>CM076581.1:323105075-323487486 GCA_034641835.2 Pinus albicaulis | reverse complement strand
TTTCTATATGAAATGTGCTCCCCATGATGCCAATCTCCATGAACTGTTCAAAATATAGCCACAACTATTGAGCATCATCCATGTGTGAAAGGTCCTCCTCAAATCAAGTCAAGAACATCCTCTCAACAATGTGCCATATTCAGGTCCATGAAGCTATGTTCATCCCACCTGGAATATGCATCCAACGTGCATACCAAATTTAATTCAAGAAGGCTCAACCCATGCCCAAGTGTATACCACCAAGGCATCCCATCGCCACATCTCCATCAACCTCCAATTCGTCTCGTTGATCATCTCCATCAAATGACTCCTCACAAACACACCCCATAAATGTGTTCAAAGGTATGCATCCCATAGTGCATCAAAATCAAGACCAGTCTCAATCTCAGCTCCTTGTTAGTATGAATCTTTCGTCGTAAAAGATCACTTTAGCTACGCATAAAAAATATCCCTAACATCGATTATGGCTGCAAAATATCTTTAACTCTGCTGCACAAATTCAGATCTAAGCACAAAAGACATTAAGCAGATAAAATATAACATGGCTCCATGCATCCAATAGACAAGACAAGAACAAAGTGTTTAAAAGAATGATTTGTATTATATTAAAGAATGGGGCACCTGAGAGGAAAACAAGAAAGGTGCTTTCCAGTTCTCCTCAATGGGATGGGTTCTTGAAATTCCCCAGCGTTTCAGATCTAAAATTCCTTTCTCTTATTGTGGTAGAAAACCCTGACAAACATAGAACTCAATGGAAGCTCACAAAGCAAAAATGGAAAATGGTGACCATGAATAGATCTAGTGTGATATAATGCAATGAAGGTTACTAATGAATGGGGAAAAGCCTCCTATTTATAACAAAATATTAGGGTTATCTAGAACTTGTTGCATGAATAAAATATTATTAATCAAATTCTAGAACCACCCTTTAGGAATATTTTATTATATTTGTTTGAGGGAAAAGGTCTTTTGACATGGGTCAATTCTTTTATTTATAAACAATAAATAAATAAATTATTTATTTATTATTTTAGGGAGATGATAGGGATATAATTAAAGAAATAATGATTTATTTAATGATTTAGTCAAATTTAACTAGGAATGTTATTAAATAATGATTTAAATAACTTGTTCCTAGGAAATAATTAAATAAATAATGATTTATTTAATTAATTTCCTTGTTTTGGGTTAAATATGACCAAGAAATATGGACCAATGTTATTTGACATGGTGAAAGAAATTTTAATTAGGGTAAAATTGGTCTTACATGGTGTACTTGGGTTCATCTAATGATAATGAGTTAGATGACAAAAAAATGGGTGTAACAGATTTACCCCCAACGTACGAGTGTTAGGAGCAAATTGTATGACCGAAGTACGTTGTAAGAACTCAATCACTAAGTATCAAAAGGGAAGTGAGAGAGAGGAATGTAAGGTAGTCTAATGTGCTAGAGGACTAGACCTGGAGGAGACGAGACTTACAGGTGCAACAAGTCTCTATGTGATGAAGTGGTACCAGTGTTAAAGGCGGCGGGGGAGGCATACCTATGCCTGATGAGACAATAGTACAAAGAATAAGGCGCCCGGAAAACCACGGAACGCAATAATGAAGCATATGCTGGCCTAAACATGAGTCAAATAAACAAAATGATGAATCCCACATACATGCAATGCCTGGAATAACCTTCAGGACTTATACAAGGAGATTTTAGTACATTAGATAAAAATACGCCCAAATTCCCCCTACACACGGGGAAGGGCTTGCAACATCGGACTAGTACATGAAAATCGAAGAGGTGCTGCAAGTGGTTGAGGCTGATATCATCAAATGAGAGGAGCTAAATCAAGGGCGGAAATGAAGAAGTCATCTGGGCATTGGGGGGGCTACCTGCAGGGACACCCCCTCATGAGGGTTGAGACATCTCACACATGCCCAGGAATCACCAATAGCTATTGTTGCATCACTGGACCATCAAGTGTATAGATCACCATCATGCTGAGAAGAACTGGAACCAAGGTACATTGCTGGAGTAAGGAAGTTGATGTCGCAGAAGTCGATCCGCCATAGGTGAGGCAATAAGGGAACCCCAACTAAGGCACGAGCAAAAATAGTAGAGGGATGAAAAATTAGATACTGATAATGATGCTGGAATGAGGGATACGAAGGAGCGGTTGGACGACTTCCCTTTTTAGAGCATAAAGGGTATGAATGGCTTGGAAGCGACTGACACAATATCATGAGGGATAGGGGACAAGGGTACTGAAGGCCATAATGTGCGACACGAGAGAAGGATCAGGCAAGAAAGGATGGAGGAATATAGCAGGGTATGAAGGGACTCGGGATAGACTCCATGGATGTTATGATGACTCGACTTGGATGCTCTAAACAAGGGCGACTCAATGGTGCTGCCTCATAGTACGAGTCCAATGGGGGACCGGAAAAGCATGAGTACAATAGGGTATCTCATGATGAAAATCAACATGAACGAAGACGAGTAAGGAGGCAAAGTGGTGCCCCAAGTATAAGTGTTGTAAGTGAAGAAATTCGATTTTAAGAAGAGGTGAATAGACCCTTCATAGACAAAATGTGTCCTGTTGAAGTATCAAAACATGAAAAACTGACAGATACCCATTTGAGTGTTCGGTGAGTGCTTTCCAACGGTGCAGATGGTATGTCAAACAGGGCTACAGTTTGGTCGCAGCGGGCGAAAGAAAAAATAGGGTTTTTCTTCTATAAGGCATTTTCCCTCCAAAATCATTCATTTTCTTGTGTAGCTGTGGTGAATGTGGAGAGGAGAGAAGGCCCTAAATCTTGCAGCAATCATAGCGGACAAACCGACTGTTGGAATTGTGATCCGTCAGTTGCAGGTAAGAGGCCTAATCCTAAGCTTTGTTTTTTATGGATTCAAATTATATATTAGGGCTTTAAATCTCAGTAGCTGCCCTTACTTCATCATTATGGTCGGGTCACACTTTTTGGGGCAAAAGATGCAACCTGGGACACAAGGTTTGGCCTGAAAAGTGTGACCTAGCCTGGGTTTTGCCCAAAAAGTGTGACATGTTAGATGTGGGGGGTTTCAGTGTAGTTATGGGCTGAGATTCTCTTTTGGTGTATGTTAATGTAGTTTTGTTGATCTGGAGGCTGACAAAAATGATGTTTTTGTGCAGATATGGCAGATATACGGATCAAGTGGAGAGAGAGAGACTTAGGGACATTACGGAGGGAAATCTAGGTGGATCAGGGTGTCCATCATGCACTGGATAGGCATGGGGTTCTGAAATTTTTGGAGAACCCTTTGATGAGGTCTGGTGAGCACTTTTTGGCTTGGATTATCAATTATTGGGATCCAGATCATGAGGCATTTGTAGTGCAGGGGCACAATATTGAGCTGACAGTCCAGGATTTGTATTTCTTGACTGGTCTCCCACCATTAGGGATGGTGGGAAATACACAGCCAGTGTTACCACGGGGGTGTAACATTATAGAGTTTGTTGAGCGACATTGTTGACCAGGTGTCCGAGTCAAAGGGACTCGGATATCGATTGGTGATCTAGAGAGGTTGGAGACCTGGGCAGTGGCCGCAGCACTGTTGCGGATCTTGGGTAGCTAGGCATTCCATCACATCACTGGAGAGTAGATGATGATTGTGGAGAGTGTGTTGAGTGGGACCTACTATGGGTGGGCCCAGATGATGTTGGTATTGGTGAAATGACAACTTTCACTATGCAAGCGGCAAGTGAATCATGATTGCACCTATGGGACGGTGTTATGCTCTTTCTTCTTTGATAAGATCCTGACCTTACGACCGCGTGTACAGTTGCCTGATGGAGGTCTGAGAGAGCCCCGGATGCATCGGTGGGGACAAATAATGTGTAGAGGAGGGGGAGGGGCGGTCGAACGGGTGTTCCGACCAGATTTTTTCGTGCATTGGGATCAAATTCCATTATACGTAGATGACTATCCCTATAGTGGGATGAGTTATTGGGGAGATATGGACTTGCCGCTTCCGCCGGTTCGAGTGTGGGGGCCCGATGGTAAGTGACAAGTAACTAATCTGATATGTTTATTTTAGAGTTTGTGACTAGTATACATGGTGCTAATGGTGATTTTTTTTGGAATGCAGATATAGCTTCGGTAAAACCGGCCAGATATATGGGATGACCTGCAGCGACAGGAACTACAGGTGCAAGTGGATCAAGGACGGCGCAGAGCAAGGATATGGCTGCTCTAGTGGAGGACATTCAGCGTAGATGTGAGGGGCTGCTGACCAGTGTATCGGAGCGTGGTTGGCAAGATTTAGATGATCGATACATAGAGTTATGTATTGGGCTACCCTCGGAGTGGCGAGGTATCATGTGACGCATGGCGATGGCCGGTCAGGCTGTGCGTGATCTATGAGGTGCGGGAGCAGAGCCATTGGCTTGGGATCCTCTAGAGGGTGATTAGATGTAGGGCAGGTGGTGCCCCCAAGTGTCTATGTAGGGGTGAGTGGTGCCCCCCATTTTTGTAGTTTTGTTATTGTAACATGCTATGGGCATGTCATATGTTTCAGAGTAGATGGGCTCTAAAAACACATGTTATATAATATATATGATGTATATGCATTTGATTGATGGTGTTAAATGTTATCGTGTTGTGTGTGATAAATGCCAGTCTAGAACATGATTTGCGATTTGATCTACGTAGGGATTTTGATCTCTAGGTATATGGCTAAATGTAATGAATCTAAATTCTCAGATCGAAAGTTGCACTCATAAATATTGTCTAAACAGGATAGGGTTATGCACACGATAGACACCATTAAGTTGTAATACAAGAAGCAGGGAATCTAAATGAACATGCAGATGGAGGATGTGATGAGAGAGGACATTGGCTAAGAGACCATGAATTGCATCATATTCGGCTTGATTATTGGTGGCCTTACCAATGCAGACCCCATTTGCAAGAACCAGGGTATGCAAGGGGGTAAAGATGGCCCATGCTACTGAAGCGAGATGGTGGGAATAGGGACATTCCCCATTGGCGTAGCCCAGATAAGGTGTGGATGAGAGGGCCAATGTAATAGTGTCATAAGACAAGAAATGGGAGGAAGGAGAAAAAGGATGGCAACGTGAGTAGAGGATATACATCCATTGACGGCGACGGGAGGGAGCGGTCCGGGTAGGAATTCTAGGACTCATAGATTGACAAGAGGGAGATTCATGAGAACTATGGGATGAAGAACGAGCACTCAGGATGCGACGAACATCAAAGATATGGATGGTATGATCATGGTTGGGAGAGGGAATGGAAAGGTCAAGGAGACCATACGATGCTACAAAGGTACCTAAATCATCAGTACGGGAAGAGGCGTAGATACGGGTCATCACGGGGAATGACAGAAGAACAGGTAAAAAGATGGTCAAAATATGGAGAACCCGTGCCTGGAGGGGAATCAAGCAGAATAGGTAGAGTGGATTCAGAAGGAATGTACTCCGAGGAGCGTGTGGATGATGATAGGTATAGAAGGGAAGCAGCAGGGTCCCACATCTCAACATCAGGGGGAGGAATGTCAATGGTAGCAGGGGGATCCGCGAGTAGACTGGATGCATATTAAGCAAGGATGGGAGAGGCGGATTGATTTTGTTCAACTTCATACTCGCAGATGACCTCTAAAGAGGCTCGGTAATGCGTGAGGTGAGGACAAGGGTGAGAATAATGGCCATGGACACCACACAGAGCACAGGGTTTGTTGGTGCGAAGATTCTTTGGGTTCTTTGCTATGAATGAGGAAGAAACAGAGGTTTCAGGGATCGTATGTTCAAGGAACATGACTTTAACCATGGGTTGGATACGACGCAACTCGAGAAAAGTGTGGGTGGGATGACCGATACCATCACACAAGGCACAAGGCTTGGCGGGTGGGGGAGGGGTAGGGTTAGGTGTGGTGGCCTTGTCATTGGATGCCCCTTTGTGAGTTTTTTGTTTCTTTCATGTAGCTATCACAGCATTAGGACGGTTTTGCGGAGGGGCTAGGGGCATAGTGGTGGTGGAAGGAGCAAAGGGAATTGGTTGCACTAGTGTCACGGCTATGTATGGTTTGGGGTGTCCTGGTGGGTTCTTGGGTGGAGGAGTAAGATACCATACTAGAATTCCCAAGGTTAAATTAGGGAGGGAAAGGGTGGCCATGACAGAGACCGAATAGATGCTGGGGGGGGCAAGGAAAGGTATTTGACTGGTGGGGTAATGACTAGGGGGGATGGCTCCCATATGGTGGAGACCTGAGGGAACTGACTCAGGAGGGTAGGGAGGTTCCTGAGTGTGATGGGAAGGGTCAGGTGAAAAAGGTTCAGTGGACTGAAGCGAAGGGCTAGGAGAAGGAGGTGATGGGCGAGATTGAGGTTGCTGACTAGCTAGAGCAGGCTGTGGAAGGCTAGCCTGAGACGATTGCATCATGCAAACATTCACTAAGTTGGGGTCAGAGACAGGAGGAGGGGGAGGACCAAGAAAAGTTCCAAGCAAAGAGGAATCTTTGTAGATGCCAGGGGAAACATTGGTCAAAGAATCAACAGTTGGTTTATTAGTGACAGTAGAGATGGGAGACTCAGGGGAGGTCTGAGATTTTGTTTCATGGTAGGTCAATTGGTCAATGGTGACAATCTTGCCATTATGAGGGAAAAACATCTTGCGGTGGACTGCAGATGGGATGGTTGACATGGAATAGGTGTAACTACGCCCCAAAAGGATGTTGTAGTCAAGAGGGGCGTCGATAAATTCAATGTCGACATAAATAGTCTTGTCGGCAAGGGTGATAGGACAGTTACAGAATAGGCCAATGGGCTGGGAGGCATGGCCATCCCACACACGAAGGGTGATGGTGAAAGGGGCTAGTTCAGGGGATCCGAGTTGTTTCCAAACCGAAGCGGACATTACGTAGGTAGATGCCCCCTCATCAATAATACACCGAGCAACATTGGCGTTTCCGATTTTGACTGAGATTTGGAAAGCAACCGAAGGAGGAAGAGGGGGGTGGTCTGACTGACGGGTGTCGCAAAAAATTAATTGGTCATCAACAGGATCTACAACACCCACGGTAGATAGTAGAGCCCTATTTTGAGAAGGACACAACTGGAGGAGTTCCAGTGTTGAAATGGCCGCAGGAGATTGCACGAGATCATCTACTATGTTGTATGAATGGGCAGCCCGACCAAAGGTAGCATTTCGGCATAATGGTCCCTTAGGAGGCTTGGGAGAACCTCGGCTTTGGGCGGGGGGAGTTGCAAGGGACCATTGGGTGTCGATAGAGGCTCTATAGGATCTGACGATGGAGACTCAGAGACAGATGGAACGGGAGGTGTGGAATACTGACGGGACCGAGTTTGAAGGTTGAGGTCGATGGTGAGAGGTGGGTTAGAGGCCATCATGAGAATCTAGTAATCAGAGGAGCCAGAATGAGAAGGTTGATTGGTTACCGGGGCATGAGGGGATTGGGTGGCAACAAATCCTTGTTGAGGGAAAGGATCGGTAAACACAGCGAGTTGAGAAGTAGTCGGGGTGGGAGGGATAGTAGGGGAGGAATGTGGTCCCCACACGGTGGCCTGAGAATACCACATCTTCCAAATTTGTGGTAATAAGGGACAATCATGAGTGTAATGACCATAAACACTGCAACACAAATAGGGCTTATTGGTACGAAGTGGCCTGTTCAGCTTGGGCTGAGAACCCTGTGGCTGGTTCGCAGTGTGAGGATCAATACTTCAAGGATTGGGTCCACGATTACCAGGGGCAGATTTATTGCCTTTCCTCATTCTTTGAGAAGGAATAAAATTAGCTGCCCCCTGCTGTGCAAAGACTTGCCCTGGAGGGGGTAGTAAGTGTGGTTGTAGAGGTGGAAAAGGCAAGGGAGTGGGTGGTCCAAATGCTAGAGGAGCTGGGACACCATGTTGTGGATATGGATAAGGGGTAGGATGGGCAACATTGAGGTAAGCAGGAGGGTGGGAAAAAGGAGGAGGCATGCCGTATCTTGGATACATGCTACCTAGAGGGGAAAAAGTGCCGAAGGGTCTAGCCCCCCGTGGAGGGAAGCCTGGAAGAGGCTGGGCAGAGGTATGGGATAGAGCTCCAATGGTACCGTCGGCAGAATGAGATGCCCCCGAGGCATTAGGGCCATCGGGCTTGGGAAGGTCAGGAAGGACGGTATAAAAATAACCATATTGGGCGTAGATAAGGTCATATTTCAAGACTATTTGGAGGGTGGCTTCTTCAGTTTGGGGAAAATGGGATGCGACATCTTTGCCAATGAGAGGTAAGAGAGAGCAAAGGAACCAGTCCATGTAAACCCAATCTTCAAAGGGGGGAGCGCGACACAAGCTCCGTCTTCGCTGCCATTCCTAGACATGAGCAGAAAGGCGGGGTCGAAGAGGATTGATGGAAAGAATTTAAGAGTTGAGTGCTAGTGTCGTATCGGAGAGGGAGATGGAAATAGGATAAAAAGGCTTGGGCAATGGTCGCAAAGGTGGTATGGGAAGAGGTGGCTTGATCAACATACCATTTGGAAGCTTCGCTAGTAAGAGTGCGCTGGAACAAATGAAGACAGTGTGTTGAAATTTGGTTACCGGAGGACAGGTGGTTCCCTAAGGCTTTGATCTTTGGCCTAGGGAAAAGTGTCCAAAAGAATTTAATTTTTCTCCTAAAGTGACTTTATAATTTTTATAAAGTCAAATCTAATTTAAAGTGACTTTATGTGATAAAGTTACTAAAGTCTAATTTTAAAGTGACTTTAATAAAGTCAATGTAAAATTAGAAAGGAAAAGTGACTTTGGAAATAAATGACTAAGTGGGGTGAATTAAAAAATAGAAAGTGAGATTTAAATGAGCATTTAATCTCAGCCCTAGATCTCAATCTATTTCAGCCATTGGATTTAGGGATTCCCCAAAAGTCACGTAGGGTTAGGTTAAAGGAGGAAAAGGAGGGAAAAGGTCATTCATTCTTTCATGAGCAGATTGAGAGAAGGAGAAGGAGAGAGCTGGAGATTTTTCTGAGCAATGAGAAGAAGGAGGGCAGTAGCAGTGATATTTAGGAAATCCGTACAGCAAGAGCAGAGCACGAAATTTGAGGCAAGAGAGCACGAATTTCAAGGGAGGAAAGACAGCATTTAATGCTGCACATTTTTTGAGGTCTGTACAGTAGTTTGAAGGCACGGTAATAGAGGTCTGTACAACAAGAGAGAGAGGGTTTTTTTCTGAATCTGTACAACAAAAAAATCAGTGCTGAAATCGAGGCCGTACAGCAGATTTAAGGCAGCTGTACAGAACGTTTTTCGAGGCAGCCGTACAACAGTTTTTGATAGGCCGTACAACACATTTTTTGAGGCAGCCATACAACACAGATTTCAATGCTATACTGTTTGTTGTAATTTTTGTTTTTGTGGGCACAAAAATTGAGGTGGAGTTTGGCACAGTTTTCGAGATAAGTACAGTTTTTGAGGTTGTTGTAGTTTTTCAAAGTAAATTTTTGTTTCACTGTAAAAAGCATTTTTCAGATAAATAAAGAGAAGCTTTCAGACTGGTTTTCCCCAAGAGTTGTAGAGGGTTTTTCCAAGGTCATGTTGACCAAAAATATCTGTGTTAAAATGTGTGAATGACTATTTTAAGCTTGCTGATTTTTATTTCTGCATTTTCCAGCATTCTGTAAATTTTCCAGAATTTGTGTTTTCAACAAAAATTTATTTTCCAGTTTGTTGAATGTAAGGATATGGGAAAGGGCACTTAACTATTTGGAGAAATAAGGTGAAACTGAAAACCGAGGTGGGAAAAAAGGAAATTTCTACATGGTATCAGAGCTTGAGTGCTGAAAGTGCAGTTTGGGACAGCAAGAAGAAAAATACAGTCTGCTAATTTTTCACTCAGAAAATTCCAACAAGCTGATTTTTTTACAAACAGAATTTTTATCTTTACTACAACAGTGCTATTTTTCAGTTTTAGGACAGCAGGATGTCATTGGGATTGAGGGTGGAGGATAGGTTGGATGGGCATACCAATTACAACATTTGGAAGGAGAGAATGCAGAGTATCTTTGAGGAGGCAGAAGTCTGGGACATCATGGCACATACCACACAGTAGCCTGTTAATGTGCCTACTGATGTTGTTCAGTTGGCAACATATAATAGAAATAACAACAAGGGTAAGAGACTGATCCTAGATAGAATCAAAGACCATTGCATTCCTCATGTGAGAGGAAAGAGAAATGCTCATGAGATGTGGACAGCGTTGTCCAATCTCTACCAAAGTACCAATGAGAACCGGAAAATGGTCCTGAAGGAGAAGCTGAAAACCATTAAGATGGGTAAGACTGATAATGTAGTTAGATATCTCACAAATATTACTAATGTGAGAGATGAGTTGGCAGCGATTAGAGAGGTCATTCCACCCACTGAGTTGGTGCGGATTGTAGTGAATGGCCTCCCCAGTTCATGGATGAACTTTGCTGATGGAGTTTGTGCACGTGAGACCCTTCCCACATGGGAGAGGTTTTGGGATGATTGCATTCAGATAGAGATCAGGAAAGGTCAGCTTGGGGCAGCCAAGCCAGTTGAGCAGGATGAGGATGTAGCACTGTTGGTAGGAGGCAAGAAAGGCAAAGGGAAGAAGAAGGCTTCTAGAAGCAATGGTGGGAGCAAAGGAAAAGGTAAAGGTAAATAGGGTAACACATAGAAGGACTATTCCAAGGTGAAGTGTTGGAATTTTCAGAAGATGGGACACTATGCAGTTGTGTGTTCGGAGAAGAAGAAGAAGGGGAAGAACCAGAGCATGGAAGCATCAGCAGAGGTTAAGGACTTTGCAGATTTCTTTGACCGGGAGTTTGGGTTCATTGCGTGTGAGTCCTCTAGTGCAGGATTACCTACCACAGAGGTTCAAAGGGAGCATGCATTTCCCTCGACTAGCGGAGCATCTTCGAGTATCTAGTATGTGGACAGTGGGGCTTCACGTCAGATGACAGGAGTCTATGAGTACTTCTCAGAGCTTTCAGAGAGTGGCACTGATATTGAGGTAGTACTCGGTGATGATAGAGTTGTTAGAACAGTCAGTGTGGGAACACTGACATTTCAGAGGGAGTCTAAGCCTCCCCTGAAGGTGTCAGATGTTCTTTATGTGCCAGGGATGAGGAGAACCTCATATCCATCTCAGCTTTGGAAGACAGAGGATATGAGATATTGTTCAGGGGTGGATAGGTGCTGATGTATCCCAGGGGCGCTCCAGCTGATTCAGCTAGAGTGATAGGTGTACGCCATGCAAAGGTGTACAAGTTTTCATTTCAGTCCCTTTTGGCATTGAGTAGTAGTATCAACAACAGAGCTAGCAATTCTGAGTTGTGTGAGATTTGGCACCGCAGGATGGGGCATATGTATCATGGAGCCTTGAGGACTTTGCGGGAGATCACTATAGGTGTGCCAGATTTCAGTACTAATCACTTTGATACTTGCAGAGGATGTGCAATGGGCAAGTTTGCCAAATCCCCTTTTCCCAGCAGTGACAGCAGAGCGACTGGGATACTTGATTTGATTCATTCCGATGTGAGTGGTCAGATGTCTCATGTTTCCTTGAGTGGATATGAGTACTATGTTTTATTCGTGATGATCCTCCGGGAGAGACTGGATTTATTTCTTGAAGACCAAGAGTGAGGTCTTCAAGTGGTTTCAGGAGTTTAGAGCTCTTGTGGAGACTCAGAGAGGTCAGAAGATCAAGTCCCTGAGATCGGACAATGGAGGTGAGTACACCCTTGGAGAGTTTGTTGACTATTGTGCGGATGAAAGTATTAGGAGGGAGTTCACTATTCCTTACAACCCCCAATAGAATGGGGTTGCTGAGAGGAAGAACAGATCCATCGGAGGGGTTGCCAAAGCCATGTTACATGACCAAAGGTTTCCATTGTTTTTCTGGGCAAAGGCCTCCAACACTACTTTTTTTTTGAAGAACGGGAGTATGCATCATGCCTTGGGGCATATGACTCCGAAGGAGGATTGCGGGAAGAAACGTGTGGTCATCTTCGTATCTTTGGGTGCATTTTTACTCACCATACCTGGAGAAGGGACCAAGCTAGGGCCAAGTAGAGAAGGGTATCTTTGTGGGCTACAGTGAGACCTCAAAGGCCTTTCGGATTTACATTCCTGCACAGAGGAAAGTTGTTGTCAGGCGGGATGTGAAGTTCGAGGAGGATAGGGCCTTTAGGAGGTCATGGGATTTAGAGTACCTAGATCATCCAGACCCTCAGCAGCAGCTGAGTCAGTCACAGGGATCTAGTGGGTAGGGATCGGGAGGATCTGGAGGTACATCTATGACGATGTCAGGTCTGTCAGTGAGCAGTGGCTCACAGAGTCAGAGGGGTGGTGATTTAGGCAGCATGCAGAGCAATCCACAGAGTAGTTCACTAGGGAGTCCACTGATGGACAGTTCACATGGTACCTCAGCTTCTACAGGTTCAGGTGCAGGCAGGAGGACAGCAGAGAGACAGTCAGGAGTTCAGGCTCCTGATGATGATGATGAGGAGGAGTTTCATTCTCCAATGGGAGAATTATGCTTAGGGAAGAGGAAGCCCAAGTGGCTTCAGGACACCTTGAGAGAGGCCACATCTGTTGCTAGGCCTAAGAGGCCAGTCAGAGAGAGCAGACCACTTGAGAGGTTTTGTAGCTATATGGCAATGGCTACCAGCATCCTTGACTCTGAGCCTTCTAGCTATGAGGAGGTAGCTAGCTAGCAAGTCTGGAGAGAGGCCATGCAGGAGGATTATTCTTCTATCATGAAGAATGATGTTTGGGAGGTAGTGTTGAGCCCTGCGGGCAAATCCGTGGTTACTTCCAGATGGCTTTACAACGTAAAGTATGCTGCAGATGGCAGCATTGAGAAATTCAAAGCGAGGTTTTTGGCTAGAGGGTTCTCCCAGGTAGAGGGAGTTGATTATGAGGAGACCTTCGCTCCCGTGGCTCGATATACTTCGATCTGCTCCATTATATCGATAGCATTAGAGATGGGTTGGAAGATCCACCAGGTGGATGTGAAGACCGCATTTCTCAATGGCTTCATACAGGAGGAGGTGTACATTGAACAGCCACAGGGCTTTGAGGTGCATGACTTAGTACTCAGATAGATACATACTTGCGGGGGATGGGTTTCACAAAGAGTGAGGCAGATCCGAACCTTTACTATATTGTGATAGGTGAGGAGCCTCTCATTCTGGTGCTGTATGTGGATGACTTAGTCATTACAGGTGCAGAGAGACTCATAGAGCACTGCAAGAGAGATCTTGCGACGGAGTTTGAGATGAAGGACATCGGCTTGATGCATTACTTTTTGGGTTTGGAAGTGTGGCAGGAGGAGGGGCATTTCTTCCTGGGACAGGGGAAGTATATTGTGGACGTAGATGTGGAGCAGCATTGATCATAGCTGGAAGAAGCTTCATGCTTCGGATTCCGAGTTGGTGGATCCCACATTGTACAGACAGCTGATTGGTTCCTTGATGTATTTGGTCAACACTAGACCAGATATTTGTTTTGTAGTCAACACGATGAGTCAGTTTATGTGTGAGCCTAGGAAGGTTCACTAGGTGGCTGCAAAACACATTTTGCGGTATTTGTAGGGGACAGTGGATTATGGTCTGGACTACAGGCAGGGGGATGGAGTGAGATTGGTAGGTTACACTGATTCTGATTGGGCAGGTTGTGCTTCTGATAGGAAGAGCACTTCAAGGTGTTGTTTTGGGTTGGGTTTAGCAGTGGTGTCATGGTTCAGCCGGAAGCAGCAGTCAGTAGCATTGAGTTTAGCGAAAGCAGAGTATATGGAAGCTAGTCTAGCTAGTTGTGAGGCCATCTAGCTTCACAAGATGTTGCTTGGCTTATTTGGTCAGCCGTTGAGACCTTCAGTGATTTACTGTGATAATCAGAGTTGCATTAAACTCACGGAGAATCCAGTATTTCATGACAAGTCAAAGCATATCGGGATCAAATATCATTTCATCAGAGACTATGTTCAGAAGGGAGTTGTGAAGCTTGAGTATATTCCCACTGATGAGCAGGTTGTAGATATTCTTACCAAAGCCTTACCACGGGGCAAGCATGTCTACTTCAGAGACAAGATGGGTGTGGTGAGGAACACCTTCCTCAATAAGAGGGAGTGTTGAAATTTGGTTACCGGAGGACAGGTGGTTCCCTAAGGCTTTGATCTTTGGCCTAAGGAAAAGTGTCCAAAAGAATTTAATTTTTCTCCTAAAGTGACTTTATAATTTTTATAAAGTCAAATCTAATTTAAAAGTGACTTTATGTGATAAAGTTATTAAAGTCTAATTTTAAAGTGACTTTAATAAAGTCAATGTAAAATTAGAAAAGAAAAGTGACTTTGGAAATAAATGACTAAGTGGGTCTTTATTAAAGTGCGGTGAATTAAAAAATAGAAAGTGAGATTTAAATGAGCATTTAATCTCAGCCCTAGATCTCAATCTATTTCAGCCATTGGATTTAGGGATTCCCCAAAAGTCACTTAGGGTTAGGTTAAAGGAGGAAAAGGAGGAAAAGGTCACTCATTTCTTTCATGAGCAGATTGAGAGAAGGAGAAGGAGAGAGCTGGAGATTTTTCTGAGCAGTGAGAAGAAGGAGGGCAGCAGCAGTGATATTCAGAAAATCCGTACAGCAAGAGCAGAGCATGAAGTTTGAGGCAAGAGGGCACGAATTTCGAGGGAGGAAAGACAGCATTTAATGTTGCACATTTTTTGAGGTCCATATAGCAATTTGAAGGCACAGTAATCGAGGTCCGTACAACAGGAGAGAGAGGGTTATTTTCTGAATCCGTACAGCAGAAAAATCAGCGCTGAAATCGAGGCCGTATAGCAGATTTAAGGCAGCTGTACAGCACGTTTTTCGAGGCAACCGTATAGCAGTTTTTGACAGGCCATACAGCACGTTTTTCGAGGCATCCATACAGCCGTACAACACAGATTTCAATGTTATCCGTACAGCATTTAATGTTGGACTGTTTGCTGTAATTTCTATTTTTGTGGGCATAGAAACCGAGGTGGAGTTTTGGCACGGTTTTCGAGATAAGTACAGTTTTTGAGGTCGCTGTAATTTTTGCTGTGTAAATTTCTGTCTCACTGTAAAAAGCATTTTTCAGAAAAATAAAGAAAATCTTTCAGACTGGTTTTCTCCAAGAGTTGTAGGGGGTTTTTCCAGGGTCATGTTGACCAAAAATATCTGTGTTAAAATGTGTGAATGGCTGTTTTAAGCTTGCTGATTTTTATTTCTGCATTTTCCAGCATTCTGTAAATTTTCTAGAATTTGTGTTTTCAGCAAAAATTTATTTTCCAGTTTGTTGAATGTAAGGATATGGGAAAGGGCATTTAACTATTTGGAGAAATAAGGTGAAATTGAAAACCGGGGTGGGAAAACAGGAAATTTCTACAGGATGGAGTCATCGGTGATGGAATTGGAGGAACACCACATGTGGAAAGATCAGATATGGTTAGAGGGATCTTCACTAGCAAGGCCTTCGAACATGGGAATGTCAGAGGGGAGCTTAGTTGGCATAGCAGGCCAACTAACATTGTGGCGAATAGGATCATTAATCAGCTGATTGAAATCGAGGAGACTGAGGCTGGCCATATAAGGGAGTAATGGGGCAGTCGATGTAGGTCTCGTAGTGGGTCCACTGAAAATGGATTCAGCGGTAGAACTGGGGTTAGGGCTAGGTCCGGAACTAGACATGGTGAAGGTAAAAGAGGGAGAACCAGAAGTAGTGGGAGAACCTGAACAATCAGAAGAAGAGTCAGAGTGCGGACTCAGGGGAGGAATTACTCGAGGATGACGGGAAGGAGGAAGTCGACCGAGCGGAAACTGAGGGTGAAGGCCAAGAAGTCTTCAGGAGAAGCGCCTTGGGGGTGTAATGATGACGGGAAGAAGAAAAATCGACAAGGGTATGGAGGGATAAAATCAAGTGAGGTCAAGGGCAGAGAGGTGCAGTGACAATTGCTTTTAAAGTCTTTGCCAGGCGGTGTTAACCAGGCTCTTCTTCACTTAGGGTTAGTGTGTGGCGTGCGTTAATTTTAATTGTTTAAACCCAGACTTTTTGAGAGTAAAAGAAAAAGTGTGTTGTGTAACTAAAAATAAATCTGCAATAAATAAAACAAAAAGAATAGAAAATTAACAGCTACTAATGCATTAATTTAACCCAAGAAGGCAGGTCTCTAAAAACTAGTCTATAAGAGGGAAAAACTAAGCCAAGCACGCAAAAAGGAGGCCAATAGATCTAATGTCAGGAGGGATTGGGATCTAAAGGAGAAATCTACTGAAAAGTGGTGTAGAAAACAACAAATAGGTATCGGCAAGGTTGCTGCTAAAAAGGAGGAGATCAGCTAAAAATAGAAGAGACAAGGCGGTGGCCGTGGAAATGAACCCAAACAAAATGATATGAGGTGGTTTGAGAGGGAGAAGAGATAATCTAAAGGGATCTGAAAAGGAGGTATTAGATCTGAGAAAAATAAGGCTGAAACTCTGAAAATTCAGACTTCTGAAACAACAAAGACTCTCCCACAAAACGTGGAGGGTACTAGAGCCCTAAGGGGCAAGATTCCCTCTTAGTTGAGTGAAGCAGATCAGAAACAGGTCTAAACGAGCAGAGACGGAGGCTAGAAAAACCTGACAGAAGCTTCAGACAAACCCAGAAAAAGTGTGGAAAAATTTATAGAAAAAATGCAGGTCGCAGGTTCTGACCTGTTTTCAGTCCAGGTCGTAGGTTTGGGGCAGAACATTGCATCGTCAAGCTCAGGTCACACTTTTTGGGCCAATAAGTGCGACCTGCAGATCCAGCTCTTTCGGTGGCAGATTTCAGAAAAAAATTGTCGTCTCAGTTGCTTTTGATGTCTGTCACCTGCGCAATAAGGCAAAAAATGCACGAAAGTTAGAAATTTGACTGTTCGAGGGTTTTAGAGGTGAAAAGCACCATAAAAATAGGAAAAACGGGAAACTGAAGAGAAACCCTAGGGTCTGAAATAGCTAGATATGCAGGAATAGATAAAACAACAGCTGTCATAAAACAAAACCCATGTGGAGTCACCAATTGTTAGTATGAATCTTTTGTCGTAAAAGATCACTTTATCTATGCATAACAAATAGCCCTAACATCTATTATGGCTGCAAAATATCTTTAATTCTGCTCACAAATTCAGATCTAAGCACAAAAAGACATTAAGCAGATAAAATATAATATGGCTCCATGCATCCAATAGACAAGACAAGAACAAAGTGTTTAAAAGAATGATTTGTATTATATTAAAGAATGGAGCACCTGAGAGGAAAACAAGAAAGGTGTTTCCGATTCTCCTCAATGGGATGGGTTCTTGAAAGTCCTCAGCATTTCAGATCTAAAAATCCTCTCTCTTATTGTGGTAGAAAACCCTGACAAACATAGAACTCAATGGGAGCTCACAAAGAAAAAATGGAAAATGGTGACAAGAATAGATCAAGTGTGATCTAATGCAATGAAGGTGACTAATGAATGGGGAAAACCCTCCTATTTATAACAAAATATTAGGGTTATCTAGAACTTGTTGCATGAATAAAATATTATTAATCAAATTCTAGAACCATCCTTTAGGAATATTTTATTTTATTTGTTGGAGGGAAAATGTCATTTGACGTGGGTCAATTCCTTTATTTATAAACAATAAATAAATAAATGATTTATTTATTATTTTAGGGAGATGATGGGGATATAATTAAATAAATAATGATTTATTTAATTGTTTAAAAATGATTTAGTCAAATTTAGCTAGGAATGTTATTAAATAATGATTTAAATAACTTGTTCCTAGGAAATAATTAAATAAATAATGATTTAATTAATTAATTTCCTTGTTTTGGGTCAAATATGACCAGGAAATATGGACCAATGTTATTTAACATGGTGAAAGAAATTTTACTTAGGGTAAAATTGGTCTTACATGGTGTACTTGGGTTTATCTAATGATAATGGGTTAGATGACCAAAAAAATGGTGTAACAGAAAGCCATGAAGTTGTCACTTTAGAGGGAGCTACACTTGCATGCAGAGGAGGAACTTCTTGTTCCCAGAGATGAGCCTCTAGATGTGGATTAGCCACAGGAGGAGATTCATGGAGTGGAGGATTCCACTCATGCAGAGCCAAACATCAGACAAGGAAGAAAGCGTACCACAAAAGCTGAGAGACTAAAGCTTTATGCAGCACAAAATGTAGGAGTCCCTACATCACAGCGCAAACAGAGATAGTCACCTGACCGATTTACTGGATACATGGCTCTTATTAGCAAGTGTATCATGACAAAGCCATCTTATTTTGAAGAAGCAGTGTAGGAGCCCACATGGGTAGATGCCATGGTGGAGGACTATGACTCCATTGTTAGAAATAGTGCTTGGGAGATTGTTCCAAGGCTAGTGGGTAAATCAGTTGTGGATCAAGATGGATTCACAAGGTAAAGAAAGCTGCTAATGGGAGCGTCGAGAAGTATAAGGCAAGATTTTTTTCCTCGGGCTTCTCACAGATCAAGGGGATTGATTATGAAGAAACCTTTGTACATGTCAAACGATATTCTTCGATAAGGACCATCCTTTCTCTCTCATTGTAGATGGGTTGGCACATTCATCAGATAGATGTGAAGACTGTGTTCCTTAATGGGATCATTGAGGAAGAGGTGTACATTGAGCAGCCTGAAGGATTTGAGATCTTATGCAACGAGTCGCATGTGTGCAGACTAAAAAGAGCGTTGTATGTGATGAAACAAGCACCTTGTGCTTGGTACACACAGATCGACAGCTATTTCACTGGACTTGGCTTCACCAAGAGTGAGGCAGATGCAAACTTGTACCAAATTGTGGTGGAGGGTAAGCTTTTAATCATTGTTCTTTATGTTGATGATTTAATACTAACGGGTGATGAGCATTTGATACACTCAGGCAAGGAAAATATTGTAAAGGAGTTTGAGATGAAGGATTTGCACCTCCTTCATTATTTCCTTGGATTGGAAATATGGTAGCGGGAAGGTGAACTGTTTGTGTCTCAAGGCAAGTGTGCTCAGGAGATACATGAGAAGTTTCACATGCAAGGCTGGAAGTCTATTGATACTCCTCTTCCAGGAAATTGGAGGAAAGAGAATGCTACATTGGTAGAGGTAGTGGATGCCGATGTTTATCGACAGTTGGTGGGTTCACTCATGTATTTAGCAAGACCGGACATATGCTATGTGGTGAACCAGCTTTCACAAGCAATGGTTAAGCCTACCAAGCTATTTTGGAAGGCAGGAAAGCATGTCCTAAGGTATCTCAGGGGCACATCTGAGTATGGATTATGATACAGACAGACGGATGAGGTGACGTTGCATGGCTTCACGGATGAAGATTTGGCAAGCAGCCCAACGAACAGAAAGAGAACATCAGGAGGGGTTTTCAATATTGGATCTACAATAGTTTCTTGGTACAACAGGAAACAAAGATCTGTGGCACTTAGTTTAGCAAAAACATAATACATGGCAGCAAGTCAAGCTGCATGTGAGGCTATCTAGATGAGGAAGATCCTGGTTGGTTTGTTCGGTTCACATTTAGATCCTACAGTGATACATTTTGATAATCAGAGTTGCATTAAACTCTTGATTAATCCTGTTTTTCATGATAGATATAAACATATTGATATATGGTAACATCATATTAGATATTGTGTGCAGCGAAAGATCATGTTGCTTCAGTACATTCCTATGGAAGATCAGGATGTAGATATTCTGATGTAGGTGCTCACTAGGAGCAAATTCGAATACCATAGAGGCAGGATCAGGGTGAAGGATAATCCCTATCTTGTTGAGAGGGAGTGTTGAGATTCAACAAGATAATGAGCTTAGTGAAAATCAATCACCTTCACTAAGTGGTCCCACAGGCTATTTTTAGGTTTCAGTCTATTTTTAGACTATGCCTATTTTTAGACATGGTGATCATATTTCAGAAGTTGCAGGATGCTATTTGTGGATGGTTGGTCAAGTTGGAAAAATAGATGAAATTCTATTTTTAGAATATTGGGCGAAGTATATTTATAGATCGTCGATCTAAAAATAGAAGTGTTGATTATTATTAGCTCTTAATAATAATTCTTATTCTCTTGGGCCACTTGTTCTGAGTATACAGTTGTCAAATACGGTGTAGTTTTGGAAGGAATTACGCAATTCCTAGGGTTTACTGGTGGTTCATGCATGGAGGACTCAGTTAGAACTGAAGTGGCAAAGTTATGACAGAGTTGGAAGAGTAGTTCATGGAGTTGTTATTCAGTTTAACTCAGTTATTGGAGTTAAAATCAGTTGAGCTAGTTGTATCTAGCCTAACTGAATGATATGCTAGTGAGAGTGGAGTGAATTAATTAGATAATTAATTCAAAAATAATAACTCACTAATCAACTAAACAAATACAACAGTTAACTACAGTACATGTCAGTTCCAGTGGAGACCTAGTTGAGAGATAGGTGAAAGGGCAAGATGGACTATCCATTGTGACTATAGTGATGCATTTATTGCACCACACACACATTGGAGTTTCCAATGAGGATTGTATAGTGCAAGCAAGGTAGATTTAAATTCATTCATGGGTCTTCTTTAGCAGGTATTGCGCAGTGGAGGCGAGCTATCAGGTGGAAAGAAATGTGCATGGATTTGTAGATTTCTTCTCATTAGTGTGTGACGATTGATTGTACTGAGAGCTTGATGTACTAAGCATTGTATGAGATTGTTACATGATCCTTTGTATGAGATTGTTACATGATACATAATATATGATAGTTGGGGTTTTCAACTTCAGGCTTTCCTGTTAAACAACTATTTTATGTGCGATAGTTTTTATTGCTTCATGTGTTTTCAATTGAGTTTTTAAATTTCCGCAAAATATTAACAGTGGAAGGATTCTATATTTAGCAAGAAGATAAATATTGTTAGATCAGGAGAGTCTGGATATATACATGCATCTTGTATATAATTTCTACATAAATTGTGTGTTTTCATCGTTAAGATGCCTGATTCTTTTGGTGAACACTTCACCTATCTTCAAAGACATAAAGCTTAACTAATGATGTAAATAGTGTTGGAAATGTTGTCATTGATGGCAAAGGAACACAAAGGAGCAGCACCTGAATCAAAAATAACGCAAAGTAGAAGACAGGGAATAGAGGCAGTAGAGAACTGCGTAGGCTACATAGAACTGTAGAGGAGACTTACATAGAGGCTGCACTTGGCTACATAAAGCGTAGGAGAGATCTGCAAATAGTTTTTGTAGAAGGGCCATTTGATCGAGGATCTAGCCAACCTAGAATATTGTAAGTAACCTTATGCATGTGCTATGGAAAGATTTGATTCAGTATGACTGTGTATTTTCCGAATCAATTTCTGTATGAATTTGTCTTAAACCTCTATGAACTTGATATGCACAAGACTCTGTAACTTGGTTGAGTCTATGTGTATATTAAATGATGAGAGCGCTTGAGAAAGGGATGATGGGTTGAAACCCAACCTTAATGTGTTGATGCATTCAAGGAGTATGACCAGCGTGCAATAGGATTCTCTATAGAAGGGATTGAGATTGTAGTCCAGTACATGACTAAAATTAATAGTATTCATGTACGCCCCTAGAGGGTTATTGGTGATAATGTGGTCGCGAATCGTGTGCCTATTAAAGCTTTGAGTTAAAACTTGAAGCCATGCGTGCAAGTTTCAATAAATCGACCTAAGAGTGATCAGTCTCTCAAATTCCTCTATTATTGATTAATCTCTGTGAGGTGGACTTCGAGCTCAAGAAGAATTAGATGTGTACGCGTGAGAAACTCTATTTCAAGGATGAATGATAGAAGGTGTTAAAGCCAGTGGGAACCAATGGAGGCGTTGGATTATGATAGTGAAATTTCGTGAGAACATATGTAGAAGAGCAAAGATTTGGACGCAGTTGTGAAGGAATTAGTAAACAATTGAATTGCATTGCAGATGGAACGTGGAGTAAGGGGAGTAATCGAAACCATGAAGGAATGAACAGTAACGACGGTTTGGAGTTCAACCTCGTGGTTTTCGCACAAGTTCAAGATGGTAAGCTGTATTTGCAATTCGAATCCAATCAATGCCATAGGCAGACATGTGGCCTTAAGCGATTGGGAGATACCATCCTCATCGTGTGCCATTGTGTGTTAACCATCGATGATGGAATGAATGCAATATGGCTATGCACTGTCCGATCTAGAGGCGGGTCCATCGAACGATGGTCACACGTCAATTAGCACGAAAGATAACCCAAGGTACGGGCGATTACAATTCGCTATTGTATGTGTGGGACCCATGAATCACCCGCGATATGAATTTCCATGTTAATGTTATAAACCATGGTTGGGTGCTATAGGCGCTGATGTATATGTTTAAAGGCATCAGATTTTTTTATTAAAGTGCTAAGGTCTGAATTATGAACATGGTCTAAATTTTTGTAAAGAAAGGATCCAATTGTAAGGTCTGAATTATGAACATGTCTGAATCTTTGTATTAAATAAAGGCTCCAATTGTATGTAGAGTGCTTTATAAAGGTGAGCCAGGATTATAATATAAGGTATATATATATATATGGTCTGTGTGCCTTGGTTTATTGGTGAGCTAAACTTATAAAACAAGCATATATATATATATATATATATATAGTAGATACACAACTATAGTGAGCTTGGAGAACATGTACAGAGGTAAAAAGAGACTTTATAATTGAAGAGGTATGCAACAAAGGGATTTAAAATTGCAGTGAACATGTATACATGCACAGGTGCTCAGAGTTACAGTAAAAAGAGGTGTGCAGGACAGTTACAAGACAGCAATAGAAAGGATAAAACTAGCAAGCCAAGGACTGAGTGAAGTTTATATATTGTAACTGAAGTATAAATGTTTTCATTGTTTTATATTGTTTGTGATGCAAAGGCAAGTATCCGAAGGAAAAGAAAAATCCCATTTTAATATTGAAATTTGTACATATTGTCATTTTTTTTAAAGAACTGGACAAAGGAATGAGAAGACAGAAGCCAAAGAGTCATGGTTGTTCACTCCAAATTCCTTGTGGAATACAAATAGTCATGTGATGAACTCTATATATAATATCAACTTGATATGCATAAAAAAAAAGAGAGAGTAAGGATAGAGAATGCAGAGTATAGAAGATTGAGGCAAAGAAGATAAGGAAGAGAGGAGCAGAAAGAGATGCTACAGAACAGAGCTAATATTTGAGGTAAATCAGCAAACATTTCTTTAGATAAATTGAGGAAGTTGGAGCTTCCATATCAAGTTGAAGCTTGATAGCTGTTAGTTGTAGCTGACTGAGGTTAGAGCCTCCTGTAGGTTGGTGCCTGTAGAAAAACAGTGGTGAGAGGGAGTTGGAGCTTGCCTTTGCATCACAACAATAATAAGATGTGGTTTTCTCCCTTTATGGGTTTCCACTTACATCTGTTGTCTCTATGTGTGTTGCTCATATGTTGATATGATCCACTCAATCTCTTTATTTGTTTGTTACTCTCACAATAAGGTTGATGTCACATTAATTTGATACTTGCTACAACTTTTTAAGACTATTCACATATTAAGCCGTAAATAAGTTTGATGAAAATAAAAATTAAAAAAATCTAATGCATGTGTTAAACTGATTCACTTCCCCCCCCCCCCCCCCCTCTCAGTTTAACCAAAGATTCAACAATTGGTATTAGAGCGGGTTCCTTTTGTATCGGTTTAAGAGCTGAAAGGAGATCCTAGGTTCTCAATATGGCTAGTAAAGAAGGATGCTCAACCAATAAAGCCCCCTTTTTCACTGGTGCAAATTATGCCTTTTGGAAAATCAGAATGAGGACATACATAATGTCTCTAGGAATAGAAATTTGGGCTACTGTGGAATTAGGATATGCCCCAAAGGAAAATGACTCAAAGAGAGAAACTAAAAAAGATTTTGTAGCTAATACCAAAGCCATGAATGCCATCTTAAATGGATTGTGTGAGGCAGATTTTATCAAAGTAATGCACAAAGACACTGCCAAAGAGATGTGGGATACCCTAGAGAATATCCATGAGGGAGACAAGAAGGTAAAGACTGCCAAACTTCAAGTCTATAGAGCCCAGTTTGAGAACCTAAAAATGAATGATGATGAAGACATTGCTAGCTTCTTTCTAAGGGTTGCAGAAATAGTAAATAACATGAAGGCTCTAAGAGAAACCATAAAAGAAGTTGTAATTGTACAAAAGATTCTAAGATCTCTTCCACCCAGTTTTAACCCCAAGGTATCTGCAATAGAAGAAAAATCTGATTGGGAAACCTTGACCATGAACCAGCTACTTGGAAATCTAACAGCATATGAGATGAGGCTCCCACGGAAGAAGCCAAGTATGAGGGAGGTAGCCTTTAAAACAGAAAAGAAGAAAGAAGAAAAGGAAGACATATGCTCTTGCTCGGATGAAGAAGAGGCTAAATTTGTCAAGAAACTGGATAGAGGCTAAGGTAAATACAAAGGTAAAATTCCCTTCAAATTTTTTAACTATGGAAGATTTGGACACTATGCTACTAAGTGTCCTCACAAGAAAGTAAGGAATCAAGCTCAAGAATCAGAGAAAAATACATCAAAAAACTGGCAGAAAGGAAAGAAGTTCAGCAGAAAATCCTTCTATGCTCAACAAGACAGCAGTGCATCTGAAGACTCAGATGAACCTTCAAGTGAAGAAGGAACCTCTGAATTTTTATTGATGGCCATAGAAGAACTTGAAGGTCTCCTTCTAGAAGATGAAGAAGAAGAAGGTGAAGTCGACCTTGAGGGGGAGCTAAGAAGTGCTCTGGAAGAGATTGATAGACTCAAGCTGAAATGCAGAAAACAAAAGGACATTCTCCTCAAGTATGTACGAGAAGAATAGAATTCAGAAGTCCTTATGCAGCTAAAGATAGAGCTTGAAGAAGCCAAGAAGATAGAGGACATGTTACTTAAGAAAATCAAGGAGAAAACTCAAGAACAAGAGAAGTTGGAAGAAGAAGTAGTATGTCTCAGGAAGAAATTAGAAAATGCTCAAAGGAAAGTGGCTATAAATTCTTCTCAAACAACAAGCTCTAGTAAGTTGAATGAAATTCTGGTTGCTCAAAGATCTCCTATGATAAAAACTGGAATAGGCTATGAAGGAGAATCAAGTAAAAGAAAAGAAAAGGAAAACAGAGAAATTATTTTTGTAAAAGCAAAGAAGGATGATGAAGCAGCTCAAATAATTCCTACAAAAGAAGAAACTTGTAAGGAGGGAGACAGAACCCAGAAAAATCCTCTAATAACAAAGAATGAAAGAAATACTCAAACAACAGAAAAAGATTCATATACCCCTGAGTATGTCAAATTTGGAAGCCATCAAAGGAGATTCTTCCCTCCTATGAAAAATGCCACCTGTTATGTCTGCCACAAGCTGGGACACATTGCTGCATACTATCATGCAAAGAGGAGTAATTCAAACCAGCAAAAGATGCAAACAGTGAAGAGACTGTCTCAAGCAAACAAATGGAGAAGACAACCTTACATTAGGTATGCAAATAGTTTCTATGGTTACTATTTTTATTGTAAGGAATTTGGCCATAAAATCATTGAGTGTAGAAAATATGGACAAAGATTGATGTTCAACACCTCAAGGGGGTTTATGAATCAAAGAAATTTTGTTCATACTCACAATTCTACAAAAATTATGATCAAATGTTGTGTATGCAATAAAATTGGACATATACCTTCCAAATGTCCTCTGAGAGGATGTGATTCATCATCTCACAAAAGATACCAAACAAAAGGATGCTTCCAATGGAAAAAGAAGGTGAATAAGTGTGACTTGGATCTAACTACTAAAGACCTGAAAAGCCAATGGTATCTGGACAGTGGCTGCTCAAAACATATGACTAGAGACAGAAGCAAATTTATAACTTTTGACGAAAAGAAAACTACTAATGTTACTTTTGGCAATGAAAAATCCGAAAAAATCAAGGGAAAAGGCTCAGTCAGCGTAGATAATGGCAGAGGTAAGGCCCAATATGTACTATTTGTAGATGGGCTGAAAGCAAATTTGCTGAGTGTCAGTCAAATATGTGATAAAGGCTGTGAATTTCTTTTCAGAGCACAAGACTGTGAAGTCAGATCAAGCACCATAGGTAAGAATCTGCTCAAAGGCATTCGAACAGAGAGTAATGTTTACATAGTGAAAGAGGAAGGTGAAGCCTGCCATCTTAGCAAACTTGACGAGTCATGGTTATGGCATAGGAGATTGGGACATCTCAGCTTCAATCATATCATTAGACTGAGCAAGAAGAAAGCTGTCAGAGACATGCTAGAAATAAAAAGGCCTTATAATACCATATGCAAATCCTGTTAATTGGGAAAACAGACTTGCACATCCTTTAAGGCCAAAGATGAGTTATCAACAAGAAGACCACTCCATCTTGTGAACATGGACTTGTGTGAACCTGCAAGAACTAAAACACCAAGTGGGGAATCCTACTTCATGCTGATAATAGATGATTTCTCCATAATGACATGGGTTGCATTTCTCAAGAATAAATTGGAAGCTCTGGAAAAATTCAAAATAGTCAAAGCTTTAGCAGAAAATCAAACAGGATGCAAGCTAAAATGCATCAAATCAGACAGAGGAGGTGAATTCACAGATTATGACTTTGCAGACCTATGCAATGAACATGGCATAAAGCAACAATTTACTATTGCAGGGACACCTCAGCATAATGGAGTAGAAGAGAGACAAAACAGATCTGTACAACAAATTGCCAGAGCTATGATGCAAGAGAGTAATATTCCTCAAGCCTTATAGGCAGAAGCAGTACACACAGTCATGCATATCCTAAACAAAGCTCATTTAAGGCCAAGCAATGACAAGACTCCCTCTGAACTATGGCATGGTAAACCAGCTTCAATCAAGCACTTTAGGATCTTTGGAAGCAAGTGTTACATAAAGAATAATGATGAAAATCTTGGGAAATTTGATGTAAGAGCAGATGAAGGGATATGCATCCAAAAGTAAAGGGTACAAGTGCTACAACAAGACTCTTCAAAAAATTGTAGAAAGCATTGACGTGAGATTTGATGAAGAACTTCCAAACAATACAAGAGGTACAGACTGCAGCAGTCTTTCGGACAACCATGAAGAAGAAAACCAAGATGATGATGCAACAAGAAAGACAACAGAAGATGTTGAACTGAGCTCGAAATCTCCCTCAAGATATACTCAGAAGAACCATCCCGAAGATCAAATAATTGGAGATAAGAGAGCAAGGGTCCAAACAAGAAGGTAGCTAACTGAACAGACAGAAGAGGTATACATAGCCATGTTATCACAAATAGAGCCAAAGAAATTTGAAGAAGCTAGCAAGGACAAGTCTTGGGTGAATGCTATCAATGAAGAATTGGACCAAATTGAGAAGAACAATACTTGGGAACTAGTTCCTAGACCCACTGAGAAAAATGTCATAGGCTCAAAATGGGTATTCAAAAACAAAATGAATGAGCAAGGAAAGGTAATCAGGAATAAAGCCATACTTGTCTACAAAGGATATTCACAAATCGAGAGACTTGATTATGATGAAACATTTGCCCCTGTAGCCAGAATGGAAGCTATCATAATGTTTCTGGCCTTTGCATGCTACCAAGACTTCAAGGTATATCAAATGGATGTGAAATCTGCATTTCTGAATGGAGATCTAGAAGAAGAAGTCTACATGGAACAACCAGAAGGCTTCTCATTAACAAACAAGGAAGACTATGTATGTAGACTAAAGAGGGATCTATATGGACTAAAAAAAGCTCCTTGTGCTTGGTACTCAAGGCTGGATAAATACTTGCAAAAACAAGGCTTTAAGAGAGGAGGAGTAGACAACAATCTATACATAAAATTCCAAGAAAATGAACTCCTGATTTTTGTAGTATATGTTGATGACATTATGTTTGGAAGCAATAGAGATGAGCTAGCAAAATGGTCTGTTGAGGAGATGAGATTAGAGTTTGGAATGTCTATGATTGGAGAGCTTAGTTTCTATTCAGGACTTCAAATTCAGCAAAAGAACACAGGTACATTTATCTCACAGGAAAAATACATAAAATAAATGTTGAAAAAGTTCAAAATGGAAGATTGATAACCTGTGTCAACCGCCATGATCACGGGATGCAAGCTATGTGCTGATGATGGATCTGTTGATATAGATCAAAGACTCTACAGATCCATGATAGGAAGCCTGATGTACCTGACAGCATCAAGACCAGACATCATGCTAGCAGTAGGACTTGTAGCTAGATATCAAGCAGCACCAAAGAAAAATCATCTTCTAGTAGTCAAAATAATATTAAGATATTTACAAGGAACAGTACAATTTGGGCTATGGTATTGTTGAAGCCCCGAAAATCGGGTCTACAACAAGGGGGATACCCACCCGGTCCGGTCCTTGGTTAGTAGCTCCTTTTCCGTTTGGTGTAGTGGGTCTGACTGGGGATAATGGGACCAGTTTCCCAATTTGTGTGTGTGTGTTGAGAATAGATATTTCCTTTCTAAAAAGGTTCCTAAGTGAAATGCTTTTATTCTATTTCTAATCTAATCATATGCAAATTGTATTCTAATTAAAACAGAAATATCTAATTAAACCCGGGATAAAATCTTGTTTATGCGATCTAAAATAATTTCGGATAACAACTGATAATAAATATTATTCAACTGCTATAAGAAAAGAATTAAATAAAGATAAACCACTTCATATAAAAAGTTAGATGAAACAGTTGTGGAAAACATATCGCATAATAAGCTATTCATACATTAAGCATAAACAAATAGTCATCATCGTACAAAAGTGACAAATGATAACTGAAGCATTCAAGCATCAATATGTAAATAACTGAACATAAATATCACTTTTAACACAGAAGCAGAAAAATTTAAGAGATAAAAGTACCATTTATAACTGATTCTACTCAGGAGCTAGAAGCAATAATGATTTATATATTCTAAATACTACATCTACTAAGAGTACAGAAATGCAACATCATTAGCAGATATTAGACACAGATATCAATAAATCTCATTCCATTCATTCATCAAAACCTCCTTTGAGGGTGCAGAAGTGCATGTTCTGAGGATAAGTTTTTGACAAATTCTAGGACCCTTCTCTAAATGCATGAGAAGGGTTTAAATACTACTAACTAAATCTAATTATAGTTTATTACAAAAATTTAGGATTCAGTTTAAATGACCATCCTTTTTCTAGGCAAAAATAAAGTAAAACTAACACTAAATCTAAAACTAAAATTAACAGCTAACTACTTATGAATTTGGTCTTTGAATTTGCAAGCATCCAACATTGATTTGAGAAGAGGGGGCTGGCCGACTTCAGATTTCAATTGTCCCGAAAAGACGGAGTCAGCAAGTGTTGGCGCGATCTTCTCAGCAGAATTAATGATGCAATTAAGAGTACTACATTGACTGTATGGTTTTACTAGACAGGCCCAGTAAGAATCCCAGTTTAATTTTGTCAATCCTTGAATTGATTTTGCCTTCTCTTCCGCTTTCTGTTTCCACTCTGTTTGCAATTGTTGTGCTTGTGGTAGGTATCCCGGAATGGTTTCTGAAATTAAATTAACCTTGTGAAAATTCTCATTTACACAATCATTAATGTTGCTCGCCACTGTAGCTGCTTCCTCTGCTGCTTTTTCTGCCTCTCTGATCCGTGCATCCCATTTATTGAAGAGCATTTCTTTATGATTGTCATTGATAATTGGTGCTCCTACTCTTTTTCCTTCCTCTGTCTTTTTCCATGCCAAATAATTAGTAACTCTTTCATTAGTTAAATCATAATCATGTCGTAATTCTACGACATGATTAGTTATTTTATCACTTTCTTGACAAAAAGAGTTCCACTGTGACATCTTTTGGCACAATATATCTTGTTGTTGTAGCAGTTGATTACTCAAAGAAATAGACTCTGAGATAAATTCTGTAAGCTTGGGGTCGTCTTTATGTGTTTCTTGCATAATCTGTATTTGTTTTTCTTTTTTGGCCAAGCTTTTCTGAAACCCGATCTTCATTTGCTGAAACTCTTGCTGTAAATTTTTAAATTTCACTTGTGCTTCACTGTTGGCATGTGCTTGTTGCAATTGTTGTTGCAGAACTTGTATCTGATCCTCTTTTTCATTTAATAACAGCCTTACCTCAGATGCTTTCTCAATAGTCGCGGAGGCATAAGCTCCTGTTATCTGAGATAATTTAGTAAGATTTTCAGTGGGATCTATAGTAGCATCTCTCCATAAAACATCCAATTGTTCTGCGTCAGTAGAGAGTGCACTTTCTAATTTTCTCTTCTTTCTTTGCTTCCTTACTACTTCTTTATGTTGCGGGCTATAGAATATATCCAGAGGAGGAATTTCCTCTATTTTAAGTACAAGCTCAGCAAAGGGAGTAATGGGTATATGTTCTTTTTCTGTGACATTGCCACTTATTTTTGTAACCAAACCTTTTGCTGTTTGTACAGGAGTTTGTATGTTCTGTCCTTCAACATTAATCAAATCATTAAATGTTTCCCATTCTTTATCCAACTGAGTGCTGATAGATGGTTGTTGTACATTAAGAGGTGGAAGATTAAACTGTGGGGTAGTTGAAGTCTGTTGTTGTGAAAGCTCTTTTGATTGAGCTGTATCCTTGACTGAGTCTTCACTTTTGTCCTGATCAGATTTTTTAAAATGTTCAGAAATTTCTTTTTCAGACTTTGACTTAGACCTTTCTGAATCTAAACTACCACTGAGACTAACACTAGGAGTTGGTTCTCTTGCGGGTTCCACACGCAAATTATCCAAAGGAATAGTTGTCAATCTTCTTTCTCTATATACTTTAAACTCTTGAAATTCTTCTGGGGAGAACCGTGTTTGAGCTAAATTCAAAATGTCTTTAAATGCACATTTTTCTTGAAACATATCATCAAAAATATCTTCTTCTCCAGAAAACACTCTTACTTTAACAACAGTGGTGAAATCCTTGACAATACCATATGGATCAAATAGCTTCCTTGGAAAATTAAACAATTTTAAACATGTAACATTGCTTACTTTCTTAAATGCGTGACCAACATCAAATAATGAAAATGCTCCGTAGGACACAGGAAATTGTGGCCAGATGGCTTTCTTTTTATCCTTTAATTCTTTTGTCAAACCTCTGTCTCCATAGGTTTGATATGAAATTTCCCGAGCTATAAGTTTATCCGGAACATATAAGGGAAAAACGTGAGGAGAAGCAAAGCTCCCAAAAACCCTCACATAAGTAAACAGTTCTTCTCCAAACCATCTTGCGACAGGGAGAACGTCTACTTCTGCTTCAGGGGACAACCTTGGGGCATCTTTATTATAGAACACTCTATACATATGCAACATTATGCCATGGCAAATATTGTAAAAATGAAGAATGAATTTTGACTCCCACAATTCTTTGTGATAAACATGGATGGGCAGGGGATCCTGAATTTTCTATTGCCAACCCATTAAAGGGAACTTAGAAACAAAGCATATTGAATCCATAACATAGGCAGATAGATAAAAAGGAGGATAAATCCTCTGAGAGACAATCCGTTTAGACCGGTAATTGAAAATAACAATGGCTAAATTATCGGACAATATTTTAGCCCAGTCCACAATGGTAGTGTTAACAGCAGCATTCAATAGGGGAAGCCATTCAGGCAAAAACTTATTAATGTCAGGCTTTTCAAAAAGCCTACATAACATAGCAACAGTAAAAAATATGGAGAAGTGAGTGAACCGGTACTGTAGATACCGTGTTTATCTTTCTTCAGTGGTTCATCTCTTCTGGACCATTCTTTAGTGCATTCTGCCAAATTTGCATTTTCCTTGGCAAATTTCTCCATAAATTTTTTGTTGTAAGTTGCCTGAGGCTCCAAAAAATGATGCATAAGCCTCAAATCTTCTAGACTGAATGACCCGATGAGCTCTTGACCTGGAGTTTTAAACTATCTATTCATAATATCGATGCTATCCAGCACCCATTTGACCATATCTGTATACGGAATAATTCTAGTTCTTGCTACTATCCGGTGCAAAAATGAACAAGCCAGCTCTGTAAGAGATGCTTCAGAGGAATTACTTGAACCTGCAGTAGCCGTAACGTCCATTACTCTTGGGTTTTCTTCTTCAAGCAAATTAAACATACCCTCCCAGGTGGTGATACCAGCGTCCTTGTTGCAAGTAGTGTCTATGTACAAGGATGCCATCTCTTTAGCTTCAGAACTTGGAGCTTTCTCTTTCTTTCCAGAACTCGGAGCTTTCTCTTTCTTTCCCATAATGCTCTAAAAATTTCTTTGTATAGTCTCCTATTCTTCACGCCTACAGTTTTACGAATTAAGTGAGAATAATGACATGAGAAAGGTGACGGGATAGTTTTAAATGCTGAAGGTGTATGAAATATATTATTTAATCGTGAAATAACCCTTTGATCAAAACTAAATCCTTTTTCATTAATAATTGACAATTCATTCATTAACTTGACATTAAGGTGCATAACGGGTCTCGATTTACAGAAAGATTTACTTCATATAACAAGCTTTCAAGAATTTGCGATAATGCGATCTGCGATTTGCTTTTCAATATCGCAAAATCGCAGTATCGCAAATTGCAGCTTTCGTAAATTGAATTCATCGCAAATCGAAACTTTCAAATAATCACAAATCGCAATTTTCGTAACTCGCAATCAGTAACATCGCGAAATTGTAATATCGCGACATTGCAATATCGCGAAATCGCAATATCACAAAAATATAACATATGAAAAATATTTTGTTAATGTATTTTCTACGATATGTGATTTGCGATAAATATTTTTCTGCATAATTTTTTGGATCGCGTGCGATGGATGTGATATTCAAAGAAAGGTTTTATTGTAATCTATCATAAAATTAAGTTTATTTAAAGTTTTTCCAAAGAAATTTCTTTAAGTCAATGATAGTGAGTTTTATTGAAAATGAAAACAAACACCAATAAATTTTTTGGATTTTAAACTAAGGGTCCCCTTTTTATTTAGCATTATTACTAATACTAAATAAAAAGGGGGTTGTCGCTGGCCACAGCAATTGGTGATTCACTTGGAAGAACCAGTTATCTCTACGTTTCTTTTGGATTTTCTAAACTTTTTCAAAACAGAAAATTTTCCAGAAAATCAAACTTTATTATAAAAAGACAGTATATTATGCTTTAATCTATGAATGATATTTTATTTCTTCTATTAATCAACTTTGACTATTCACTTCCTCAAGCTAGTCATTGTATCTACATCAGTCATTACTTGGTTTAAAAAGATAAAAACAAAAGGCTTCTCTGTAAATCGGTTTTTAAATATTCTCATTTGTCGTAGGTAGACTCACTGCTGCCAACAAGCGTTTATAGCCTCGACAGGGTTACCTATTACCCAGCAATGATCCTGTGTCCTAATTAGAAAAATATACAATTTTCAAAGAGAAATCCATATTCACACTTATCGCTTTTATTTTCTTTTTTATCCTTAAGGAACAATGTCTTGGTTTGGTAGCCAATTTATGACAGTGCCATTCACTTGATTTATAACTTTGTTGAACAAGCTGGCTCATGATGAGACCCCTTGCCTTTCGATTGCAATAATCTTAAGTCATTGCCCTGTTGTGGTATGCAGTATTGGCAAAGTCAGTAGGCTATAATATCTATGATCATGATAAGTCGGCTCGTGATGAGACCTCTTACTCTTTAAGTTAAAAGTGTATCATTGGATTATTCCCTGAACTTTGTAATTTTCAAGGTGGGGAGGAAGTCATGGTTTCCTTAAGATAGCTCTGGACGACAATAATAGAGTTTTTTGAAGAGAAATTTTCTACAGAGAATCTTCGTTTTGTTATTGATACCTTTCGTTGAACTGATATAAAACATCTTCCTGATAGAATTTGTTTTTCATCAAAATTTTCAAAGTTAAAACTAGTATCATTTCTAGACTTAAAGTTTTTTAACTGTATCTTTGAATAATAATGATCAATATTCTAAAAATAATTCTATTTATATAAGTGAAGAAATAAAATCTAAAAAGAGAACTTGTATCTTTTTATGAATTCCAAATGTAACCATTAACAACTGGTTTTATTATGACAAACAAAGAAAACTAATCTACAAAATAGAATAATGATCTCCTATGGAAAATATTTTTTAAGGATCTATCCATTAACAGGTAAAGATTCTCTTTTCCCTGTTAAATCCTGTAATATAAAAGTTGATGGACCTATGATCTCTGCAATTTGGAAAGGACCAAGCCACATTCGTTGAAATTTCATATGTTTTCCTTTTTCCTCATGAACCTTGTCCCATTTTAGAACTAAATCTCCTATCTGAAAATCCTTCCTAGTTATCATGTTTGAATCAAAAGAAGCCTTAACTAATGCTTGATAATGAGCATGAGTTACTTTGGCTTTTTCTCGTTGTTCTTCTAACTTAATTATTTCCATCTACCTTAATTGTAAAGAAGAAGTTGGTACTTCATCAATATATTGGACTAAGGCTAGAGAAAGAATCCCTAGATGAGTTGGAAGAACCACTTCTCTCCCATAAACTAAATTAAAGGGAGAAGTGCCAATAGAAGCCTTCTGCGTTATTTGATCTGCCCATAAAGCATATATTAAAGATTTATGCCAATTTTTATGATTTTGATCAATGGTTCACTTAATGATTCTGATTAATTTTTTATTCGTGGATTCAGCTAACCCATTTCCCCGTGGATAATAATTGGCAGAATATTTAAGTTTGAAACCTCTCTTGAGTGCAAATTCAGTCATAGCATTACCAGAAAAATATGATGCATTATCAAACATTAAAGCAGAAGGTAAACCAAACCTGGTGATTATGAACTGATCTTTAAACTTGATGTTATGCTCAACATTAGTAGTCTTGAGAGGGATTGCTTCTACCCATTTCGTAAAATAATCAGTTGCTGTAATGATATACCTATGTTGTTTAGAAGAGTGAGGAACAATCTCACCTATTATGTCCAATCCCCATTGATCAAAAGGATGCTCAATGTTGACTAGTTGTAATGGTAATGATGATTTCTTTTGTCTTCCAGTTTCAGTTTGACAAATTTGACATTTCCTTGCATCGTTATGTGAATCTTTGAATAATGTGGGCCAGTAATAGCCTGCACGGAGGATCTTATGTGCAGTAGCATCTCCAACATAATGTCCACCTGCCGGCCCATCATGAAGTTCCTGCAAGACCTTTTCAGCTTCAGATTTCTCCAAACATCTAAGAAGAATATAATCATAATTAATTCTAAAAAGAACATCATTTACAAGCTGATATTGTTTAGCCTTCAACCTTAGAGCTCTTTTCTTGGTGTGATCGAGATTTGGAGGAGCATATCCATTATTTAGATAAAATATGATATCAGCATATAATGATTCAACATCGTTTAGGCTTACCTCATATGTTTGTATTTCTTCAAATGGTTTTTCATAAATAAGCGATGCTCCAGCTAATATTTTACAAAAACCTTGACCTCTTACAATATTTTCTGGTTTGATTTCTACATCATATTCTTGTAAGGAAGTAACCCAATTGGCTCTTTTCTCACCCACATCTTTTTGGACTAAAATATTTCTTACCGCTGGAAATGGTATTATGATTTTTGTATGGGTTTTAAGTAGAAAGGGTCTGAAATATTTAATTGCTTTGAAAACAACATAAGCTTGTTTCTCCACATCTAAATAATTCAACTCAGCTCCCTGTAAATTTGAACTAAAAAAAGCAATTGGAGCTTCTGCTTTGTCTTGATTTGCTTGAGTGAGTATTGCAATATAAGATTTATTAGAGGCAAATGTGTACAAAATAAAAGGATCGGAAAAATTTAGAGTTGCTAAAGATGGAGCATTGATAATTGCTTGTTTGATCAGATTGAATGCCTCATATTTGTTTTTTCCCCATTTGAAGTTTGAATTCTTTTTAATCATTGCTTGTAAAGGAGATACAATTCTTGAAAATTTTGGCACAAATCTCTTTACGAAATTAATCTGGCCAAGAAAAAATTGCATACCTTTTTTGTTGTGAGGTAAAGATATTTCAGAAATTTCCTTGATTCTATCAGGATCAATATGAATTCTAGATTTTGATACTATGAATCCAAGAAGCTTTCCTTCACTTAATGCAAAAAGGAAATTTTTCGGATTAAGTGAAATTCCATACATTTGACAACGTTGGAAGATCTGCTTCAAATCTTTAAGATGATTGCTTCGTTTTTTGGAATATACAGTTATATCATCCAAGTAAATTACCACTAGTTTGTTAACTAATCCTTTGACAGCAATGTCCATAGCTCTCTGAAATGTGGCACCAGCGTTGATCAGACCAAAAGGCATCTTTTGATATGCATAAGTGCCCCATTTGGTTCTGAATGTAGTTTTCAATTGATCATTAGGATGGACTAACACTTGATTATATCCAGAGAAACCATCTAAGAAAGACATTAATTATGATCCTGCAACTGCCTGTAATATTTGCTCCATGGAAGGCAAAGGAAAATTATCTTTTTGGCAGGCTTTATTAAGATTTCGAAAGTCAATACAAATTCTAATGTCTTCGTTCTTCTTTCTAACAGGAACCATATTTGAAACCCATTTAGAATTTCAAACGGGAAGAATAATCTTGGCTTTCAATAACTTGTTAAGTTCAGATTTGATTTGATTTTCTAGATTGGGATGGATCTTTCTTAACTTTTGTTGGACAGGATTTTCATCATTTATCATTGGGATAGTATGTTGAATGATAGAAGTGTCATAAGTTTTGAGTTCATCGTAGTTCCAAGCAAAGACACTTTTATATTGTTTCAAAAGATGAACGTATGCTAACTTTTCTTCAGGAGCTAGGCCAAGGCCTAGGTTGATATTCTGTGGTTTGGCATCAGTTCCTAGATTTATTAATTCATAATTCAAAGTTGAACTTTGTAGTTTTGAATTGGTAGATCTTTTAAATCTATCTTTCAAATAATGAAGGTCTTCTAACTTGACTACTAATTTCGACATAGCATTATTGGTGCTATCTTGGAGCAATTGTTTGTCATGTTGTTCTTCATCAATTATCTAATTGGTGTAAGATCCTTCAGATGTGAGAAAATTTACAATATCAGGATCATCATTGAAAATCCTCCAATTGGTAATGTTATCAGGAATCAAGGGTCTAAAGATTAATTCAATTGAAAATCGATCAGGACTAAAGTCTTCTGCAGGAATGAGCCTGGAAGCTACATTAGCTAGGAGGTTTGAACTAGCATTCTGAATTCTGGGAATTGATGAAATATTAAATGCTATAAAATTTTCAGTTAGATCTTGGACTAAAGATTGATAGTGCTTTAAATGACCTAATAAACAATGTATAGTATTTCATACCTGTTTAATTACAATTTCTGAATCTCTGAAAACTTGTAGATATTTGATGTCTAATCCGATTGCTTTGTATAGTCCTTGGACTAAAGCTTCATATTCTACGGTGTTATTAGTGCAATCGAATTTGAGTCTGCAAGTTAGCATAATTTTGTTTCCCTCTGGACTAACCAAAACGCATCCTGCTCCTGCTCCTTCATTAGACTTAGAACCATCAAAAAATAATTTCCAAAATAAAGATTTATTTACAGGAGTATCTACAAAATTAATACATTTAGAACTATCTATTTGAGAAAAAATTTATATTTGGGATAAAACAGAATGTTCTAAATAAGGTGAAGTATGAGCATTGAAATTTCCTAAGAAAGAATCAACTGAATAATTGCCAATGATATTACTGTTGTATGCAACTGGTTCATTTTCTCCTTCAAGTTCTGTTACTATGTATTTCTGATGTTTTTCTCGTTCAACCTTTATCTGATTTGTTTTACCATTGTAAGGAAGCCACATATGCGACCAATTAGTTGCAAAATATCCATGAAGTTTTTCTGACCAATCTCTACTAAGAATTAAGCCATAAAATTCTGGAAGATCTGCAACTAAAATATCAATGACTTGACATACCTTTGGATTTGATGACAATCTTATGGTAACCTGATTTAATTCACCAATCACTTCCACTTGCGATCGATCTAACTGAACTATGCACACAGCAGATTTTTGTGGTTGAATGTTCAACTTTGCACATATTGATTTTGGTATAATATTAGATGAAGCTCCAAAATCCACTAAACAATTATGCAAATTTTTATTGAAAACTTCATCAGTAAGAAGAAATGGAGGAGTATGAGATCTTGACCTTCCTCCAATTAAAGCGATATTTTCTAGATCAACTTTACTAATTGCATTAGCTGGAGGTCTTCCCATCTCGTTTGAAGCTTGAGAAATCACAGGATCAGGCAAAGGTTTTTCTGGTACAGCATGTAATTCTTTCAAAAGTACCTTTTGTTGGTGTTTTAACTTGCTTAATTCATAAAAAGTGATGTTAGCCCTAGTCTTCTTCATGTCCTCTATGATATTATACTCCATTTCATCTGGCACAATCAGTGTTCTTGATGGAGTTAATGAATATTTCTGGACTGGGCTAGTTTGAATTGCTTTATATGTCGTTTTCTTGGGTGCAACTTTATCTTTAGTCAATGAGCTTGCGTTTTTTGACTTAGGAGTAGTTTGAGGAGGATCAAGTTGATTTCTACTTCGAGTGCTAACTGGGGATGCTTCTTGATCTTCCTCATCTGGAAGGATGAAATCCCACATACCTTGTACTTCTACGACTTCTTCTTCATTAGTAGTTTCCTCAGTAGTAGTTTCCTCTTCTTCTTCTTCCGATTCAGCATTAGTAATGGCATTTGGTGGCTTTGAATCAGTTGAAGGGTTTCTTTTAAAAGGCTTGAAAGATTTTTTAGAAGATGTTTCTGCCACTTGTTTCTTAATGTCAACCATTTCTTTAGACATGGTTTTCAAAAAAATTTGCAGTCCTTCTAAGTCAAATGGATCTTTTGATTGCTTTTTCTTGGGATCTTCCTTAAAAGTGACTTTCTTGGATTTTCGTTCTTCTATCGCATTTTTCTTGTCTAAAGCAATGATACGTTTTTCTACCGCTATTGCCTCCTTCATGTTATCTTCTAAAGTTGTTTTTTTAGCCCTATCAACGAAGATTGCTATGTTTGATGGTAGAGCAGAAATGTACCATTCACTTTGCACTTCTTCACTAGGCTTGGAGGCAGTAGGAATTTTGTTTAACAATTTATTGAAACGTGAATTAAAATCCTTGACAAGTTATTTTGAGTCAGCTCTAAGATTAGATAGATCATTGATTAATGTCGTTGTAGACCTGTCATCACCAAATTTAGTCAAAAATTGATCTTGAAAGATATCCCAGGTAGTGAAAGATCTAGATGGTAATGAAAAATACCATGATCCAACTGCTCCTTGTAGAGTATAAGGGAAAAGTCAGACAACAACATCTTCATTAACAACTCCATTAAGATTTATAGACAGCATAAAATTGTTTATATGTTCTTCTGCTAACATGCCTGCTTCAGGATTAAACTTAGGCAGCCATTTTTCAAGATGGGCTGGTAATTGACTCAAGGGAGCAGGCATTAAGACTGCCCCTGGATTATTCCATGGCATTTGGGCCATCGCTGAACTACTAACAGAGGAAAGTGTAGAAGATGATGTATGTGATTGGGAAGATGAAGATATTATAATTATAGATGATTTAGAACGTGATGTGAAAGTTCCAATGGAATGAGGGACAATAGTCTGAAATGGAGGGGTGGACGGTTGACTTCGTGGTGAAGAGGTTGAGATGGATGATAATGAGGAAAGAGTCTCGTTGTCAAAACCTTTAGGTGATTTCCTAGCTCTTTTCCTTGTAGGTAGAGGTAACTCGGTTGGCTGAATGCCAAGTTTTTCACTCTGTAATCTGGTAAGAGGATGAGCAGGATTATATTGTGAAGTTACACTGCCTTGAGATTTATCAGATCTTTGAGGTGATATTGAAAATCGCTGAAGTTTATGAATCAAAGATTCAACTTCAGGAGGTTCAATAGCAAATTCTTCTGAAAAGTCAGGGTTTGTAGCACTGTCTATTGCTCTTGCGACTTTTGGCTCTAGATTTACAATTTCTGAGTGCGATGGAGAAGTCGAGGGAGATGGTGAGGGTGTTTTACTCTCGAAATGGTATTTAGATTTAGATTTACTAGCCATTCATAGTTTATGGCCCTCCTTTTAGTGCCAAATATGTTGAAGCCTTGAAAATCGGGTCTACAACAAGGGGGATACCCACCCGGTCTGGACCTTGGTTAGCAGCTCCTTTTCTGTTTGGTGTAGTGGGTCAGACTGGGGATAATGGGACCAGTTTCCCAATTTGTGTGTGTGTGTTGAGAATAGATATTTCCTTTCTAAAAAGGTTCCTAAGTGAAATTATTTTATTCTATTTCTAATCTAATCATATGCAAATTGTATTCTAATTTAAACAGAAATATCTAATTCTAAACTAAACCTGGGATAAAATCTTGTTTATGCGATCTAAAATAATTTCAAATAACAACTGATAATAAATATTGTTCAACTGCTATAAGAAAAGAATTCAATAAAGATAAACCACTTCATATAAAAAGTTAGATGAAACAGTTGTGAAAAACATATCACATAATAAGATATTCATACATTAAGCATAAACAAATAGTCATCACCGTACAAAAGTGCCAAATGTTAACTGAAGCATTCAAGCATCAATATATAAATAACTAAACATAAATATCACTTTTAACACAGAAGCAGAAAAAGTTAAGAGATAAAAGTACCATTTATAACTGGTTCTACTCATGAGCTAGAAGCAATAATGATTTATATCTTCTAAATCCAACATCTACTAAGAGTACAGAAATGCAACATCAGTAGCAGATATTAGACACAGATATCAATAAATCGCATTCCATTCATTCATCAAAACCTCCTCTGAGGGTGCAGAAGTGCATGTTCTGAGGAAATTTTTTGACAAATTTCAGGACCCTTCTCTAAATGCATGAGAAGGATTTAAATACTACTAACTAAATCTAATTATAGTTTATTACAAAAATTTAGGATTCGGTTTAAATGACCGTCCTTTTTCTAGGAAAAAATAAAGTAAAACTAACACTAAATCTAAAACTAAAATTAACAACTAACTACTTATGAATTTGGTCTTTGAATTTGCAAGCATCCAGCATTGATTTGAGAAGAGGGGGCTGGCCGACTTCAAATTTCAATTGTCCCGAAAAGACGGAGTCAGCAAGTGTTGGCGCAATCTTCTCAGCATAATTAATGATGCAATTAAGAGTACTGCATTGACTGTGTGGTTTTACTAGACAGGTCCAGTAAGAATCCCAATTTAATTTTGTCAATCCTTGAATTGATTTTTCCTTCTCTTTCGCTTTCTGTTTCCACTCTATTTGCAATTGTTGTGCTTGTGGTAGGTATCCCGGAATGGTTTCTGAAATTAAATTAACCTTGTGAAAATTATCTTTTACACAATCAGTAATGTTGCTCGCCGTTGTAGCTGCTTCCTCTGCTGCTTTTTCTGCCTCTCTGATCTGTGCATCCCATTTATTGAAGAGCATTTCTTTATGATTGTCATTGATAATTGGTGCTCCTACTCTTTTTCCTTCCTCTGTCTTTTGCCATGCCAAATAATTAGTAACTCTTTCATTAGTTAAATCATAATCATGTCGTAATTCTATGACATGATTAGTGATTTTATCACTTTCTTGACAAAAAAAGGTCCACTGTGAGATATTTTGGCACAATATATCTTGTTGTTGTAGTAGTTGATTATTCAAAGAAATAGACTCTGAGATAAATTTTGTAAGCTCGGGGTCATATTTATGCGTTTCTTGCATAATCTGTATTTGTTTTTCTTTTTCGGCCAAGCTTTTCTGATACTCGATCTTCATTTGTTGAAACTCTTGCTATAACTTTTCAAATTTCACCTGTGCTTCACTGTTGGCATGTGCTTGTTGCAATTGTTGTTGCAAAACTTGTATCTGATCCTCTTTTTCATTTAATAACAGCCTTACCTCAGATGCTTTGTCAATAGTCGCGAAGGCATAAGCTCCTGTTATCTGAGATAATTTAGTAAGATTTTCAGTGGGATCTATAGTAGGATCTTTCCATAAAACATCCAATTGTTCTGCATCAGTAGAGAGTGCACTTTCTAATTTTCTCTTCTTTCTTTGCTTCCTTACTACTGCTTTATGTTGTGGGCTGTAGAATATATCCAGAGGAGGAATTTCCTCTATTTTAAGTACAAGCTCGGCAGAGGGAGTAATGGGTATATGTTCTTTTTCTGTGACATTGCCACTTATTTCTGTAACCAAACCTTTTTCTATCTGTACAGGAGTTTGTATGTTCTGTCCTTCAACATTAATCAAATCATTAAATGTTTCCCATTCTTTATCCAACTGAGTGCTGATAGATGGTTGTTGTACATTAAGAGGTGGAAGATTCAATTGTGGGGTAGTTGAAGTCTGTTGTTGTGAAAGCTCTTTTGATTGAGTTGTATCCTTGACTGAGCCTTCACTTTTGTCCTGATCAGATTTTTTAGAATGTTCAAAACTTTCTTTGTCAAAATTTGACTTAGACCTTTTTTAATCTGAGCTGCCACTGAGACTGACACTAGGATTTGGTTCTCTTGCGGGTTCCACGCGAAAATTATCCAAAGGAATTTTTGTCAATCTTCTTTCTCTATATACTTTAAACTCTTGAAATTCTTCTGGGGAGAACCGTGTTTGAGCTAAATTCAAAATGTCTTTAAATGAACATTTTTCTTGAAACATATCATCAAAAAATTCTTCTTCTCTAGAAAACACTCTTACTTTGACAACAGTGGTGAAATCCTTGACAATACCATATGGATCAAATAGCCTCCTCAGAAACTTAAACAATTTTAAACATGTAACATTGCTTACTTCCTTAAATGTGTGACCAACATCAAATAATGAAAATGCTCCGCAGGACACAGGAAATTGTGGCCAGATGGCTTTCTTTTTATCCTTTAATTCTTTTGTCAAACCTCCGTCTCCACAGGCTTGATATGCAATTTCCCGAGCTATAATTTTATCCAGAACATATAAGGGAAAAACATGAGGAGAAGAAAAGCTCCCAAAAACCCTCACATAAGTAAACAGTTCTTCTCCAAACCATCTTGTGACAGGGAGAATGTCTACTTCTGCTTCAGGGGACAACCTTGGGGCATCTTTATTATACAACACTCTATACAGAGGCAACATTATGCCATGGAAAATATTGTAAAAATGAGGAATTAATTTTGACTCCCAAAATTCTTTGTGATAAACATGGATGGGCAGGGCATCCTGAATTGTCCATTTCCAACCCATTAAAGGAAACTTAGAAACAGAGCAGATTGAATCCATAACATAGGCAGATAGATAAAAAGGAGGATAAATCCTCTAAGAGACAGTCCGTTTAGACTGGTAATTTAAAATAGCAGTGGCTAAATTATCAGACAATATTTTAGCCCAGTCCATAATGGTAGTGTTAACAGCAGCATTCAATAGGGGAAGCCATTCAGGAAAAAACTTATTAATGTCAGGCTTTCCAAAAAGCCTGCATAAGATAGCAGCAGCAAAACAATATGGAGAATTGAGTGAACCAGTACTGTACATACCGTGTTTATATTTCTTCGGTGGTTCATCTCTTCTGGACCATTCTTTAGTGCATTCTGCCAAATTTGCATTTTCCTTGGCAAATTTCTCCATAAATTGTTTGTTGTAAGTTTCCTGAGGCTCCGGAAAATGATACATAAGCCTCAAACCTTCTGGAGTGAATGACCCGATGAGCTCTGGACCTGGAGTTTTAAACTGTCTGTCTGTAACATCGGTGCTATCCAGCACCCATTTGACCATATCTGTATATGGAAGAATTCTAGGTCTTGCTGCTATCCGGTGCAAAAATGAACAATCCAACTCTATAAGAGATGCTTCAGAGGAATTACTTGAACCCGTAGTAGCCGCAACATCCATTACTCTTGGGTTTTCTTCTTCAAGAAAATTAAACATACCCTCCCAGGTGGTGATACCAGCGTCCTTGTTGCAAGCAGTGTCTGTGTACAAAGATGCCATCTCTTTAGCTTCAGAACTTGGAGCTTTCTCTTTCTTTCCAAAACTCGGAGCTTTCTCTTTCTTTCCCATAATGCTCTGAAATTTTCTTTGTATAGTCTCATGTTCTTCGCGCTTGCAGTTTTACGAATTAAGTGAGAATAATGACATGAGAAAGGTGACGGGATAGTTTTAAATGCTGAAGGCATATGAAATATATTATTTAATCGTGAAATAACCCTTCGATCAAAACAAAATCCTTTTTCATTAATAATTGACAATTCATTCATTAACTTGACATTAAGGTGCATAACGGGTCTCTATTTACGGAAAGATTTACTTCGTATAACGAGCTTTCAAGAATCTGCGATAATGCGATCTGTGATTTGCTTTGCAATATCGCAAAATCGCAGTATCGCAAATCGCAGCTTTCGTAAATTGAAATCATCGCAAATCGCAACTTTCAAATCATCGGAAATCGCAATTTTCATAACTCACAATCAGTAACATTGCGAAATTGTAATATTGCGACATCACAATATCGCGAAATCGCAATATCGCAAAAATATAACATATGAAAAATATCTGTTAATGTATTTTCTGCGATATGCAATTTGCGATAAATATTTTTCTGCATAATTTTTTGGATCACGTGTGATGGATGTGATATTCAAAGAAAGGTTTTATTGTAATCTATCATAAACTTAAGTTTATTTAAAGTTTTTCCAAAGAAATTTCTTTAAGTCAATGATAGTGAGTTTTATTGAAAATGAAAACAAACACCAATAAATTTTTTGGATTTTAAACTAAGGGTCCCCTTTTTATTTAGCATTATTACTAATACTAAATAAAAGGGGGGTTGTTGCTGGCCACAACAGGTATCCAAAAGGAAAAAGCCTCACTTTGACAGCATACACAGATGTAGATTGGGGTGGATGACAGGGAAATCACAAGTGGAGGTGCATTATATCTAGGAGAAAGTCTGGTGGCATGGCTAAGAAAGAAACAAACATCTATTTCTCTATCTACAGTAGAAGAAAAGTACATAGCAGCAGCAACATGTTGTACACAATTCATGTGGATAAAGCAAACCCTCCAAGACATGAAGGTAAGCATTGATGAACCTATCTCAATCAAATGTGATAATACAAGTGCTATAAGCATATCAAAAAATCCTGTGATTCATTAAAAAACTAAACATATCCCAATCAAGTATCATTTTCTCCGAGAACAAGTGGCTCAGAAGGTAGTAAAGCTGGAGTATGTACCAACAAAAGAACGGACAATAGATATATTTACCAAACCTCTTGCTAGAGAACCACTTGAATATTTGAGAGATATACTAGGGATAGTATCTGTAGATGCTACTCTCTGATATGAGGAGAAAGCACAGTTTCAAGGGGAGAACAGAAATGAAAATATCATTCCAGGGGGAGATCAGCTAGCAAGGGAAGCACGAAACAGGTCCTCAGGATCAAAGGATTATGGAAAGAGTACATCCAACATAAAAGAGTCAATGAAAAGGCTAAAGGATCATTTTTTTTTTTTACTCTTGAAACATTATATTGAGCATTGAAGCAATATCCTTTTCTCTATAATTGAATGCCTTTCATAACTCATCACTTATATATCTTAAAGGCCTCTGACTTAGGATTATTCATAAACTGTGTGAATTTTGGCTGTTGAGACTTCAATCAAACAACTTTAAGTTGTGTGGAAGATCATCATGATAGAACTGTTAAAATATCTGAAGTATGAAGGACTATTTGATCAGTAAAGAGAAAGTGACCATTGACAGACATACCTCCTTATGTCATGAAGAAAATTGCATGATTGATAAGTGAGTTTGACTAATACATTGAATGTCACTAGCCTTAAGAGTTTGTTCTTGAAAGTGCAGTTTGCAAGCAGTAAAGTTGGTATTTGGTCTCTTAAATTGAAAGATCACCTAATCTCACAATAAGTTGTAAACTTTGGTTTGATTCATTGTTCACAACAACAATAAGGACCTTTCAGCTATTAACTGTAATATCATTATTAGCATCCTAGCTCATATCATCACCAATAGGAAAGAAAAGTGAATCACAGCTATAAAAGATATATTGGAATCATTATCATAATTGAACAAGTGTGGTGCTGCAGATGTGTATTGCAGAAGAAGACATACTCCAACTGCAACTTCCTCAACAGATATGGATTTCATATGAAGATTATAATATAGACAGAAGTATAGACGAAGCAAGCCTTATATGTCACATGGAGCATTCACAATCCTTAAGTATTGATCCAATGTTGCATCCCTGATTATACAAATCTGATTATATGTGGTTGTCATCACCTATGTATAGAAAAGTTCATATATTCTCAAAAGTGTTCTCTCAACAACTCATGTACACTAGTTTGGAGTAGCAAGGTACAAAGTCAGAAGAAGAAGGCCTAAACACATCTCAGAGAGAGGAAATGAAGAGATAGAAAGCACACTAGGGAATGTTCAACCCTATGCCATTGATGTCAAAGGGGGAGTAAAAGCAAGTAACAAAAGATAGGATCTTCTAAAAGAAGCCGGGTAGAGGAAGACTTCGAGGAAGCATTGGATTATTGGTGAAGGTGTTTCCATCAATGCCAAAGGGGGAGACTGTTGGAAATGTTGTCATTGATGGAAAAGGAGAAAAAAGGAGCAACACCTAAATCAACAATAAGGCAAAGTAGAAGATAGGGAACAGAGGCAGTAGAGAACTACATAGGCTACATAGAACTATAGAGGAGACCTGCATAGAGGCTGCACTTGGCTGCATAAAGCGTAGGAGAGATCTACAAATAGTTTTTTTAGAAGGGCCATTTGATCGAGGATTTGGCCAACCTAGAATATTGTAAGTAACCTTATGCATGTGCTATGGAAATATTTGATTCAGCATGACTGCGTATTTGCCAAATCAATTTCTGTATGAATTTGTCTTAAACTTTCGTGAACTTGGTATGCACAAGATTTTGTAACTTGGTTGAGTCTATGTGTATATTAAATGATGAGAGCACTTGAGAAAGGGATGATGGGTTGAAACCCAACCTTAATATGTTGATGCATTCAAGGAGTATGACCAACGTGCAATAGGATTCTCTGTAGAAGGGATTGAGATTGTAGTCTGGTCCATGACTAAACTTAATAGTATTCCTGTATGCCCTTGGAGGGTTATTGGTGATACTGTGGTCACGAATCATGTGCCTATTAAAGCTCTGAGTTAAAACTTGAAGCCATGAGTGCAAGTTTCGATGAATCGACCTCAGAGTGATCAGTCTCTCAAGTTCCTCTATTATTGATTAATCTCTGTGAGGTGGAATTCAAGCTCAAGAAGAATTAGATGTGTACGCGTGAGAAGCTTTGTTTCAAGGATGAATGATAGAAGGTGTTAAAGCTAGTGGGAGCTAATGGAGGCGCTAGATTATGATAGTGAAATGTTGTGAGAGCATATGCAGAAGAGCAAATCTTTGGACACAGTTGTGAAGGAATTAGTAAACAATTGAATTGCATTGATAATGGAACCTGGAGTAAGGGGAGTAACTGGAACCACGAAGTAATGAACAGTAACGACGGTTTGGAGTTCAAACCGGTTGTTTTCGCGCAAGTTTAATACGGTAAGCTATATTTCCAATTCGAATGCGATCAATTCCATAGGCAGACACGTGGCCTTAAGTGGTTTCGAGATACCGCCCTCATCGCGTGCCATCGCTCGTTAACCATCAACGATGGAATGAACGCAATATGGCCATGCGCTGTCCGATCTAGAGGTGGGTCCATCGAACGGTGGTCGCACGTCAATTAGCATGAAAGATAACCCAAGGTACGGGCGATTACAATTCGCTATTGTATGTGTGAGACTCGTGAATCACCCGCGATATGAATTGCCATGTTAATGTTATAAACCATGGTTGGGTGCTATAGGCGCTAATGTATATGTTTAAAGGCATCATATTTTTTTTATTAAAGTGCTAAGGTCTGAATTATGAACATGGTCTGAATTTTTGTATTAAAGAAAGGCTCCAATTGTAAGGTCCAAATTATGAACGTGGTCTGAATATTTGTATTAAAGAAAGGCTCCAATTGTATGTAGAGCGCTTTATAAAGGTGAGCCAGGATTAAAATATAAGGTATATATATATATATGGTCTGTGTGTGTTGGTTTATTAGTAAGCTAAACTTATAAAATAGGCATATATATATAGAAGATACACAACTATAGTGAGCTTGGAGAATATGTACAGAGGTAAAAAGAGACTGTAGAATTGAAGAGGTATGCAGCAAAGCGATTTAAAATTGCAGTGAACATGTATACATGCACAGGTGCTCAGAGTTACAGTAAACAGAGGTATGCAGGACAGTTGCATGACAACAACAGAAAGGATAAAACCAGCAAGCCAAGGACTGAGTGAAGTTTATATATTGTAACTGAAATGTAAATGTTTTAATTGTTTTATATTGTTTGTGATGCAAAGGCAAGTATCCGAAGGAAAAGAAAAATCCCATTTTAATATTGAAATTTGTACATATTGTCATTTTTTTTAATGAACTGGACAAAGGAATGAGAAGACAGAAGCGAAAGAGTCATGGTTGTTCACTCCAAATTCCTTGTGGAATACAAGCAATCATGTGATGAACTCTATATATAATATCAACTTGATATGCATAAAAAAAAAGACAGAGTAAGGATAAAGAATGCAGAGTATAGAAGATTGAGGCAGAGAAGATAAGGAAGAGAGGAGAAAAAAGAGATGCTACAGAACAGAGCTGATATTTGAGGTAAATCAGCAAACATTTCTTTATATAAATTGAGGAAGTTGGAGCTTCCCTATCAAGTTGAAGCTTGATAGCTGTCAGTTGTAGGTGACTAAGGTTAGAGCCTCCTGTAGGTTGGTGCCTGCAGAAAAACAGTGGTGAGAGGGGGTTGGAGCTTGCCTTTGCATTACAACAATAATAAGATGTGGTTTTTTCCCTTTATGGGTTTCCACTTACATCTGTTGTCTCTATGTGTGTTGCTTATATGTTGATATGATCCACTCAATCTGTTTATTTGTTTGCTGCTCTCACAATAAGGTTGATGTCACATTAATTTGATACTTGCTGCAACTTTTTAAGACTATTCACACATTACGCTGTAAATAAGTTTGATGAAAATTTAAAAAAAAAAGTTAATGCATGTGTTAAACTGATTCACCCCCACCCCCCGCTCCCCCCTTCTCAGTTTAACCAAAGATTCAAAAAAGAGTGCAAAGCCATAAATAAATAGAGGATATGGTTAAAACCTAACTATTAGGGGAGGTAGAAAGACAATGAACATTGATATCTCTTAATAATTAATTTAATAATAATAATTAATTAGAAAATCAAGAATATTAAAATTGAATTCAGTTTTTTATGGATGGGTCAAATTAGTAATAATATTTTTGAAAAGGTAAAAAAACTATAAAGTTAGAATCGAAAATTTATTATCAATAAATATTGGATAAAATTATAAAAAAGAAAGGTTAAAAGAAGAATTAACAAGGAGGGAGTACTCCCTCCTTGTTAATTCTTCCTTTAACCTTTCTTTATTCTAATCTTGTCCAATATTTATTAATAATATTTTCCAATTTTAACTCAATATAATCTTTTTTATTTTCAAAAATAATATTATCAATTTGACCAATCTTGATAAAAAAATCTACTTCAAATTTAATATTTTTTATTTCCTAATTAATTATTATTATTAAATTAATTATTAAAAAAAAAAATGTTCATTGCCTTTCTACCTCCCCTAACAATTAGATTCTAACTCCATTCTCTATTTATTCATGATCTAGCACTCTTCACATCATTAATTAAGTTTTAAGTACTTGAATATATGTAAACAATTAGATTCTAACTCCATTCTCTATTTATTCATGATCTAGCACTCTTCACATTATTAGTTAAACTTTATATACTTGAATATGTGTAATGTTCACACAAAACTTAGGGCATATCTACTAAGAATACTCATAGTTTACCACAAGTTTTCTTCAAAATGAATTTTTGTTTTTGCCTTTTGTAAAAATGTGATTGAGATCATGCCTCTAATGTAGTGGATGCCATTTGATATGTAGTGGATGACATTTGATTTAGTAAAATGATTTTTTGTGATAAAAATATTATTTTTAGGTTTTGTAAAAATGGTGTTGAAATCAAAAGTTTTGATGTTGATATCATTATTTTAACAAAACAAGGTTAAACAGTGTTTTCATAATTTTAATTTTGGGCTTTTCAAAGATTTGGGTGCCTTGAGACACTCCTTTTAATAGAAATTTAGAACTTTTTTTTGTGAAGATAAACAATGTACATAATTTTGGAGTGTCAAATGTTTAGGGATGACACTTTATTTCATAAGTATAAATCAATAAAGTTAAAATGCTTGGTTTTTTTAATAGAAACTAAAACAAATAAAATTATGAGATAATGTATATTTTCATAATATTGTTGTGAAAAAAATATAGAATATATATATTTTTTTTTAATTATTAAAATGATTAAAATATTGTTAGAAATAAAATATATTGAAAAATTAAAGAAAATAATATTCAAGAAATATATTTATTAGTTAAAAAGCTATAAATAAAATAAATAAGAATAAAATAATAATAAAAAAATTAATATAAAAAATATTGATAATTAAAATAAAAATTAAAGAAAAATACAGTTCTAAAATTCCTTATAGGTATAATCATATTTTTCATTAGAATTTTATATATATATATATATCTGTGTGTGTGTGTGTGTGTGTGTGTGTGTGTGTGTGTGTGTGTGTGTAAGGAAAAATCATAGCTTTTATTAATAAGATTAAAATTACATGTTACAAATGCTTAAAAAAGCATATGCATATATAGTGGCCCAAGTTAGAGACAAAAAAATATATAGAGTGTCAATCATTTACAGATATGAGTTCTAGAAATATATATAAGAAGTATAAAGTTGTATATATGATCAGATAAATAAAAACTATCTCAAAAATCCAAAATCCTCAAAATTTAGTGCCCATCTCGCCCATGTGTTGGTGCATCATCATATGATATGTGGAAATATTGATGAAACTAATGTTAATTTTTTTCTTGGATCACCCAGTGATCCCTTGGTTGGTGCGCAACCTCATTGGAAAGTGAATCGGAAATCTTATTCCTCTCCCTGTAAATATGATGACAAGATATATAATCAAATTGAGATTTCTGTAGAAACAACTCCAAAATATTCTGAAGTGTGTGTAGGTGACATAAAGATTGTTGGTTAAACCAATCAATGATAAGCTTTGAATCTCCAAAAATCTAGATGTGGCTACATTCTTTAGTTAATGTAAAGGATAGGAGGGATCTGAGGCAAGAAAGTTCTACAAAGTAATTATGAGCAATCACTACTCATGTTATTTACATTTTTTTACAATCATAAGTGGATTTGTTAAAAATATTAACTATAATATATTTTGAAAAGGAGAAATCAATGTCCACTGTCAACATGATGACTTCCAGTGGAGGAGTGCCATATAAATAATAAAGCTTGTTTCAACCCACTTCTAAATTTATAATCTTCTAATAATAAGGATGGAGCTCTACCATTCTCACTCTAACACTTGAACACTTGAAAGGTCAAAACCTAGTTACATTCATATTAAGAGTATGTGTTTCCTCCTAAAAGGTCACAGGTTCAAAACTAGAGGGAGGTAGAGTATGTATGCCTTCTTAGATTTAGTAATCAAATCCTTGAGTCTAGGTGGGTCCCTTGTCCCACAAACAAGCCGGTCTCATACACCAATTTGGTGTTTGACTTGGCCATGACCTTAAAATTGGAAAATAATAATAATAATATCGAACGCATAAAAGCCTTAGTAACAACACATTTAAGGTTTCATATCGAATTAATTTATTTTCTAACTAAACTAATAGATAAATTCATTTTATAAAAACTTAAATCTATCACTAGTATACTAACACTAAAAAAATTACCTTAAAACTCTTAAAATTAAAAATAACATTTCACCCATCCAAAAATAAATTAATTAATTAAAATTTTCAATTTGAATTGAATCCTCAGTGTTTTAGATAACATACTAATACTAATGACCCGTGGGTGTGGCCATATAACCCGAGCACCTTGAATCTTCAAGCTTTAGTGTTCAAGATTTAGATATTGTAAGTGAATATGGTGAGAGGTTACTTCTAACAAGTCTAAGGAATGAGCTTATAGTTATCTTGGAATCTAAAAACTATGAGGGCATTATGTTCTTTTCTAAGAGTTTTATCTTGAAATCTTAGTACTGTAGGTGTCAATGAAACTTAAAATCTTGGCCAATAAGATTGCTAACTTTTTGAATGAATCTTATTTGGAATTGCTTTTATATATAGATATTAAAATTATACCAGTTTAAAAGTTAAATAAATAAATATCTTTTTGGTCATATCAAGTAAGAAAATACAAATAAAAACCTCTCAAATTTAACCACAGCTGAGCAGCGGTCATGAATCAAAGCATCACCTGGCAGGGCATTAACTCTTCTGACAGAGACGACGAGGACATCATACCAAAATCCAAGCATGTGGTCCATCCATCTTCTCACCAAAAGTACACTTCTTACATTCCACAAAATATATATGAGGGAGGGCGAGCCTTCTTACTTAGATATTGTAAGTGCTGAGGTAGGAAATGCTCACCGCAGGATGTGGCACTGCTTTAATCTGACGGTGGGCATTTTCTGCCTAGGTGCATTTATGGGCCAATGGACTGGGAAATAAGGATCACCATGAGGGAGTAGGATCACAAAATTAACTACAAGAAATCACACGTTAGTAATTTAATATCATTCCCAACACGTGTTTTTCTTTCATTCAAATGAACCATAATCACGTTAGTAATTTAATATCATTTCCAAAAAATGTTTTTCTTTCATTAAAACTGACCATAAACCCTACAAAGTTGTCTACCCAACATATGAAACAACACAAATTCCATAAAATCTACAAAATTGTCTACCCAGCATATGGAACAACACAGATTGTAGAGCAGTGGAACTTGAACTTCCAATATCATTACCCATAAGAAGATTACACCACTAATTTCTTGCATCGGTGAAATGACATCATTCATTCGTTACTTAACCTCATCCATGAGTCAAAGCAAGTCACAGCTTCTGTTAAAAATATGACAACAATTGTAAATAAGTAATTCTAGGCAATTTAATTATTACCTATTGATGTAGTTGGAATAACGAAATGTAGTTTGAATAACGAAATGTAGTTGGAATAACGAAATAAGTCTAGGTTAAATAAGATGGCCCAAGAGGCTTGTAAAGAATGGAGAATCATTTTGATTAATAAGAGTTTCGAAGTGTTTTATCCTTCAGTTTCTAATTCAGTTATTTTTCCTATTTCTTTCTCTCTTATTGTTTTCCCAACAACAAGTGATATCAGAGCCAAGGAGAGGCCGAAGACGAGATCTGTTGGGCTGCAACGAAGTCGACAAGCCAAGGAGCTGTCCGCTAGGGTTTACCATCCATTGAAAAGAGAGGCTAAAGCCGAGAGCTGTTGGGCTACATGGAAAGTTTTTTCGACTGCCAGAGTTTCCAGGAAAGAAGGGAACCACCGTTGAAAGTGCAGAAAGAACTGTAAGAAGCAAATGAAATTGCCTTTACTTTTGAAGGAAGAGTCTGGGGTTTGCTGTCTGCCAAAGATTGTAGAAAATAAGGGAACTATTCACCATAAAAAAGAAGCCAACCATTGAATCCCCCTATTGTTGGGAGAAGAGTGGGGTTCGTCGAGCAAAGAGCTAGGGGAGATCCACTGCAAAAGGTGTCAGCTCATTTGTTTTGAATCGCATTGAATCCCCAACATCTGTGGGTTTCTTTTTTTTCCATCCGTGGGTTCCAGCCAAAGCACTGAGAAGCTGGAGAGGTCGGTCAATCTGCTGACTGCCAGAGATTAAAAATTTCCATTGCAGAAAGAAGCCACTGCCAACGAAATAGGAGAAAGGGTAATTTTTCTTTAAGAGAAGGAATTTACTGTTTTTTGAAACAGAATTATTCTTTCTTAGAAAAATTTCAAGTCAGGAAATCAACATTTTCTGAAGAGGGTTTTTTAAATAGAAATTGTTTTTTTTTTCTTTTTCTAAAGGGTTCAGTGGAGAACAAGGGTTTGAATAGAAATTGTTTATTTTTAAAAGGGTGAAGGGATTTAGTGAAAGAAGGAAAAAATAGAAATTGTAATTTTTTATTTTTTTTTAAATTAGTAGGAGAAAGAAGAGATTTGAAATCTTGAAACCCTAGAAGAAGAGGGGAAATATTTTAATTTGTAGAAGAAGGGAAATCTGAAACCCTAGGAGGGAGAAATGGCAAAAATGACAAATGGAAAATTTGAGGTGGAAAAATTCACTAGGAAAAAAAAAATTTCTCTGTGGAAACTGAAGGTTAGGGATTTGCTGGTGCAACAAGGGTTGTGTAAAGCATTAGATAGGGTAAATAAAAAACCAGCAAGCATGACAAATTCAGACTGGGAGGACTTGGATGCTCGAGCTCTCAGTACCGTTTGGTTATGTTTGGCAGATGAAGTACTCTTCAATATTTTTGGAGAGAGTACAACTGCAGGGTTGTGGAAAAAATTGGAAACACTCTATATGACAAGATCTTTGACAAACATAATCTATTTAAAAGGACAGTTGTACAGTCTTTGAATGAAGGAGGGTACGAAAATTGAAAATCACTTAAATTTTTTTAATACACTTATTTACCAGTTGTCTGATATGGAAGTAATAATGGAGGAAGAAGACAAGGCAATAACCTTGTTGTGTTCCTTGCTCAAGTCATGGGATCACTTCATGACCTCAATCAGTTTGAGCACTGTTGATTCATTAAAGCTTGAATCTATCGTGGGTGCTCTCTTATCTGAAGAGGTACGAAGAAAATCGAGCATTGAGACATCTACACCTAAAGCCATGGTAGCCAGAGATTGGTCAAAGGAAAGGGGGGATAAAACAAGAGGTTCTTCCAGATCGAAGTCAAAGGGCGACAAGAAGTGTAAAGCCAAGTGCTAGTACTGCAATAAACTTGGACACCTCAAGAAAGATTGCTGGAAACGAAAGGAGTCGGAGAACCATAACAAGGAAACAAATCAGGTTGATTCAGGTATGGTTGATGAGGTTTTAATTGTTGAAGCTCTCCCTGTCTATAATGTCTCTCAAGATGCTAATAATTGGTTATTAGACTTTGGTGCTTCTCATCATATGAGTTTGCACCAAATTTGGTTTACTTCATATGAAACTGTAGATGGTAGTTTTGTATTCATGGGAAATAATGCATCTTGTCAGACTGTTGGGATTGGTAATGTAAAAATTAAAATGTATGATGGTACAGTTAAAACATTATCAAATGTTAGGCATGTACTTGATCTAAAGAAAAACTTGATTTCCTTGGGAGTTTTGGATTTGAGTGGTTATAAATTTACAGGTCAGAATGGAGTGTTGAAAGTCTCAAAAGGAGTCTTGGTTGTGATGAAGGCTGAAAAGTTCGGAAATCTGTACAGACTCAAAAGAAGCACTCAAGTTAGTGAAGCAACGATCGTATCAGAGAAAGAAGAAGGAGGTTCTCATCTATGGCATCAGTGGTTGGGTCACATGAGCGAGAAACTGATGAACCACAAGTTGCTTCCTGATTTGAAATCCTTGAAATTAGATTTTTGTAAATATTTCTTGTTTGGTAAACAATGTAAACAAAGGTTCAAGATTGGAAATCATAATAGTAAGTAGATTTTGGACTACATTCATTCTGATCTATGGGGACCATCTCCTATTATGTCTTATGGAGGTGCATCATATTTTTTAACGTTTATTGATTATTTCTCTCGAAAATTTTGGGTCTATATGTTGAAAAAGAAAGTTGATGTATTTAATGTGTTTAAACAATTTAAAACAATGGTGGAAAAGAAAACAGGAAAATCAATTAAATGTTTAAGAATTGATCATGGAGGTGAATTTATGTCTTTAGAATTTGAACAATTTTGTAAGGATGAAGGGATTGTTAGACATAAAACTACTGTTTATACCCCTCAGCAAAATGGTGTTGTTGAACGAATGAATCGGACTCTTATGGAAAGAGCCAGAAGCATGATCAGTAATGCTAACTTGCAAAAGGATTTGTGGGCAGAAGCAGTATCCACTGCTTGTTATTTAGTTAATAGATCACCTTCAGTTGCAATAAATTTTCAAATTCCTAAAGAAGTTTTTTCAGTTCAGTCTTGTGATTATTCGCATTTGAAGATTTTTGATTGTGATGTCTATGCTCTTATTCCTAGAAATCAACGTTCAAAATTAGATCCAAAATCAAAATTTTGTCTTTGTTGGATATGATTATTCAATGAAGGGATATAGGTTGTGGGATCCTTCTTCACGAAAGATAGTCATTAGTAGAGATGTAACATTTGATGAATCTTCTCTTTTAAAATAAGATGTTGAAATGTTGAATAGGAGTAGGTATCGCCAAGTCAGTAGATTCAATTGGAGACTAAACCGTTTTCAGAAATTCAAAAGGAAGGAGAGACTTCTGATGAAGAAGGTGGAGAAGTAAAGGAAACTAGAGAAATTCCAGAACCAATTTAGCAACCAGTCACTCTAGGAAGGTCTACAAGGGAAAGAAAACACCTAAAAGGTATGAAGATTCTGCTTCATCGTTTGCATTGATTACTGAAGATGGGGAACCTTCTTGTTATCATGAAGCAGTTGATGATGAAGATAACAAAATATGGAAAAAGGCTATGGAAGAAGAAATGGACTCCTTAGCCAAAAACAATACCTGGGATCTTGTAGAACTTCCTGAAGAGAGAAGTGTTGTTGGTTGCAAATGGGTCTTCAAGTTAAAAAGGAAATTTGATGGAAGTATCGAAATATATAAGGCGAGACTGGTTGCAAAAGGATATTCTCAGGTTGAAGGTATTGACTTTCATGAGATTTTTTCACCAGTAGTTAAACTTGTTTCTATTCGTACTTTGTTAGCACTAACTACTTTACTTGACCTTGAGTTAGAACAGTTAGATGTTAAAACAACCTTTCTTCATGGTGATTTGGATGAAGAGATATATATGGATCAGCCAGAAGGTTTTGTACAAGGTCGCAGCAGAAGATTAGTTTGCAAGCTCAAGAAATCATTGTATGGCCTGAGGCAGTCACCCAAGCAATGGTACAAGAAGTTTGATTCCTTCATGGTGAGCCAGAATTTTATCAGAAGTGAGTATGATCATTGTGTATACTTCAAAAGTTTCAATGGCATATTCATTATCCTGGTGTTGTACGTTGATGATATGCTTATTGCAAGCAAAAGCATGGAAGAAATCAACAAGTTAAAGGCTCAGTTCTCTAGGAAGTTTGAAATGAAAGATCTTGGAGCAGTAAAACATATCTTGGGCATGGAGATACATAGAGACAGGAATAATGGTAAGCTTTGGTTATCACAACAAAATTATGTAGAGAAAGTACTTGAAAAGTTTGATATGAACAATGTGAAACTTGTTAATGTTCCATTAGCTTCCCATTTTAAGCTTTCTTCAGATTTAAGTCCTAGAACTAATGAAGAAAAGAATTATATATCTCATGTACCATATGAAAATGCGCTAGGAAACTTAATGTATGTGATGGTATCTACAAGACCTGAAATTTCACATGTAGCTGGAGTTGTCAACAAGTTCATGGTAATTCCAGGGGAAGAACATTGGAGAGCAGTGAAATGGGTGCTTCGGTATTTGAGAGGCACAAGTGACCATTGCATCAGCTTTGATGGTCATGAAGGTTTAGTCTGCGGATATGTGGATGCTGATTATGCAGGTGATTTGGACAAAAGGAGGTCTACTACAAGTTATGTTTTTACTCTTGCAGGTGGAGTAATCAGCGAGATGTCAAAGCTTGAAGAGACAGTTGCTTTGTCCACTATTGAAGCAAAGTATATAGCTGCTTCAGATGCCTATAAAGAGGCAATCTGGTTAAAAGGTCCACTTTATGAGATTGGAAGGATGCAGGAGAATGTGAATGTGTTTTGTGATAGTCAGAGCGCTATTCATTTAGCTACAAATCCAGCCTATCACAGCAAGACCAAGCATATCGATGTAAGGTATCACTTTGTGAGACATGTAATCGAAGGTGTCAAAGTAGTTCTCAAGAAGGTCCGCACAAAGGAAAATCATACAGATATATTCACGAAGCCAGTTTCAGTAGAGAAGCTGAGATGGTGTCTCGCGTCTCTCGGCTTGGCGAAAAGATGATGAATGGGCATGCGCAAGGGATTAGGAAAATTGTTGTCAAGTTGGAGTTTGTTAAAATATGACAACAATTGTAAATAAGTAATTATGGGCAATTTTCTTATTACCTATTGATGTAGTTGGAATAATGAAATGTAGTTTGAATAATGAAATGTAGTTGAAATAACGAAATAAGTCCAGGTTAAGTAAGATGGCCCGAGAGGCTTGTAAAGAACGAAAAATCATTTTGATTAATAAGAGTTTCCAAGTGTTTTATCCTTTAGTTTCTAATTCAGTTATTTTTCCTATTTCTTTCTTGCTTATTGTTTTCCCACAACACCTGCATCATCAAGATGCTTCTGGGTTGCCCATAATTATCTCCTTCTGGCAAAAAAATCTTATGTTTTCTCCACAAGAATCCATCGAGGTTTTGGATTTTGAAGAAAACTATAACAAAACGTGGCAGTGGAAAGGTAAGAAATGCTTAGTGGAATCATTCGTAATATAAAGAAATGGCAAGACATCTGATATGTTTATGTATCTAAAACCGCTAACTCAACAATTTTTGCTTTTGTTGTTCAAGATTTTCTGAATAAAACTGTGGGGGTTGTTGTGATCTGTCTAAATTTCAAATGGTAACTCTAGCCATTATCAAAAGCATAAAATTTAGTTATTTTACTTACAGATGAGTGAAGTTTTCAAGTCACAAAAATCTCCATATGCTGGTTGCAAGATCTAAAGAAAAAAATGCGTGCTTGCGCCTTATTTTCTCCAAAACAATGAATTCGGAGAAACTTTTTTTTTTAACCGAGAAATTCATAGGGTCTTCGAAAATGGCCATGTAGTCAAATTACTATAGGTTTGTACCATTACTATGATTTATTCTATCAGCGTATCATTCCAATGATTTTTTTGTTCATCACCCACAAAATCCAAGTGTCTTCTTCATCTTCGTGATTAAATTGTATGATATAGTTTACAGTTTCAACTCTGTTTATCCCACAATTAGTACATACCAAACATAATTTTAATGGCTTTGAAGAGTGGTACTTGTTTAAAGAAACTAATATCAGGCTCCCCTGCCACAAACCCTACAAGGACCCAATTTCAGATATAATCAAAGTTTCCCCAGTTTAAAGGGCATTAATGGTGGATGTACCCATTGGGAGGTTTGGTCTTCACAAATGGTTTAATTTCAAAACTTCTTCAGTTGAAAAAAACACACATGTTCCATAAGTATTCTCCAAGTAGGTTTCATTGAAATAATAAACGCCTTAAGGTCGAGTTTCTAATATGTTTTTTACTTATCAGTGGAAAGTATTTGTGATGCGATGGTTGATTGTATGATCAGTTTTGCTTTTACAAGATCTTCCGGCAGAGAAGAGAGGTGATGTAGTAAACAGTATGGTGTACGAGGCAAGCGAAAGAATTCGAGATGCAGTCTGTGGCTGTGTAGGAAAAATCAATGAACTCCAGAATCAAGTATCAGAGCTGCAATTGCAATTGGCTTAGTTCAAGCACGGATCACCAAAATTACTCTGCAACATCCCAATCTCTTACCCCTCGTTACGGGATATCATGAAGTTTCATATCCTAATTTTTTCTGCATGTCATCGCAAGAAAATAAAGACATGACGAAGATGGGACCGTCTCTTATGGAGGATTTGGATCCTCTCGGGTTATGGGAATTATTTACAATCCATATATTTGAGACACTATTTATATGTAAGCAATTGAAAACATTTGATATCGGTCTATTCCACAAATTGGATACAGTTTAGGGAGAGCCTTCTATTATTGTGCAAATATCATTAGAGTTATAGAATTGGTCCCACACATTCATAACACATAAATACTTTATATTAAGTTATATAAATTATATAAATATGTCATATAAATACTTTATATTAAGTTATATAAGTTATATAAATATGTCTAAAATGGGTCGAGATTTTGATTGGATCAACAACTCTCAAACACCAAGCCTTAACATCACAAGTTGACAAGACCTATTGTCTCAAGTACCTCAAGTTCTGAATTACCAACCAAGTCAAAATGCACTACGAAACATTACAATGTTTTCCATCTAAAAGTACAACTATCCCATCAAACAGTCACCCACTGATTTTGCATTGGGGCAACACATCCCATTGGGTAACACCTGCACAAGAATAGGTGAAATGTGTGTCAACCATATGTACATGTCTATTTAACCATTCAACCAACTGAAGACATTAAATGACACCATTCAATTCAGGAAATAGTTCACCCAACCTCTCAATTCAAGAATTAAACACAACAACCCTTTCAATTCAGGGATTAAATTCAAGAAAACATTTCAATTCAGGAATTAAACTTATTAAAGCACAAAAAAGCACAAGGATCAACCATGAAATCTTATCAACCATTGGATCATGTACAAATCAATCCACAACATAGATTTGAATTTGGGAGATGGCAATCCATGCCAATCTTCCCTACCAATTAAATTTTAGATCATAAAACTATAAAACATCAACCCTTATTGTTTTTCATTTGAAGCATTCATTCTACTCATCAGCTGTTGCAAACATACAATCAGAGTGTTCACATACAATCAAAATTTTCATACAGTGTTCCAATATTCATTTTGCAAACATACAATCATTTTCAGACAGTGTTCCATTCATTTTGCAGACATACAATCGAACTGTTCATAAAGTGTTACATTCAATATATTCATCAGCTGCTAGATACATACACACAAAGTGTGTGCATGATGTTACATTCCAGATAAAGTGTGTGCATAGTGTTACATTCATTCTCTTCATCGGTTGCTGGAGACATACGGGTTTTTGTTGAATAATGTTATTATATTGAGCACTTTATCATTATTTTAGTTGAGAAACCATGTTAATCTTATAAGGTATAGATCATATACATGCTAGTATCTGCTTATTAGAGCTTAGTTCAATAACTTTATGGCTTCTATCCTCACAGCCTAGATAAATCAATCTTGGAAATCCCACAACCATGCAAGAGAAAGCTAGAAACAATGTAAAAAGATGAAGTGTTGACAATGAAGGCAAAGATCATAATTCCACAGATAGATAGATAGATGGACACAGTCTGATCATAATTCCACATATAGATATAGATATATGGACACATAATGATCATAATTCCATAGATAGATAGATAGATTGACACAGACTGTCCAGAAATTAGGAAGCTGCTCGATTTAAAAAGAAGCTGCTCAATTTAAAAACTTTCTTTATGTAACTATCTTTGTTTCAGATTCTATTTCTAAGGCTTGTCTTTCTTAGGAAGTTCTAATTAAGGTCTGAATAGAAGGATCACAAATAAAACAAATTTCATGCAAATACTCTTAGAAGTCCATTTACAACATAATAAGTCAACTCCTAGTTTCTTTTTTAGAAGATTAAGTCAAGGCTTCAGCAGAAGATTAAATCAAGGCTTCAACATATTTAAACCTACGCTAAGAGGCTGAGATCATGAAGAGCCTAAGAAGCAATTTTTAGAGTTCCTTAGAACCACAGTTTAGAAGTTCTTTTAGAGGAACCCAGTTGTGCTAGAGTCTAGTTGTCCTCTGCCACCAGTACAAAGGCTTCAATATGAACTTAACCAAAAACTATGAATGTCCTGTCTAGTTAGATTTTATTACTAAGTCAATACCTCTACACCGGTACAAAGGCTTCAATATGAACTTAAATAGAAACTATGAATGCCCTATTAGTCAATACCTCTACACCAGTACAAAGGCTTCAATATGAACTTAACTAAAAACTATGAATGTCCTATCTAGTTATTTTTTCTTATCAAGTCAATACCTCTATGGAAGTGACTGTAAAATTAAAGTGACTTTAAAATTAATTGTTAGAGAATTTGTGTGTAAAGAGTTGCATAAAACATTCAACCCTTTCCCCCAATAGATGGAATTTAACCAAGTCACCAAACCTGTCTTAATGAAGCCAAAAATTATGTTGCTTACAACCATGATAACAATAGAAGATGCCATGTTAACAATAGAAGATACCATGTTAACTTACAAGCATGTTGCTTATAGCCATGTTGCTTACAACCATATTTAAATCCCTGTTAACTACAACCATGTTAACTTACATCCATGTTAGCTTACAACCATGTTGCTTACAGCCATGTTAACTTACAGCGATGTTAACTTAGAACCATGTTGCTTACAACCATGTTAACTTCAAAATACAAAATGCACAAGCTTCCTACACCAATGCAAGAGTTGACAACAAACAATAGAAGATGCCATGTTGCTTACAACCATTTTGTTAATAATCAATAGGTATCACTTATCTTTCTCATGTTGATATTAGAAGTCATACATAATGGGAATACAATATAGTGAAAATCATTCAATAATTCAAAGTAACAATGTAATCCAAATTCAGTTGTTCAGGTAAACCAGGTCTTTTCCACTTCAATGTCAATTAATTCACAAAAATCTTCATTGATATGAATGGATTACTAAGTTTGGTTTTATCATTAAGATAAAATCGTTGCTAATAACACAGTATACACTTAGATGCAACCTGAAATCTTTTGAGTAAAATACCAAGTTTCCTACACAAATGCAAGAGTTCAAAACAAACAATAGAAGATTCCATGTTGTTAACATTCAATAGGTATTACTTATATTTCTCATGCTAATTTTGGAATTCATACATAAATATAGTTTACTCTATACATTTGTGTTGTAATACTTATCAAATTTCCTATTCATGTTGTACTCGAATAAAATTTTAAATCGAAATTTTGTGGTAATCTGCAAGTTGTTGGAGCCATGCCAAGAGTTTTTATTGCAGATCAGATAAGGAACAAGAGGCGAGGGACAAGGAAGGCCCAACTGCGAAGTAGTTCATGAGATGAGGATGTCAATTCTCCCAATGCTCCCAACAATGTTGTTGAAAAGGACTCTATTGTAATAGATCATCCCATCCCACCATTAGCCACAAAGCCACCTTCAACCACAGTTCAAGCTAAAAGTTCAAAAAATAAAATCAGTGCCATCAGAGGTTGAAAAAAACAAGACATGCTCATTGCAATTGATGACATTGAGTTTAAGGGATATTCAACATTAGATTATCTTTGTTTAGGGAGGAGTTCAAAAGTTCTCACATATGAAGTTTATATGAATTTAATGTTCGAGTCTAAACATAAAAAGAATGAAATTCGGGAAGCTAAAAAGAGAAAGGAGTTAGCCAATGAAAAGAGGGTTGCCAGAATTTCAACAACAAAAGATAGAGCAAAGGAAAGGTTGTAAAGATAAAAAGAAAGGGAAGATAAGGAACATCAAAAGCAATTGGCAAGACAAGAGAGAGAGGCAAGAAAGGTTCAACAAGAGTTGGAACAAGGAGGAGGGGTGACAAGCAGGGAAGACCATGGTTCAAGCCAGTTTGAGGAAAATAGGTTGATGTCTAACATGCTGGACCACATTGCAGAGCAGAGACCATCATACCAAGACCTAATTAACATCCAAGTCCCCAGCTATCAGGCAGGGGTTAGGCCCACCTCTTATACCCCTACCAGTGCAAGTTTGAATCCTAACTGTATTTATATGACACCTGTAGTGAGTGCTAGGGTTAGTAACACAAGTGGAAACTTGGGCTACTCAATCCCACCATGACTACAAGGAGAAAATTGGAGTCAAGTATATGGAAAAATTCAAGTACATCCTAATCATCCAATCATGGGCAGTCCACCATACTTGGATCAGGAAGTCAACTCAACATTTTTGGGAAATGCAAGAAATGGAAGCCATCAAGCATAGGGGTGGCATGACTTAATTTTTTTAATCACAACACATTGTGATTTTAGTAAGGATGAAATAGGTTTGCTAAGGATAGCATCCATGGATTTTGGGAAGCATCCTTTTCGGTTGCATCACGAAATTAGTATGTATCAAACAATTTCTAATTGCTACAAGTTTGTTAATTTGTTGAAGTTATAATTTCTTATTTAAAATAACACAACACTTGCCATAGCCTATATCATAATTTTGAATTTTGAATTAGTATGTATCAAAAAATTTCGAATTTCTACAAAAATATATCTTGTATTCCTTGGGAGTTAAGAAATTGATAGTGTAACCCATTTCTAACTTGCTCACTTGTAAAGGCATAATCCCAATCATCAATAACACCATTAAAACAAAATAAGCTTAGATTATTACTTACCTTCTCTAATCTAAGACATTGAAATTGTGAAAAAGGTTCCCAATCAACAAATGAACACAAAAACATATTATTCTATGTACATGCTCCCCATCCCAACAACTTCAAACCCCAAGCTGATAGAAGACATTGAAAAAAAACAAGTTTCACTACATCTAGAAAGCATTATGGCCCATTTCACAACTCTAAATAAAAGTTTGAGAGAATAAAATAATCACATTTTTTTGGAAAACAAGGATTTAAAGCAGTCATCTGATAGACTTGGTATACTAAATGAACATAAATGTTGCAATGAAACAACAAATGAAACAAAAGAAGTATGAGACTGTTGAAAGGTTGCAATGAAACAACAAAAGTATGAGACTACTGAAAGGTTGCAATGAAACCACAAATGAAACAACAAAAGTATGAGACTGTTGTTAGGTTGCAATGAAACAACATAAGTATGAGACTATTGTTAGGTTTCAATGAAACAATAGAAGTATGAGACTGCTTAAAGGTTGCAATGAAACAACATAAGTATGAGACTGATGAAAGGTTGCAATGAAACAAAAAATGAAACAATAGAAGTATGAGACCACTGAAGATAATTTATTAAATTTGTGCACCTTAAATTTTTAAATTTCGCAATACTATTGGTGCAAAAACATTCTATCTATTTTCCTATTGACTTCTCACAACTACTATACAGACTAGAGCTATTACCTAAGGCAATTCATATAGCTAAAAGACTATAGCAGTCATATTTATAAGAAATAAAACTAATGAAAACTAAGAGTTTAAATACAAAATTAAAAACTATTCATTATGAATGGATCTGAATCCAAATAAATGAATGAACTACAATTATCTTATATGTATAGATGTTAACACCATACACAACAAGAACTCCAAGTTTCAATACCAATCTTTAGCACTAATGAAAATGAAACTTCATTCGCTAAGGTCATACAACTAAAATACTATACTCTATAGCTACTATAGAAACTAGAGCTATTACCTAAAGAAGTTCATACAGCTAAAATACTATAGCAATCATATTTATAAGAAATAAAGATAATGAAAACTAAGAGTTTAACTACATCAATAAAATCTATTCATAATGACTAGATCTGAATAGAGATAAATGAATGAACTACAACCATCTTATATGTATATATGTTAACACCATACAGAACAAGCACTCCAAGTTTCAATACCAATCTTCAACACTAATGAACATGCAACTTCATTCCCTCAGGTCATACAACTAAAAGAGTATAATCTACAACTACTATATAGACTAGAGCTATTACCTAACGAAATTATTGCTTTGTCGTGCCAGTATGAGGACTATATGTGATGCACTGGATTGTAATGTTGCACTCAAAAAATCATATGAATAGATAAATTTACAGTGTAGCAGCTCACAATGCTATTATGCTATATATTTAACTCGTTTCTCTATTTACAAAACCTTTCATAATGATTGATTGGGATAAAATATATTTATTAATTTTACTATTTACAAAACTTTGGGATAAAATATATTTATTAATTTTACTATTCACAAAAACTTTCATAAGGATTGATTGGGTTAAATATATTAAAAGATTTTCTAAAAAAGTTGTATTTAGCTAGAGCTTTGTCTCACATATTTATCATGTACTCACCAAATTTATGAACTTGCGCCCTTATGGATAGATGTGAGGAGTGAAAGGATATTTTTCTCCCTCTTATACTTATTTTTTTACTTCGGAGCCCTTGGCCCTTAACCATTACCTTGTTGGAGTGAAACATTACCTTGTTCAAGTGAAACAGTATGAGAAAATATCGATCTTCTTTATTTTTTTTACTATTTAAAATGTCAATTTTATTTTTATTTAAAAAATAACATTAATTGAAAACATGTATGTAATATAAAACATTATTAACATACTTCAGCTCTGTGGTGGTTAAAAATATTTCAACATCAAAATATCAAAATTTAACCAATTGTTTCACATATTTTTCACAAAAAGAACTAGTCAATTTACACAAAACCCTAAACCCTAAATGTTAAAAATATTTGATAAACATCGAAATATCAGAACTTAACCAATTTTTTCACATATTTTACACAAAAAGAATGAGTCAATTTACACAAAACCCTAAACCCTAAATGTTAAAAATATTTCAACATCAAAATATCACAATTTAACCAATTGTTTCGCAGATTTTACACAAAAAGAACCAGTCAATTTACACAAAACCCTAAACCCTAAATGTTAAAAATATTTCAACATCAAAATATCAATATTACAATTTAACCAATTGTTTCGCATATTTTACACAAAAAGAACCAGTCAATTTACACAAAACCCTAAACCATAAATGTTAAAAATATTTCAACATCAAAATATCACAATTTAATTAACCAATTGTTTCGTAGATTTTACACAAAAAGAACCAGTCAATTTACACAAAATCCCTAACCCTTAAATGTGTTAAAAAAACTAGTCATGCTTCTATTACTCCCACAGAGGTGGAACTATCTGATTCCTTTTAATTTACGCAAAAACCCTACCCTAAACCAGTAAATTTACCAATCAATTTACAGAAAACCAGTAAATTTACACAACCAGTAAATTTACACAAAACCAATCAATTTACACGACCAGTCAATTTACACAAAATCATACCCTAAATGTGTTAAAAAACCAGTCAATTTACACAAAACCCAAGTGTTTAAAAACATAGGAAACAAGCTCAATAGAAAAACATATCCTTCAAGTTAAATGTGTTAAAAAACCAGTCAATTTACACAAAACCAAAGTGTTTAAAAACACAGTAAACAAGATCAACAGATAAACATATGCTTCAATTTAAATGTGTTAAAAAACACATGCATATGACTGGTAGGATAAATTCCTACCTTACGACTGCTCTCCTCATCTTCCTCCTAGCCAACTGCATTGACCTGCAAAAAATGCAAAAACACATCAAAATACAACCATTCACAGAGGAGGCAGCACAAACATTAAAAAAATGAAAAGCCACACTAAAAAGTGTAACCCATTGACCTGAAAACACAATTCCGAGCATCCATACTTGAAAAATTGTAATCCACCAAGTCTGCCGAGGTATAACCACTGCAGAGCCGAACATAGATAAAACGACGCAGAGTCGAACCCACCATATCCGCCACAGAGCTGAACGTAGTTATAACCATGCAAAGACGAACCCACCATATTCGCCACAGAGCTAAACTCGGGTATAACCATGTAGAGACGAACCCACCATATCTGCTACCGAGCCGAGGTATAACCACCACATAGCCAAGGTATAAACACCACAGAGTTTGGTATAACCACCACAGAGCTAAGGTATAGCCACCACAGAGCCGAGTATAATCACCACAGAGCCAAGGTATAACCACCACAGAGTCGAGTTATAACCACCAACTTCAAACCCCTGGGCTTAAACTAGGACCACATATGCTCCATAACCCAAGACTAAGTGCTTGAAGGGTGGAGCTAGATGCGTCGAGCATCAGCGTATGCAGAGCGCAACAACCGGACATCAAAATGCACGAATACCATCCCCAGAGTGAAAAATGAAGCTTCGTCGACAAGCCTCCAAAAAAATGCGGGAAGCCACTCGTTGGAGTGTTTGTAAACTAGCAGAGCAGGTTCCACGTATGGAAGACACATGCCAGTTGTGGATGACCAGTTGTCGTATAGGGTGCATGGCAGTCTAGGGGGCGTGGGGGCCGAACAGTGCCGATGTGTCCAACAAATGATCCCTCTCCCCTATCTGTATGCAGGTGAAAGCATCTGATGTCCTTTTTCGATAAAGTGTGCCCGTCCATGTAAAACTACATGTCTTCTATTCTATCAATTATATTAAATTTGAAGTTTCTAGGGCCAAAGAATGAACATCGTTCTTCGAGTTAACTAGTTTATATCAAAAGGGTGGTCTACCCAACGTCACAAATTCTCTGGTTGGAATTAGGTAAAAAAATATTAAAAATCATAATATTGGAGTGTTTGAATTATTTTTTTAATGGTGGAAATGGATTCAGCAAAGGGCACTTGAAATCTCAATGTTTGATAGTTATAACCTAAATTTTTAAAAATTTATACCGAAATTTAGCACAATCTTGCCAAATTTTCCATTACTTTGTAAGCTTGTAAATTTTTTAAACACACCTTTATCAAAATGGTATCAATTTACTATCATCGTTTCAATTTCCATAGTCTAACTAGACTGTTTTTTTTGCCCTGAAAATCATGGAAATTATCGTAAGATTTTAAGAAAATCCGATAATGAATTTTGTAAATACAGGTTATAGCTATCAAACTTCAATATTTTGGGTGTCGTAGAGGTTTTTGATGGTGCTGAATCCATTTCCACCATCAAAAACATGATTCAAACACTGCTACTGGAAGATTTCTTAATTTCTTTTGCCTAGATTCCAGCTAATTTTGACTGTCTGAGCAATTCCTCTGCCTCCGTAGATAAATCTATTTCAATTTAGAAAAATGTCAGAATATTTTAACCGTGCATTAATGTTGCAATGAATATATTTGGTGGCCATGCATTTATGAATATACCTATAAAAATGTCGGATGTGCCAGGTTTCAAGTTATGGAGGTGAAAATCACATGTTCGTACGGATCCCCACATAATTAGAAGTGCATAATCAGAATAGCAGGTCAATAGTATCAAACCTCCTCTTGTATATGTATATGTTGTGTAAAGTCGTAAACTCGCTTTTTCACGATCTTTTATGTGAAAATTTATCACCCTCGTAAAGGCAGAAAAAAAAATTGAAACATATATATATATATATATATATATATATATATATATATATATATATATATATATATATATATCTTTGTTTTTAATTTTTTCTACATATCCCAGTAATAAATGTTCACATAAAAGATCTATCTTTTATATGAAATTTTATCATCAAGATAATGTAGAAAAAATTAAAACTAGAAATTGCACTTGGAGATGCAAAGGAATGTTGATAAGAGGAATATGGACAATCGTAGTTAGCCTTAACATTGGCAGTATAAATACAATCATGTCTTGGTAGTATAAATACTATCATGAATTTTTTGACGACATGTTGAGCATAAGCATAAACTCCTCCTTCCTCTAGCTTAGACATATTTTGTAGAAGAGATATCATCCTCTACTCTAATATAAACCCCTTAGCCTGCAAGAACTAAAATAAAAATATTAGGTGTTTGAAAAAGTAATCAATATAATTTCATATTCACTTCATCACTCAAAATTTAATATTTAACTTTGACAATAAAATTATTTCTTTACTTGAGTAGTAAATAATTTATTATTCAATTGCTTTTATTTTTTCAATTCCACATGCATTATGTTCGAAGTTCGAAAGTTTATTTAAAGGCTTCACACATATTTATTTCACCATAAAGGTATTACACAATGTTGAAAATGGAATAAATACTGCATAATGTCTATGTGGTAGCCACTTTCAAGTTGCAAGTGTTAGTTATTTAAACAAATTAAATGTCTCGCATTTCGCCTCGTTAACGTGTCAGACAAATGTTGCAAGTTGCAAACGGATAGTGTGGGAATGCCACCACTTATGTGACCTCATACAGTGTGAGAATGTCACCACTCATGCGACCTCAAAAAATGACACCCACTTTCTCCTTACTCTCATTTGAATTATGGAATGTGACTTGTGCGGGCCCACACCTCGTCGAGTATCAAAAGAAATTTATTTTCCTTCAAATAATTACAAAGTTCCCTCTTTTGCATTTCAAGAGAAAAAAATTGTTCTAAGCTATAGAACTGTCAATCCCCAGGTTTAAATTGATTTCCTTGGAAATAACACTCTACAGTGCAGAATGTTAAACTTTTTTGAAACAATTAACCAAATCACCTTTTCAAACACATTACCTTTCTTATGGGTATTAAAGGCCATTCTCAGCAACACTGTCTTTCCAATACCACCCATGCCAAAGACACCTACTACCCGAAATTGATTATGTTCAATCCATGTATGCAGCTACATCTCCGCCGATTTTATCCCCAAGCCCACAAAGACAGACTTCAGTATTGTCTGAAATAATGCCCTTGCTTCCAGTGGTGCACACAAAGTAGCCTCTTGCCGTAGCACTTCGAATATTGTTGCAGCTATTGTCGATCACTATATAGTATTTTTTTATTTGTCTACAGAGCATGGGATTGCAGAAGTTGAGATCAAAACAGTTTTTGCTAGGATCGATTTATGATCCCTTCCGCATCTCCAATGGAATGCCATAGAATTCACACAACATTATTTACGGCAAGCGAGACACTTCTTTGTTGATGTTGAAGACAAAATGTCTTATGATATGATGTTGTGGATTTTGACTATTCCATTTTTGAGATATCTGAGGATGAAGGGTTCATAAATATATGCCAAGATGCATTCATAAATGTTAGGGTGGTACGCAATACATTGATCACGGATTGGAATGGGTTCATAAAAGTGAGGGTGGTACGCAATGCATTGATCACAGATTGGAACTAGTAAAAAATTCTATAAAACTCTTCTCAACGTATCAAAATATAATTGGTTAGAAGGGTGATGAGGAAGCTTTCTGATTTGGTGGGGTGAAAAGTGTTTGCCGACCCAATCTCATAAAGAGAATGCCTCTGGCGTAAATATATAATGAATTAAAATTTTTATCAAGTATCCCGAAATTTTGGAAACCATACAACATTTTTAATAATGTAAAAGTCTTAAAACCTGATTTCTAATCGGTGAAATTAAATTAATTTAATAATTTTATTATTATTAATATATATAAAAAGAGAAATAATTATATAATAATTTAAATATCATATATAATGTTATTGTTATTTTCAATTTTTTTTTCCTATTTCAACGAGTTTTTTAAATATTTGAAAAAATGATATATAAATATAAATATAAATTTATATTTATGTGTTGTATGGGTATTTCTCGTTGAAAAAAAGAGTTTAATGGGTATTTAAATTTAAATGTTTCTCCTTTACTAAATCATTTTTGTTTAAAGTAATAACATTCATGTAAAACTTTGGGGGAATTTTGTAAATTAACTCTCTTTTTACTTTGGAATATATCGATGGATAGTGATTTGAATGCTAGCTTTACAATTTTTAATAATTCATAATATTTATATGGAGGGAAGCTTAAAAAAACCCCACTTTAGTGGATAAGTGTAAGAGGGAAGCTCAATTACTAGCTCCCCATCTCCACTTCCCACTCTACTGAGGATTAGAGCTAGGGTAGCTCACTTACCAACCTCAACACTTATTCTTTAGTACAAAATATTAAGATAGATGGAAGCACATTTTCAAACCTCTCCACTCATCACAAACCATAGCTCTCAACCAAATTAGAACTTATGTCTTGAGGATTCACAATGAGAAATATGTCTTGGGTAGATGGTTCTATTGTAGCACTAATTTTTCTTTTATTTTTCTATATATTAAAAAAAGGAAAGAAAAAATGAAAAGAGAAAGAAAACAAAAATAATTGTATATGAAGCTATGGAAAGAAAATAAAAAATAAAAATAAAAAAATCAAATCAAGGAATAAGAGCTCTTTCAAAACTTTGGATTATCATGTCACAAACATGATAATCCAAAGTTTAATGAGGGAGGAGGCCACATATTGCACTATTTACAAATACCACTGATATCAAGATCAATGGTCGAGGTTAAAAGTGTGAACCTCCTCCTATCCATCTCAAAACACCAAGGGGGGCTTGGCATAAGCGAAATGTGGTTTTAAAAAAACCATGGACTAAAGTAACCTGTGGCAAGCCAACTTACATGTGACTTCCACCTATGTGTCAACACATCTTACATCAAGTGAGCCTACCAAGTTGGAAGTTAATGATGCAATGGTATACTCAGATGCTTAGGCGCCATCTTCCGTCACTCTGCAAAAAAATAATTTCAATTATATATTGTTAAATTATATGCTCTTGCCAGAGTTTTAAAGGTAAAAACACAGTCTAAGCCCACTTGTCAGTTATTCACTTGCATGATGCCAAAAAATTGAGCTTATTAACTCTCTGAGTTGTTGTAGAATACCGGCCCCACCTTGGTCTTCCATTTCACACATAGTACCTTTTTTTGTTGGGAATTTGTGAGCTCTTTTTCCTAATCTCGAGTTTCAAATGAGCTCCTCCGTTTGGTCCATTCAAGTTTGTATCATGTAATTTTTCCCTTTGTTTATGGATTTCCTGAATCCATGAATTGGTTGGGAGTCTCTTATTTTTCTCAAAAGGGTTTCATAATATCTTCAAAAGGTGAAAAAAATGACTCCCAAATAGATTTGTAATGCTTTCCACTTCCCCATTGTTGAAAATTTACAACCTTTCTTTGATTAGATGTTGTTCTAGGTTTATAAAGCTCTACCGCAATTTGATTAAACAAAACATATTCAAATTAATATTTCCCTCAAGATCTAAAATTCCTCAATTAGCACCTAATTATCTTTTGACCTTATTCTTTGAAATTGCTCAACAAACTCTCGATTTTATTTTGTCACTCCTTTGAGAGCATAATATTGAAGTTGTGAATGAAAAATCCCTAAGCTTTCCTATTCTAATGCTACAACCTAGTGTTACCGTGGATATTCCCACTTATTTGGGTCGATTAATTTCCAATTTCATCATTTTTAAACTACTAGATGTTTTAGATATCCTTCATATCTAGTTCATCTATTTAAATATATACATGTTAACTAGTTCAACCATGTCCATTTAAGTATGTGAGCTGCACAAAAGTAGGTGAAATCATTTAAAGAGAAGAGAACCACATGAAAAGGGTTGAAAGATTTTATTAAATTTTTCTCCATGGTTTTAATGCTTCATCTTCCTTGAAGATTAATAAAATGATGGTAGATAGATTGCATACACTTGGGTGTCTTACAATATGTTATATTTTTCTCTTTTTTGTGTTTATTTTCGAACTCCATTCTTCTTCATATGAAGTTAATGTATGATGCAACAAGTTTCTCCTCAGGTAAGTGTAGATTTATTAGTGTTACAATTTGTTGTAGAAAGTACATGTTTCTCTTTTAAGAGACCTTAATAGATGCTCTATTATCTTCAACACAAACGTTGTCCCTTGTTTTCCTTGTTAGATTCAGTAATTCTCACTCAAGTTTAAAGCATTAGATTCCCTTGGCCCAAGTAAGGACCCTAAAGTACATCCTTATTCTTCTTACCATTCTAATCATCTAAACTCTATAAGCGTAAGGAAAAAGGCTAGTTTGTTGGGTCTTAATTTTTCTTTAAGATTAAGTTAGCATTACATATAAGATTGATTTGTCTTCATGCAATAATTTGAAAAAACGATTCATTAGCTTTGTGGATGTTATGGGCATTAGTTCTTTCAGCCAATAATTGTCTCTAGGATACAACATCAATTGGCACCATTGTCGAGGAAACAAAATTGAATGATTTTTCCATGGGTTGTTGTTATTATTTTTTTTTCTCTTTGATTTGTAAGCAAAGAAGGCTTTAGCTAATATATCTCACTAAAAGGGGAATATTTTTTTGGTAATGTTGGCTCCTATAAAACCACATACTCACTCTAAACTCTATCAAGAGAGAACCCTAGAAATTTTTGGCCGTGAAAATTTATTTTCAAAACAGTATGGAGAAAAAAAATATTCGGGAACCCCTAGACCAACAATATTTGTTCTTGGTCAAGTCCCATCAACTTCAAGCTCATAGAAAACTAGAAAATATTTGGTTTTATATTCCATAACTATCTACTAGAGTTTTGAATTTTTCTAAAGACTAGTTTCCTCCCTCTAATTTTCCATTTCCATAACCTCAGTTGGAAACTAAATCTTTTGAAACAATTTTTTTTCTTTCCATTCTCTATTTAAAAAAAAAGATGTAAAGGATATTATTAAAATAGTTGAGTCTCAACCTATTGTCATCCCTTATGTTTCATTCGCTTTCTCTATTACATTAATAGTAAAGCCTCCTCTACCTCCTCCTCAAAATATGGTTGTACATGTTTTTTTGCTAATCATTATCTCCCCTTAAATCTTCCCCAACCAATTAATGCTAGCCTCAATATTATTTGAAGATTTTTCCTATATTTAATGGGGAAAATGAAATCACAAATAAAGAGCATATTTCCACTTTTTATTCTTTTGTTGAAAACATAAGTGTAATATTTGGATGTGTTAATGAGGTTATTTGTCCAATTTCTGGATGGTGAAGTAAGAAAATGGTTTATAACTCTCCCTCAAGCCTCCATAAATACATGAGAAGATTTAGAGAGTTATTTTATAAAGAAATGGGGTGAGAAGAATGATCATTTATATTTCTTGATTGAATTCAATCATATAAATAAAAGGAACACAAAATATGTTATTGAATTCATAAAAACACAACAATGTAAACTTTGAAACAAGAACGGAAACGAGCGCCCACTTTTTTTTATGTAGCAAAAAATCATCTCATTTTCAAAAGTGATGATTTAGAATATACTTATTTTTTTTTACCATATTTTTGACACGTTAATTTTCTTATGTAACAAGTATAAATATTATTTTTAAAATGCTAGTGATTTTTATGTTGATTTTGAAAAGTGTTGATGCCAACATCATCCCCTTTTTTTAGAAGAATTATTTTTTACTTTAAATTTTTTAATGTATTAAATGCTAATAATTATTTTCTAAATTTAACAATTTTTGAATTACTTGTCTTCTTCCTCTTCACTTACATATTTTTTTTAAATGTTTTTCAGGTATTTGTTTTTTGCTTTTCTTTTCATTTCTTTTTTAGTGAGATATTTAATTTTTTGTAGTGTTAAAAAAAAACCAAAATTTTAAAGTTTCGATCTTCTATCTAATTATATATTGTTAAATAATATTTCATTGCACATGAAATAATTGTCACTAAAAAAAAGAATTTTAACAATTTACATAAAAGTACACATTTTGAATATAGATATAACTGAAAAAATACACATTATGAGTCTTTTTTGCTAAAAGTGACATGTCAAATAAACCATTTTTATAGGAAAAAATTAGCAAAAAAAATATAGCAATTAGAATTTTTTATGAATTTTATGTAAAAAATTAATAATAATAACAATTTTTTTTTCAAAAATTAAATTATTCACATTAAAAATGAAGTGAAAATCACATTATAAAAATACTAAACAGATGATATCAATAGTTCAATACTTATTATTCTCACAAAATGTCAAAGTCAAAACATTACAAGTATAACCTATTAATAGTTACAAAAAATGAGCTTCATTTGGAAGCTTCACTAAAATTTAATCAATAATATCATGTAACCAAATCTCTTCATCTTCGAGAGTTTCATTATTGTCTTCTTCCACAATATTTTCATTATTGGCTTCAGTTTGATCGTTTTCATCTTTTGATAGATCTTTTATGTTTGCGAATTTCCCAAAGTATGTCTTTCCAATCATTTGATCTAATGGTGGTTGAGGTTCCTTTGCCTTTTTTACCACATGAGATTCATTAAAATCCCCTTTACTCAAACCAACTTCTTGAATTGCATCTAGAGGAAATTTAAGAGAATTAATTCATTGGTGAATAATTTTTCATCGTACTAGGTCTTTCTCAATGGAAATTAAATTTATTATTTTTTGTAAGCAACATCCTAGTGTTGCACCCACTCATCAAGTACACAAGAAATAATTTAGTAAATTAGTATAAACACATAAAAATGAAAAAAGAAAATATTGAAATTCATTTTTATATAATAAAGCTTACGTGAGCCTGAAACTAAATCCAAAACCCAATCTCCTTCATTTGAACATAAATCTACAAGATAATTAATCAATGACCATGGTTTTTGATATATGTTAACTATTTATCCTTCTACTTCTTTATCTTCATATGTTAGTTTATAATAAAATAAAATCATGGACGAATACTTGGCTATGACTCTTTCCATCTACTTGATTGAAAAGAATAGGCTTATAACTGTCATCTTTTGTCCAACTTTCAACATGAATGAACTCACAGTCACTTATAATCAATTGATTTTAGCAAGTAATCATATTTGGCTTTTTCCTGTAACATGAAATAGTACAAATTCAATTAACTTGTACATAAATTATTTTTTAAACATTAATCAAACATACAATTTCAACGTCTTACCATGTAAGTTGCATCCTTGACTTTTCTTTTCCCTTGAAGCTTAATAATAACAACCCCAATTGTATGTTTGAATGAAATGTCACAAATCTTAAAAATGGTGATGTTGTGACTTCTAGAAATCTTGAAACCACTTTACTAAAAGCTTGATAAGTATAAGGGTCACTATCATATTCAATGTTTGGGATATTGAAACCATGAGGAATATCTGCAATAACTAGGGAATAATTCCTTTTAGGTATTGAGTTTTGCAATGTCTTCACAATCGCCTGATATCATTTGATATTGGATAGTATGGAGCCCATTCCAAATGAAATTATTAAGAGTGGATCAAGTTCAACGTCACTAAGACATTTTTTTCTCATATTTTCCATTTTAATTTTTTCCGTAAAGCTTCTGAAACTATCTGGTGCTCCATTTTCATCCTTCTTCATCTTTAATGAAATAAAAAAATATATGTATAAGTTATAAAATAAAAATAATATACATATGAATAGAAATGAATGTATAAATAAACATACCTTTTTAAATTTAAGATAAAAATATTTTAGCACTGATGTAGAACTTGAATCTAGGTAGTTGAGTACAACATCATCTCAACTATATGCATTTAACAATTTAACCGTTTGTTCTTGTATTTATCAAATAAGCCTTGTCACTGAATAAATAAAGTAAAAAATGATAATATAGTGATATGTATAACAAATACTACCAACAACAATATATTATATTTAACATAAACTTATAATCCAGAAATAAGTAAAAATGAAAAACTTACGTTAGAAATTCCTTAGAAATTTCCTCCATTGATAATTCTCCTGACTTTACATGATATAAAATTGTTTTGACAAGTTTTTCATCCTTCACTCCTTGCATTGATCTCCAAGGTGTGATAGTCATATCTTCTGCAAGGAGCTTCATTTCAGGACCTGATTTATTACTATTATATATCAATGGTTTAGACTTTCTGACTTTTTGACTTTTTATGTCAATGTTCTCCCACAACTCAAAAATATGATCAATCAATTCCCATATCTCTCCAATTGTAAATGCCAACTAGAAAATGTTACCCATACCTCTGAATATTTCAAAATTTTCTTTTCCACCTTTTGCATTAATTTTTTCTTCAATTTGATAACCAATTTCCATACAACATTCCTTCTGAAATACATGATCAACATTTGTCTTATCCCCACCACATTTTTATTCAAAATCACTATGAATAAATCTGACCCTTTGGATGAAATTCATAGACATCCTATACTCATTATTTGGATTATTATCCCATGTCAAGAACTTTTCTTCTACATCTGTTAAACCAACATAAATGATACATTTCATTGTTTCAAAATGCGGGATATTGGGATATTCCTCCATCAATTACCTTTGAGCTTCTATAGAATGGTTGCCCCCAAGTACATAATATTTGTATTCAAAAAAATTTTGCTTGTCAAATCCTTCTTTTTTAGGAACCTGAATTGGATCAACCAGAAGAACATAATCAACCACATGTGCAAAAGAGTTGTACCTCGTGAATGTTTTCAAATTGGGAACATGCAAGTGGTGTGGCGTTCTAACTTGATATTTGAATTGTCCTTCATCTAACTTGTATTCTTAAATTAAATTAAGTTGAAATGACTGACCACCCTGAATTAAATTGGTCTTCAACAAATGATGTCAAATTGATTTTATTTTGTTTTAATAATGCCATCCTCTAAATCATCTCCTGGTGTAATGATTTCCCTGCTTCCTTTTGATTTTTCACTAGGACCTTCACTGGTATCCATCATTTTTTCAAAATGAGAATTTTTTTGTTTCTTCCTCCTATTGGTTATGATATTTTCTTAAGTGGAAGCAATCTCCTCATCTATATGTCTGAGACTTTCCATGATTCCATGTCCTTTTTCCTCTTTCCTTTTGTATTCCCCTATTTTATACAATAAAAAAATTATTCAATGTCTCACTTGTTCAATTCCATCACATTTCCTTGATAAGGATAACGCAAGAACTTTCATCTAACTTTAAAGTGTTCGAACTAGAGATAAAATTACTAATAGTCATGACTAAGTCATTCCAACTGTTTGGAAATGAGAACAAAATCAAAATATCCCTAATGTCATCATCAAAGTGTACTCCTACATAACTTAACTAAATAGTGACTATGTTAAATTCATTTTAATGATTTGCAATAGAGCCACCTTATGACATCCTCATATTAAATAAAATTTTCATAAGAAATACGTTGTTGGAAGTTGAGGGTTTTTCTTATAGTTTAGCCAATGTCTTCATCAAACTCTCCACTTTTGTTCCTTTTGAAATGTTGAAAGCAACAAATTCCATGTTGACTTGAGTAACCATTAGCAACAAGGGCCTCAATAGGTGTGTTTTTATTTTTCTAGGAAACAAGGATTCAAAATTTGAATGACCTAAGTAACAAGAGTTTTATGAACGAAATATTTTTGGGTAGGGTGATAATGGTAATGGCTATGGATGTATATTTTGTGTGAGATTTCTTCCTATAAACTTGGTAGGTTAGGGTGTATTGGGATGACAACTAATGAAAAAATCCAAAAAGATAAGGGATTTTTTCTTTTGGACTTCCATAGTTAATTGGATATGACGTGAAATTTTACTATGATGGTTTAGAAAAGAAGTAAATGAGGGGTTTCCATGAGACCAAACAAAAAAGGTATCATCAAAAATTCAAAACCAATGTTTGGGCCTAAGATTTAAGTTACTTAAGGAAAAATCTTTGAATTATTCCATAGAAATATTGACAACAACTAGAGATATGTAGTATATCCCTTTCAATTTGAAGAAAGTCAAGGGAGACATCTTTTAAGAAGGTTAAGGGTTTTGTGTCCAACAATTTAGAGATAAAGGGACTTCATAACTAAAATTTTGGTAAATAAGAACACAATATCAAAACTAACCGTGGTGTCCTATTCGTGAGTAGGTGCTCCAATAGCACTTACTCTTGACCTAGCATTGATGTATTTTTACAAATTTTAGGTTTTCCATAGTTCCTGGGTGTTTGAGTATTATGAGGAATAAGTCATTCTTTAATGAAAGCGTTTAGGAATGAATATTTCATGACTTTGGTAACTAAACAACTTATGGTATTGATTGGATTCTTGGGGAGGGGCTTATACGAGAAAAAAGAAAGGAGGTCTTGCAATCTAGAATCATAGTTAGAGGTATTCATAATGGCTATAGATTTACCTTTATCAACTATTAAAATAAAAAATATTGGGGTTATTATTAAGGAAACAAATTGATTGAAATCATTCATTTGATAAGTTCAATTTGGTAGGTTCGAAAAGATGAAGAATTCTACCACATTCATATCAAATTTCTTCATCGTTGTATATGAAAATATGTTTTGTTATGGATTCAATAGAGAAAGGAATATCTTATATGAGAACCCAAAGAGGGGAAAGGGTAAAGTTGAATCCCTCTTTTTGGAAGATGGATGGAAGTGAGATCTTATAAGAAAATAACTTTATAGGTGTTGTGGTGTTGCTAAAATGAAACATCGGATAAAAAAATTAAAACATAATGTTGATTAAATTAAAAAATTAATAAAAAAATTAAAAAAATCAAAATAATAAAAAAATCAAAACATAATGTTGATTAAATTAAAAAATCAATAAAAAGTAAAAAGTAATATAAATAATAAATGATTGAATTCACCCAATCACTCAAGATAATCCCAATAATAAATAATTGAATTTAAACAACCATTCAAGATAATCTCAATTCACGCCCATATAAATTTTAATAAGAATAAAAATAAAAATATTTCTATATATAAATATCAAATTTATATAAATATAAAAATTATTTTGATCCATTTAAAATAATAATAATAAATTTATTATTGTTATTATTATAATGTAAATCCAATTGCAATCTTTTTATAAATTTTATATTAAAAATTAGATTTACATATTAAAATTGATCTATCTTCACTCTTGATAAAACAATGAAGAGCCTAACGCATATGAAAATGGGCTATTTGAAGGGAAATGATAAAACAATGAAGAGCCTAACGCATATGAAAATGGGCTATTTGAAGGGAAATGAGAGATATATTCATGGAATTAGAATTAAAGCTTAGTACGAAGAAGGAAGGGGGTTTGAAAAAAAATTAAAACTAGCATTTTCTTTTGTCGTTAAAAAATATTAAAGTTATTAATTATTTTATTATAGTGATATTTGAGTTGTAATTAAAATTAAAAAATTAAGTTATCATTTAAGTAAATGACAAAATAGAATTAAACATTAAGCTTGGTGAAATCCGCGGAAGAAAAAGGAACATATAATTGTTTGAAGAATGGGTGTACGGATGGATATTGTCCTAATGTTCACATGAGGTTGTAAGATTGATGAGGACGAAGCAATCGCGGGTGACGGTGAAATTGAATGTGAGGATGAGGAAATCGAAAGTGTTTTTGGTGGCAAAGAAATTCAAAAAGAAAAAGAGAAAGAGTGCTAAAATGCACGTTAAAGATAGGTCGGTAGATGAAGGCCATGAATATGAAGGTTAATAATTAATTTATTAAATTTATAAATTTAATTTAACAAGGTTAAATAAAAGAAATTAAAATTGATGTGATATAATCTTTAATTAATAATATATAAAAAATAATTTACAAAATTTTAAAATGGAATTTAGACAACACATCAGATAAGTGGATGATATTTGGTAAAATGAATTATTGCATTGAAGATTTTTATAATCAAGAATTTGATGATATGAAAATGTCACCTATGTCAAACATCCATCATTAAAAAAAAAATATTACTATTACTCCATCGAATCTTAATTCGTTTGTCCCATTCAGATGTTAACCTTACTACTACTTGCATATATCTTAAACATGCACCATAAAAAAAAAAAAAAATTGTTATTACTATTACTCCATCGAACCTTAATTTGTTTGTCCCATTAAGATGTGTTAACCTTACTACTACTTGCATATATCTCAAACATGCACCATAAAAAAAAAAAAATTATTACTATTACTCTATCGAACCTTAATTGTTTGTCCCATTAAGGTGTTAACCTTACTACTATTTGCATATATCATAGCTTATAATATTAGAAGAGCTAAATGTTCCTTTCGAGCTAATAGCGGTTGCTATAAGGTTATACAAGAATTTAATTGTCAATTTAAAGAGTAATGAGGGGTGGTCGCAAGATATTAAGTGTAATATCGGAGTTAAACAAGGTTGCCCTCTCTCCCCTACCCTATTTGGCATTTACATCGACAAGCTAGAAGGTTGTTTAGAGGAATCAAGATGTGTATCTTAGCTGGGATAGTCATCATCCTTCTTCTCTATGCTGACGATATTGTTATTCTCACAACGAACCATCTGATCTTGATAAGCAACTTAGACTTCTTAAGGATTTATGCTCTACCATGGGTATGTCTGTTAACACTAACAACACAAAAGTTATGATTATCAAATCCAAGAAGGACACTTACGCTAATTTTATGTATGACAATAGTAACTTGGAGGAAGTGTCTTCTTATAAGTACTTAGGAATTGATATTCATCACAAGCTCAAATAGAACTGTAGCATTCAGAAAAGGATTAATGGGGGGTGGAAAGCTTATTTTGGTCTTGAAAATAATTGTAAAACGGATAACCTCATAATGTGGGATAGAAAGAAGTTCTTGTTTGAAACTTTAGTCATGCTCTTGTTATCTTATATGGATTTGAGGTTTGGGGTTGCAGCATCTCTAGAGAATCCTGGAGAAATATTGAGCAAATCCAGAAACATTTTATAACGTATAACCTTAAAATTAAAAGCAATACACCCTATCTTATTCTCCTTATAGAAGTGAGTCTTTCCCCTATCGAGAGCCTAGCTATGACTAGGCTTCTGTTGTACAAGCACAAGCTCAATAGCATAAGATACCATAGACTTCCTAAGCTAGCTTTAAATTCCAGCCAAAACCATCTAAGGCCTAAACGAGGTTGGTATAAAGACACCAGGGCTTGGTTAAACCATTGGGAGATCGAAGAGAATGTTGCATTGCAAAACTTCAATAACATTAAAAAAATTGTTACTTCCAAGTTCAAACAAAAAATGTGGTGTGAGAAAGATCTAGCAGCTAAAAGAAAATTAAGGTATTATAAGGAGGTCATCAACCCCAGCTTAGAAGATCAAAAGTATCTCTCTGTTTTAACTAGCTCAAAGAAGAAAATTAATATAGCCAAGATTAGAACGAACTCTCATGAGCTCCATAGTGAAACAGGTCGTTGGACAGTTCCTAAAACACCATGGATGGAAAGGATTTGCCATCTCTGTGAGAATATGAACATCGAGGATGAAAATCACTTCCTCTTAGAGTGCCCCACGTACAACCACATTAGAGTTCAATTTCATAATCTTTTTTGCAATACTGACCTTCCTAGCCTTTTAAGATGTCAAAATTATAGTGAGCTCGGAAGGCTTCTCTCCAAGCTTTTTGAGCATAGGAATAAAATCTTAAATCAAATTAAATAACTCTTTTCTTCAGGTCTGATAGACCAAAGATTGGTCTCAGTGGACGTTAACCATCATCATCATGAATTTTCTTAGGGTTCGATTGGTATATTTCTTATGATACAATCTGCATGTTAATTAATTTCCCAGGGTACTATGATTGAAATAAATTATGATTATTATAACTTTATAATAAATGCTTGGATTTTGGCAATCACAGACATTGAGTATATCAATATGAATTCGAAAATCATTGAATAAATAATTAATAAGGCAATTTATCGATTCATCAGGTTTCTGGTTACATGTCCTTGTGGGTGGTTGGCAGTTGTCAACAATTAATTGATGTGAATATTCATGCTCACTGTCGATCTGGGTAACCCTAGATCTGACGGTGAGGAATCCAGCTGGAGAGTTTATGGTAACTACCCCAACCCTATGCACCGCACTCCCGCTCATTTGCATTTGGCTCTACTACGATTATTTGCTCTACAATTTTTGGTTCCCAGCTCTTCGTTTCGGCAGGTAAACTTGTTGCTGCCACCGAGCTCTTTGTTACAGTTTTGCATGGCTCGGGTTGTATAGTTTGCTTGGAAAATTTTCTTTGACTTACATTGCAGCATGGAGATTCCATTTTGTCACTTTGCTTTAACATTTTCTTCCACTAAATATTTTCTTGCATAATTTTGGAAGAGGTCATGCTACGGTTCAGGGATGTTGTAATAATTCCTTAATGTTCAATTTCCATTAAATTTATGAGGTTGTATGGGGTTAATTTTGTCTGTGAGGGTGATTTCCCTCAGTTATTTCTCCGATTTCTAAATAATTCTCGTCTAGGGATAAATGGTCAAGGTCTTCTCACCAAGTGACAATATTATTTTCATTGATTCCTCTGAATGGATTTCACGAAGCGGACCTACAAGCATGCCAAGATTGATAGACAAACTTTGGGGTTTTCCTATTCTTTTCTGTTTTGCATAGAATTATTTTCTCTTGTTGGAGGGTTTCTCTATTAATAGTTTTACTTATAGTATTTTTCTGTTTTGGGCAAGTCTCGATGTTGTCGGTGTCCTGGTGGAAAGGAGAGGTACTCCCTGATCCTGCACCCTGTTTTCAAGGGTGGCCTTCCAGGTAAGCCAAAACCCTGTATCCACTTCGCAAAATTTCTCAAGATTTTCTTGAAGTGTTTCTTTTAGTTTACTAAGGGTAAATCCGTTGTGTGAATAGGTTCAGCCTCCAACCCTTAAGCTTATTTCACATGAGAGCTTCTGTGTTGCCTTTCGTTACAAAAGGTTTTGACATAGTCATTTCCGGAGGTTTATATGCTAACATTTATCCCCTCTCTGTTACTGTCCCTCTCAATATGGAAGGAAATTTGATGTAATGTTTCATTCCTGGTTATGTTATACATTATTTTCAAAAAAATATTTTTCCTCTGTGTGTTTTGCGCAACCCCATACATTGTATAGGTTAATTTATTTTGATGCATTTAATGACTGCACTATTATAGCCAGGTTATTTATATACAGTTTTTAGATGAACCCTTCATCACAGTGGTTACAGGATATGTTGACATCTGGGTTTATTTACATTCATATTATGTTTCCAATCTCGAAACAGTTTCTTAGTTCTATGAGTTGATTATTCAAGCTTCTAGTAATGTGTATAATTTTTCCAAGGTTATCATTGGTTTTTAAGCCTCACGACTCTTCCTTAAATTTGTAAAGAAGTTGTTTCGTTTGTACTTCAAGCTTTATTGGCCAAGGGACCATGATCCCTGCCCTGTAATTACAGGGCTCAGCTTCTAACCCCTTGTGTCTTCTTATTTCCTTATACAAGATGTTTTTAATTTGTTTCTAACATATGGTTTACCAGCAACATTGGTTTTTAAGCCTTACGACTCTTACTTAAATTTATAAAGAAGTTGTTTCATTTGTACTTCAAGCTTTATTGGCCAGGGGACCATGATCCCTGCCTTGTAATTACATGGCTCGGCTTCTAACCCCTTGTGCCTTCTTTTTTCCTTATACAAGATGTTTTTAATTTTTTTCTGACATATGGTTTACCAGCAACAACTTTCATGACATCTCAGTTCCAATTTTATTCTCAACTTACTCTGTGTAATATTTTTTTTTTTTCATGCAATCAATATTTTCCCCTTTTTCTCAATAATATGTATACACAACTTATAAACATGGTTATTAGCACAGCTAGTTATAGAAATTTTTATTTGTTAATTTATTCCTACTTTTTTACTTCTATATACTCTCTATCTATATTTGAACATGAGGAATTAAATTCATTTCTATTGCAGAATTTGTTTCTATTTAGTCTAGTTCTAAAGTTGTCTCATCTTTCAAAGTAGACTGAAACCAACATTGTTTCTAATTAATAGAGATACTACAAAATATTAAAATGCAAATTCTTTTCTTATCACACTAAACTAGACCAGTAAACTTTAAACACTTATCTCTATGCTCTGGGTTAACCTATGGCATCACCCAACCTTGAGAGAGGTGATTGAGAGAGGTGATCATGTCTTCTGCTCCCGGTGCTTTGCACTAGATTCTAGATAGTAGGTTTCTTGTCAGAAGTTAGACCTTAAGACCTCTACCTACACTCTCGAGTTACAAAGCTCCATTGGTAATAAACTAGCTCTAGACAACTCTTTTCCTTCACAACATGTTGTTGTAAACTCTTTTCTTCTTTCATGAAGAGAACCCCTTCACCTTCTTAAGACTTCCCTTTTATCCTCCTCGGGAACCATATTTGATAATTTCTCTTTTCACTTAACAATTCAAATGTATTTGTAAAAGTCTTTTAAACATAAAATTGAAAATAAAATGGGTGTTATTGAAAATTTCTAGTAAATTGTGTGTTTTTATTGTTGAGATGCTAGATTTTTTGGGTGAACTGAACACTTCACCCGTCTTCAAGGACATAAAACTTAGCTCATGACACAAAGAGTGTGGGTGCGAGACCATGGATAAATAGAGGATAGAGTTAGAATCTCACTCTTAGGAGAAGTAGAAAGACAATGAAATTTGATATCTCTTAATAATTAAGTTAATAATAATAATTAATTTGCAAATAAAGAATAATAAAATGAACTTGAATTTTTATTAATATGGGTTAAATTGGTAATATTATTTTTATTTTTGAAAAGATAAAAAATTATAAAATTGGAATTGGAAAATTACTATCAATAAATATGGAGTAAAATAATAATAAAGAAATGTTAAAAGAAGAATTAAAAATGGAGTACTCCCTCCTTGTTAATTCTTCCTTTAACTTTTCTTTATTCTAATCTTATCCAATATTTATATTTTTTCTAATCTTCTCTCATATTTATTAATAATATTTTTCCATTCTTATTTAATATAATTCGACCAATTTTAATAAAAAATAGTTCAAATTTAATATTTTTAATTTCCTAAATAATAATTATTATTAAATTAATTATTAAAAAATATAAACATTCATTGTCTTTCTACTTCCCATGACAATTAGAGACTAACTCCATCCTCTATTTATTTATGGTCTAGGGCATATCAACCACGAATACACATGGTTTACCACAAACTTCATCAAAATAAATTATTGTTTTTGCCTTTTGTAAAAATGTGGTTGAAATCATGCCTATGATGTAGTGGATAACATTTGAACTAGTGAAATGAATTTTTATGCCAATAATATTACAAATAAAATATATTAATACGGCAAATAAAATTTATTTAATATTAAAATTAAAAATTAAAAGAATAATATTTAATAAATATAATCATTAGTTGAAGAAGCTAGGAATAAAATAATAATATAAAAGGTATTGATAATTAATATAAAGATTAAAGAAAAAAATATTTTATTTTATAATAATTAAAATGTTTGTTAGTTTTATATATATATAAAAAACATGTAGAGCATATTTAATTTATTATATTTATCGAATTTAAGAGAAGAATATTATTATATATCATTTTTGGGATTCAATTGTGTTAAGTAAGTCATTTATCTATGACTATTTCCATGACTTCTCATAGAAATTATCATAAATGAATGACTTACTTAAATCAATTGAATCCCAAGAATGATATATAATATAATGCATTGTGGAAACCCCTCATACTTAAATACAGAGAATATTATTGTTATTAGCGTATAAATTTGATAGCAGTTTTTTTTTTTTTTTTTTGTAAACTTATTAGTGCCTCGCTATTCATTCCATAGTAACAAAATGCAAGTTACATAAAAATGTGATATTGTTGACCTCAACCTGTCGTAGGAAACCAATTTTTTTGACCATCTTAAAGAGTTATAGGCCATCCAAAACTTAGAATTTAAAGTGGTCTCTTGCTATCTTTAAAGGTCTATTGTCTATCTTAACATATATAAACATATAGAAAAAGTAAATGCTATCCATATTCATATCAACAAAAAGAAGAAATTCTGAATATTTAGTCTTCACAAGACTCAATGGATGTTGAGTCTTTGACACTGGACTCAAGCATGTCAACCTGGTGTAGATTCTGGAGCTTTCTATCAATACGTCTAAGACATGCGTTCTGGTGGTGCTGCTGCAAATGGATCTCTTGAATATCTCTGCGGATTTCCGCCAGAATTGAGGCTGCCTATGGGTCCCCTCCCCCAATCTATTGAACTGTGACAATTGCCTTAATAGACATTTCAGGGTCTAATAGATATGAATAGACTGTTGAAAAAGAGAGTCTATTGCTTGTGGGTATTACCGAGATTCGTTAGAATTCGAATCATATCTTCCTCAGCAAGGTCTTCTTCCACTTTCATCTTGACATCCTATTACCACCCAGAAATCACTGATTTGATGTGGATGGGTGTTCCATCTAAATAGGCCTCAAACAAATTCTCAGTAATTTCTTTCCCAGACTTTCGTCCTTGTCCATTTGTACCCGCTTTAGCCTTCACTTTGTCTTTTCCTTCCTTTCTACCAGACTAAGCTTTAACCATTTTTCCTTGAACCCAATCTGCCAGCAAATGTGCGTTCACCTAGCTCCACATCGAGATACTAACCCGACGTGCAATGGCCTGTAGGTGAAAATTTCTAGGAAGACATGCAGAAGAACACGACATAACAATATGAAGGTTACAAAGATTATTAACAATTGTATGTTGCTGACTGGGAGCCAAAAAATGTTTGTTATCCTAGCCATAAGTAATATCGGGTTTTATAATTGGAGCCTCCCTTACATCCTAACAGGTCACAACCTTCCAAATGTTTCATAATTTGATAGGCAGTTCTACTAGTTAAGTAAATTTTTAAAAAAATTAATGATGGTTTTCAATTTCAAATTTCTCTTTCAATGACCTTTAATATTTATTTGTATCTATCATTTAAATAATGTATCACATGTTCTTTTGGTATTTTTTCATTTTGAATACAAAATCATTTTTTTTTTGTTTTAACTTGATTATAAAAGATGACTCAACCAAATAATGTCATAGACATACATGCTATATATTATTTAGATAATGTCATAGACATACATGCTATATATTATTTGTAAAACAATCAAATATGTGAAATTATGAATAATCACAATTTATGTAATTTAAATTTCTTTGCAAATCATAAGTGGCTTGGTGAAACACATTAACTATAACATATCTTGAAGAGGAGCAATCAATGCCAATTTTTAAAGTTTCAACCCATTTCAAATACTAATTTAAGAGGATTCTAACATTTTAAGTAATAATAATATATAGGTCATTCATTTTGAAAAAACACTAACGCCTAAACACCTGAAAGGTCAAAACTTAGTTAATTCATATCGAACACATAATAGCCTAAGTAACCACATATTTGAGATTCCATATTCAATCATTTAGTTTTCTAATCAAACTAATAAACAAATTCATTTTATAAAAACTTAAATCTATCACTAAAAAAATTACATAAAAATTCTTAAAATCAAATTGAAAATAACATTTCACCAATGAAAAAAAAAAAGTTTAGAAAACTAGAAAACCTAATATTTCAAAATTTAGGTAGTTGTAATATTTCAAGATTTAGGTAGTTGTAAGTGGAGACACTGAGGGGTTATTTCTAACGAATCCAAGGAATGAGGGGTTATTTCAAACAAATCCAAGGAAGGGGTTATCTTGGAATCTCAAAGTCAATGTAGTGCTCATTTTAACTTTTTGAATTTATCTTATTTGGAATTGCTTATATAAAATATATTAAAATTATACCAGTTTAAAAGTTAAATAAACATCGTTATGGTAATATTAAGTAAGAAAATACAAATAAAACCTATAAAATTCAACCCCGGTTGAGCAGCCGTCATGAGTCAAAGCGTCACCTGGCAGGGCATTAACTCTTCTGACAGAGATGACGAGGACATCAGACCAAAATCCAAGCATGTGGTCCATCCATCTTCTCCCCATAAGTACACTTATTACATTTCACCAAGTTCCAACGACCCAAATATATATGAGGGACTCAGGGAGTTAGACAAAGTGTGAAGTTCGATTACAAAATTAACTCCAGCAATCACACGTTAGTAATTTAATATCATTCCCAACGCGTGTTTTTCTTTCATTCAAACTGACCATAAACGCGTCGCGTCGATGTACAATACAGATTGCAGAGAAGTTGAACCTGAACTTCCAAGATCATTCATCCAGAAATTCAAAAAATCAGGTTGTTGGAGTGTTTGAATTATATTTTTAATGATGGAAATAGGTTCAGTGCCATGAAAAATCAGTGAGTATTCAAAATATTGAAATTTAACAACTGTAACTTAGATTTTCAAAAAACTTTATTGAAAATTTTCATAATCTTATCGAAATTTCTAGATTATTCTATAGATTTTTTTTTAAACTAAAACTATAAAACTTATCTTTTATGTGAACATTTATCACACTTGGAATTTGTGAGTGATTAACAAAAAAAATCATTAGAATGATATGGTGTAGAATAAATCATAGTAATGGTACAAACCTGTAGTAATTTGACTACATGACCATTTCCGAAGACCCTGTGTACCCATAGGTATTTCTCAAGATTCATTGTTTTAGGGAAAATAAGAAGCAAGAACGCATTTTTAATAGTCTAACTAGACTGCTTTTTCGCTCTGAAAATCATGGAAATTCCAATAAGATTTTAAGAAATTCCGGTTGGGATTTTTGTAAATCCACATTATAACTATCAAATTTTAATTTTTTGGGTGCCTTGGAGGTTTTTGATGGTGCTGAATCCATTTCCACCATCAAAATCATGATTCAAATACTGTTACTGTAAGATTTCTTAAATTTTTTTGGTCTAGATTCAGGGCAATTTTAGCCGGACAATTCCTTTAGCTGGTTAGACAACTCCATTTTTAAAAGCATTTTTTTCTTTGGATTTTGCAACCAAAGAACAGAGATTTTTGTGGTTTGAAAGTAGTGGCTTCACTCATCTACAAGTAAAATCATTTATCACAGCGATTAATATAGAAAAAATTATATATATATATATATATATATATATATATATATATATATATATATAAAATTAAAAGTCAAGTATCCCAAAATGTTGAAAAACATACCAACTTTTTAATAATTAAAATTGTTTCATATTTTTTTTATTATTAATATATATGAGAAATAATTATATAATAATTTAAATATGATCATATAATGTTAATGTTATTTTTATTTTTTATTTTCTGTTTCAAAAAGCGTTTTAAATATTTGAAAAAATGATATATAAATATAAATGTATTGATTTGAGATGGTATATAATTACTAAATTATTTTTGTTTAAAATAATAACATTCATGTAAAATTTTGGTGAAATATTTTATAAAATAATTTTCTTTGACTTTGAAATATATAGATCAATAGTGATTTGAATGCTAGTTTTTCTATTTGTTAATACTTCATAATATTTATATAAAATGAAATTTAAGAAAACCCCACTTAAATTTATAATAATTAGAAAAATCTCAATTACTAGTTCCCCACCTCACTCTATTTAAAAATAGTTAGAGCGAGGGTAGCTCACTTACCAACCTCCCCACTTATTCTTTAGTACAAAAAATTAAGATAAATGAGAGAGATCGAAGCACATTTTCAAACCTCTCAACCAAATTAGAACTAATCACAATTCTCAACCAAAGTAGAACTTATGTCTTAAGGCTTCACAATGAGCAATATGTCATGGTTCTATTGTAGCACTTTTTTTTTTTTTTCTTCATCTTAAAAAAGAAAGAAAAAATGAAAAGAGCATGAAAACAAAAAAAATTGTATATGAAGCTCAGAAAGTAAAAGAAAGAAAAAAAAGAAGAAGAATAAGGGCTCCTTCAAAACTTTGTTTTATTATGTCACAGACTAATATGTTTCGGGTTCCGCTGCACAACTAAACTATATAAAAGTGGGTTGCTCGCACCATATTAAATTGTTAAAAGTTCCACATGTCTGCGTTGTAATCATTGAACACGTGTATAGCCAAAATTATCGAATGAAGGCGAGGGTCCTCACCTTGTCGAAGTTTAACGAGGGAGGAGGCCTCACGTTGCACTGTTTTCAGATACCACCGATATCAAGATCAAAAGTGTGACCCTCTTCCCATCCATCTCAAACCACCAAGGGGCGTTTCGCGTCAGCGAAATGTGGTTTTAACAAAACCATGGGCCAAAGTAACCTGCGCCAAGCCAACTTACATGTGACGTCCACCTGTATGTCAACACATCTTACATCAAGTGAGCCTGCCACATTGGAAGTTAGTGACGCAATGGTATACTCAGATGCTTAGGTGCCATCTTCTGTCACTCTGCGCAAAAATAATGTCAATTAGATATTGTTCAATTATATGCTCTTGCCAGAGTTTTAAATGTAAAAACACGGTCTAAGTCCACTTTTCAGTTATTCACTTGCATGATGCCAAAGAATTGAGCTTATTAACTCTCTAAGCTGTTGTAGAATACCAACGCCACCTTGGTCTTTCATTTCACACATAGGACCTTTTTTTGTGGGGCATTTGTGAACTCTCTTTCCTAATCTTCAAATGAGGTCCTCCGTTCGGTCCATTCAAAGTTGTATCATGTAATTGTTTCCTTTGTTTATGGATTTCCTGAATCACTTAGTTGGTTGGGAGTCTCCTATGTTTCTCAAAAAGGTTTCATAATATCTTCTCAAAAGGGTTTCATAATATTTTCAAAAGGCGAAAATAAAACGACTTCCAAATAGATTTGTAATGCTTTCCACTTTCTCATTGTTGAAAATTTATAACCTTTTATTGATGAGATGTTGGTTTAGGTTTATAAAGCTCTATCCTAATTTGATAAACAAAACCTATTCAAATTAATATTTCCTTCAAGATTTAAAATTCCTCAGTTAGCACCTCATTATCCTCTGACGTGATTCTTTGAAATTGCTCTACACACTCTGGATTTTATTCTGTCACTTCTTTGAGAGGATAATATTGAAGTTGTGGATGAAAAAACCTTAAGTTTTCCTAGTCTAATGCTACAACGTAGAGTTACCCTCGATATTCCCAGTTATCTGGATTGATAAATTTCCAATTTCAACATTTGCAAACTACCAGATGTTTTGGATATCCTTCATATCTAGTTCATCTATTTATATATATATATATATATATATATATATATATATATATATATATATATATATATATTTATATATATATACATGCTAACTAGTTCAACCATCTCCATTTAAGTATGTGAGCTGCACAAAAGTAGTTGAAATCATGTGTTGACTTAACTAATATAATAGAAAAAAAAGGAGTAGAATGAAGGTTTTTCTCATTATTTTTACTCGTTTATGTCTCTGGCTTTTACTAACATCAATGATCAAATTCCTCGTAGAATTTTTCTCGAGGTAAAGTAGAACTTACAGCTCGGTGTGGAGACAAGAGTGGGAGACTCATTTTTATTTGACGATTATATAGAGATAATGTTATATGAAGTAGAAGTACAACCTTATGACCTTCCAATATTTTTTCTAGTGAGAATTTTGGAATTTATAAGACATAGCTTAAATGTTGATGAAATATGCCTTATCCCTAGAAAGAAGGAGTACATGTTCAAACATGAAAAGGAAGTGGGACCCTTCATTGTTAAAATTATATAAGATGTGGGAAAAATAGAATATATGATGAAAGAACTGAATTTTTCAAAAGGTGAAGCCTGGAACTATGATGCAGATCATATTATTTCTGATAGAAGATTGAAAACTGGCTTAGGGCCTTATATTTGTGACAGTATGCCTAAGTTAGAGAAGTTAGAAAATCAAGAAGTTTGGATCAACAATCCATTGGGTCAACTTTCAAATGAAACTTCATGGAAACAAGAAATTGCTATTTAGATCCCTACAACGAAGGAGAAAAGCTTAAAAAAGGCCAATTCTAAAACAATCATATATTTAAATGAAAGATAAAAAAAAAAACAAGCTAAGTTCAAGAGGAAGATGAAATTGAAAAATTAGAGATCATATTGAGGGAAAAACCTTCACATCAACCCAGTTTTGATATGTAGTTAGAAAATCTTAATGGCTAGTTCCTTCCCCCATCTATACTGATATGTTAGAATGTCATGTTGGGAAGAATTCATCTCAAATAGAAGTTTTCCGAAAAGGTTATTACGAAATTTTCGAGAAGAGCCTAAACATAGCAAAGGATGTGACCTCTCAGTTGTCAACATAGTCCACTGGGGATTATAAAAAAATATTTCTTTCAATAATAGACTTGGAAAGGAATCATTTGAAGCTATCATTGAATCATCCCACTTCTCAATCAATTCCAATACGACCAATTTTCAAAGCTATGAACTTGTATATTGATGTAAATGATATTCCTTTATTAGACAAAACAAATCTGCACAAACAAGTAGAAGAGATTATTTATAGAGATATTACCAAAAGTTGCCTAACATTAACTATGGAAGAAAGGTTACTTCAAAAAGTTACTAATCAATTGAAGCAAGAGAAGGAAAATTCCAAAGTGAAACAAATCCAACTTGATGAATATAAAAGGTTGATAATCAAATTGGGGATTGACCGAGCAGATGGAGAAGGAATTATAATTATATTATAGAATACTGAAGTAGAAGTGCAATCCTTAAGGAAAAAGTTGAAGATGCTAAGTTTTGAACAAGTACAAACAACATACTTTTTCCAAGTAGAAAAGGAGAAAGAACAATTACTAGAATAACCTTTACAAAGGAACACTGAAGTTACCAAGTTGTGAAAGAAGGTTGAGAATTTGGAGCACTCCCATTAGAGCCATATATGCATTTCTCCCATTTCAATTGACCTAGATTCCCAAGATCCTTCAAAACAACTATTTAAGGTATTAGCTAATCTTAAGCTCTCAAAGGTCCAATTGAGAAAAACACACAACACTATGTTAGATGTAAAACAGAAATTGAATATTAAAGAGAAGAAACTCAACTTAGAAATAAAGAAACAACAAATTGATACAGGAAAAACAAGTTATTCAAGAAGAGATTAATAAACTCAATTGAAGAGAAATTTTTCACTAGTGGAAGCAAAGTGAATAGTTTGGGAAGAAATTATATAGGAAATGTGCTCAGCTTGGGATTATATGTATATTATTGCTGAAAAAAAACCCTACTGGAAAAGGTAGAGACAATCATAAAGAGAATCAAAGATAAACTAGAATATAAAGTCTCAAAATATAAGCAAAATATAAAATATTTGAGTGATAAATCTCCAGATGATCTTAGGGCACTAGATGTAGTTGACAACAAATTTTTCATTACAAAAGTAATAAAGGTTATCAAGAAAAATATTCTTCCCTTTCAAGTTTCTAATCGACATAAGGAGGTTCAAAAGGCCATCTCAATATTTAAAAATAAATTCGACTAGAGGACAAGCGTTGGATTTTCCAATTGTTGGGATGAGAATGGAAAATTGCTTTCGTGGGAGGCATAAGAAAATACATTGACAAATGTTAAAATTCAAGTTTTCAAGGCTAACGAATCATCAGAATCCCTAAAGGGATGGACTATTTTCAATTACTTACAATGTGATTTTCAACTCCTGTGGCTAATATAAACCTTGTTCATGGCCAAGTCAAATTATATCAAGCATTCCAATTTGTAGATAGCTTGTCAAGAAAGGGTCAAGTATTCACAACGAGACAAAGCACTTTGTAAAATATGTGAGAGGATAATCACACCTCAAGTTGTAGAAGTAGTGGAACCAAGAGCTAGTCAATGACATGCCATATTTAAATTTTTCTTTATTTAGACTACTCTTTTAGAAGTGGTCAAATTTCTCTTTTATGAGAAAATATTGTATGTAAATATTTTAAGGAATCATTAAGTAAAATTTAATTATAGTAGTTAGGAGTTTGACAGTTACTTGATCACTGAAAACTGAAATTTTGATATGTTATTTAAAGAGAAGAGAACCACATGAAAAGGGTTCGAAGATTTTATTAAATTTTTCTCTATGGTTGTAATGCTTCATCTTCCTTGAATATTAATAAAATCATGGTAGATAGATTCCATACTCTTTGATGTGTTACAATATGTTATATTTTTCTCTTTTTGTGTTTATTTTCGAAGTCCATTCTTCTTCATATGAAGTTAACGTATGATGCAACAAGTTTCTCTTAATATAAGTGCATATTTATTAATGTTACAATTTGTTGTACGAAATACATGTTTCTTCTATTAACAGACCTTAATAGGAGCTATTTTATGTTCAACACAATCATTATCTCTTGTCTTCTCTGTTACATTCACTAATTCTCACTCAAGGTCAAAGCATTGAATTCCTTCGGCCCAAGTAAGGACAGTAATCTTCGTCCTTATTCTTCTTCCCATTTTAATCATCTAAACTCTATAACTTTAAGGAAAAAGGCTAGTATGTTGGGTCTTAATTTTTATTTAATATTAAGTTAGCATTATATATAGAATTGATTTGTCTTTGGGAAATAATTTCAAAACCATACATTAGTTTTGTGGATTTTCTGGGAAGTATTTCTTTCAACCAAGCACTGTCTCTAGGGTACAACATCAATTGGCGCCATTGTCGGGGCAACAAAATTGAATGATTTTTCCCTGGGTTGTTGTAATTACTTTTTTTCTTTGATTGGTGAAAAAAGAAGGTTTTGTCTAATATATATCACTAAAAGGGGAATATTTTGTTGTTAATGTTGGCTCCTATAAAACTCCTTACTCACTTTAACCTCTATCAAGAGAGAACCCTAGAAATATTTGACCCTGAAAATCTATTTTAAAATAGAGTGTGGAGATAGAAATAATCTCTGGGAACCCCCAATCCAAAAATATTTGTTCTTGGTTAAGGTCCATCAACTTCAAGTTCACAGAAAAATAAATAATATTTAGTTTTGTATTCCAGAACTATCTCCTAGAGTGTTGAATTTTTCTGAAGACTAGTTTCCTCCCTCTAATTTTCCATTTCCAGAACCTCGGTTGGAAACGAAATATTTTGAAACAATTTATTTTTCTTTCCCTTCTCTACTGAAAAAAAAAAAAAGTAACGGATACTATTAAAATAGTTGAGTCTCAACCTATTGTCACCCCTTATGTTTCACTTGCTTCCTCTATTACATTAATAATAAAGCCTCCACTACCTCCTCCTCAAAATATGGTTGTACTTGTTTTTGTGCTAATCATTTTCTCCCCTTAAATATTCCCCAAACACTAAATGCTAGCCTCGATATTATTTGAAGATTTTTCCTAGTTTTAACGGGGAAAATGAAGTCACAACTAAAGAGCATATTTCTACATTTTTTTGCTTTCGTTGAAAACATAAGTGAAAACTTTGAAAGTGTTAATGAGGTTATTTGCCCAACATTTGGATGGTGAAGTAAGAAAATGGTTTAAAACTATCTCTCAAGCCTCCATAAATACATGGTGATAAGAATGATCATTTATATTTCTTGAATGAATTCAATCATATAAAGAAAAAGAACACAAAATATGTTATTGAATTCATCAAACTACTTAATAAAATTTATAGCAGAATACCAGTAGAGATTAAACCCACTTAGGTAGCTACAAATTAGCTTTTGCATTAGCTTTTGACCTAGACATTGCATTGACAATTAGGGAGGGAAGTCTTGATACACAAGATAAAATACAAAATAATGCAATTGAGATTGAAGCCAATCTTACTTCTTTATGAAAGATAAATAATAAAGAAATTTTTGTAGAGAGAAGAAAGGTGAAGGAGGAAGTAGGATATTTGGGGTAGGCTAAGGAGATGCAAGATCAAAAATTGGAAGAAATGACAAAGATGATAAGAAATATTTCCAATAAGTTGGTTAAAATGGAACTTGAAAATAAAACCCTCCTAGAAAAATTTAGCAAGGAGGAAATCAAGATTTTAATCCTCAATATAGAAGGTCATTTAATCAACCACATATTGTGCAAAGGGAAAGAAAAATTATGGAATATTAAGTTAAATCTCTATTAATGATTAAATATGAACCAAAGGAGAATTTAGAGGAGACTTTGAAATATTAGGAGAACCAATATTTAGTGATGTCTAAAGATGATGAGAAGGATTTTCAGGGTGTGGATGATCATTTTTAGCTTCCCCAGTTTGAAGAAGATATATTTTTTTATTGTAAGAATTTTTCCAATATAATGTGGGAAAAATTACATAAAAAATATGATTTGAGATATAGTAAGACGCCTAGAGTGCAAGATCAAACTAGTCACAAAGATAAACAAGCTCTTGAGTAAGTGAAGAATAAGGGTAAAGAGCCAATGGATATTGTTCCAGAAACTGTAGGAGAAAAAGAGAAAACTAAGTAAAAAGAAATAGTCCTTCCTTCAGTTTTGAAAAATAATTGGAGAAGCTAAAAGATCTCATGTCTCTAGTTGAGATTTCCAAACAACCACAGAATAAAAACAAATAGTAAAATTTATAAGTCCATCAGAAGTAACATCAAATCAACATGTTTTGAATCTACAAGAAAATATACATGTTGTTTTGTTTGGACCTCATGTCAAAGAGAATGATTCTTCAACTCCTCCTTCCTATATTACTCCTCTTGTTCATGATTTGATGTTGCATAATTGTATGATGGATTTCGATGCCTCACATAATTTATTTCCTCAATATGTTATGGAGAAATTTGGTTTACAAGTAACATATTTGTACATGTATTCATATTGTTTTGATTCAAGAGCGGTCAAATGTATTGGTCTAATTAAGGATATGACTACCTCCTTGGCACAAATCCTTGTTAAGAGCATTATGATGGATGTGGCGGTTGATCACATTCCACTAATATTTGGAATGTTATTTTCCAGGTCCTAGGGAATGAAACTGGGAGGTTCTATTAAGTTGGGTCTAACTTATGCCACTATTATTTATTTGGAGGTGAAGAAAGAAGGTTGTATACGGAGTCTAGATTCGTAAAGATTGTTACTAAACATGACAGGCTTGGAAATTCCCCTATATATAGTTGTAAGAAATATATTGGCTTTTTTTATTAGAATTAGGTTAAAAGATAAAGAAGAAAATGGAATTTCATGCCCAATTGTAGTGCAGAAATCATAAAACATAGTATCTTCCATTTGGAAAATGTATTTTGATGGTGTAAACTCAAGGCAAGGGAATGGGGCAAGTGTATTACCTCTTTTTCCTAAAGGAGAAATGATCACTTTATCATATAAACTGGAATTTGAAACAAATAATAATGTGACAAAGTAGGAATCATTGAATTTAGGGTTGCGGATTATGAAGAATCTCAAAATCAGTAATTTAATAGTTTTGGGGGATTTAGAGTTAGTGGGGAAGAAGGTTAGAGGACTCTGTCAAAATAAACACCCCAGATTGAGATCATATGAAAATGAAGTGTGGGATTTGATTGAAAAATTAGTTCAAGCATTTAATATTAGTTTTAGGCCAAGGGATAAAAAGAAGATTGTAAATTTGTTAGCTATTTATGGTAGTAGTTTCAAGCCTCCTCAAAATCCACGCTTAAGATATGAAGTTGAATTCGGGCATCAACCCTTAATACTAGATAATATCAAGTATTAGGAAATATTTGAGGATGAAGAGCATATTAAATGTTTCATGCAGACAATTGAAGAGTTTGAAACGTCACAAATTGATGAAGAAGAAACAAAATGATGAATTAGAAGTTGGATATATGGAGCCTGAATGGAAGGACACAATTACGGACCATGAAATTATGCAAGTGAAAACAAATGCTATTTTGAGAGATATAGTTCCTCTGGAAAATATTTTCAACAAAAATGATATACCAATCAAACATGTTGAGCATCCCGAAGAGTAGGATATAGAATATTGAAATATTGGTACTTAGAAATAACTAAAATTCAACACGTTGGAAAAGGGCATACTAGTGGAGTTTATGGAGAGGTATGTTAATATTTTCAAATAATATTTCAATGAATTTCTTGGAAGTGTGAAGACCTTAAAACATATTATACTGAAATTATTCAACATATTATTCCTTTGAAGACTAGTGTTAACCTGTTAGGTCCCTATAATACTAGTGTATCCCCTTATTTTTGTTAGTGTAGCCCCCTTATTGTTATTGTTGTACCCCTCAAGCCCCTATATTTTTATTATTGTGCCCTTACATTATTATTGTTAGGTCGGCTAGGATTATATTATGACCCATGGAATCCTATATATAGAAAGGAGGTTTTGTCATTTGTATCATCCAAGAATTGTTCATTTATGTAATGTAAAGGAGGCTCCCCCCTTGAAGTGGCTTGCTTATAAGGCGTTGATCTCTCTTTTCTTCTATTTTTGGAGCTAGTTTCATAACATTTGGTATTAGAGCTTTGGATTCTAGGGTTTCGTTTCTCCAAACAGGTCATTGTAGAATTTTCGCTATAAATATTTTTATACAAAGCTTCAGAAGATGAAATTTTTACCACGAGAATCCAAAATCCTGAGGAACGTCGTATAAAAATTTCAGATATTGGTTCGCAATATTTTCAGTTATAGGATCTATGGAAGTTAGGGTTTTTGCAGGCTCCTGAATATCATCTAAAAGAGGTGACCTTTGGAAAAGCGCCACAACTCTCTCTCTTAGAATCGAATTGGAGTTCTGAAAAATGTGGTTGAAATTACATGGATTGTAGTTTCCTTTGTATCAATTTTAGGGCCAAAGGAGGAAACAGTGACACGTGGCACGTCGTACAATTTTTCTCTACTAAACAAGTCCATAATTAGGTCACTGTGGGAAATTGGGCACAACTTTGTCTTGAAGCATCAAAATTAGGTAAGACTTGTCACATTCGAAAGAAGATTCATAGGACTACTATAAGACTGAGTTTTAGATATTGAAGATCTGAAATCACAGAGATAATTCAGTTTCAATATCGAGCTTCTCAAAAGAAAGAAAAAGGTGTGTAGTTTTTTCAAATTGCATAAGTCTTGTTTGAAAAATCACTTTGAAGTGATTCCAAGGGCATATTGAAGCATATATATATCAGTATTGAGTTATATAATGCCTCTGAAAAATAATTCCATACCCATTAAGCCCTCATAATTCTCTACAATGACGCATGAAGAGGAAGAATTGTTGTATGATATATCAAAATTACAGTACCAAGTGAAACAAACTGCGATCTTACAAAGAGAAATCAAAGATGACATAGATGGTTTAAAAGCAACAATGAAGGCTAAGTTGGATGGTTTGAAGGATCAAAGGAAAGCTAATATGGATGATAAAGTAATGGAAGATCGCATCGAGGATTAACAAGAAGTTATCCAATTGTCAAAGGATAACCTAAATTTGGTGCAGTATCAAATGAAACAACAGGAAGATCAACATCACAGCAAAATAAGTTCTGAAGCAGTCACAGAATAAAGAAATCGATAACTAAGGAATCGATCAATTTCATAGTATCTCAGTAAGTGGAAGAACTTACCCGTTTAATATCCCACATGGGAGGATGAGAACTTTATACAAAATCATCAAGAAATAATCAAGTGTTGAGGAAAACACTTGTTTGAAGGAGAGGGGCATGTTAGGTCCCTATAATACTAGTGTATCCCATTATTGTTGCTAGTGTAGGCCCCTTATTTCTATTGTTGTACCCCTGTAGCCACCCTATTATTATTATTGTGTCCTTACATTATTATTGTTAGGTCGGCCACGATCATATTGTGACCCATGGAATCCTATATATAGAAAGGAGGCTTTGTCATTTGTATCATCCAATAATTGTTCATTTATGTAATGTAAAGGAGGTTTCCCCCTCAAAGTGGCTTATTTCTAAGGCGTTTATCTCTCTTTTCTTATATTTTTTGAGTTGGTTTCATAACATTTGGTATCAGAGCTTTGAATTCTAGGGTTTTGCTGCTCCAAACAGGTCATTGTGGAATTTTTTCTATAAATATTTTTCTACAAAGGTTGAAAAGCTGAAATTTTTACCACCAGAAGCAAAAGTCCTAAGGAACGTCATATAAAAATTTCAGATCTTGGTTCGCAATATTTTTGGAGATATGATCTTTGGAAGTTTGGGTTTTTGTAGGCTTCCCAATTTCATATAAAAGAGGCGACCTTGGGAAAAGTGTCATAACTCTCTCTCTTAGCATCAGATTCAAATTCTATAAAATGTGGCCAAAATCACACGGACTTTAGTCTCCTTTATATCAATTTCAGGGCCAAAGGAGGAAACAGTGACACATGGCACGCCATACAAGTTGGCTCTACTGAACTAGTCCATAATTAGGTCACTGTGGGATATTGTGCATAACTTTATCTTGAAGCATCCAAATCAGATCAGACCTGTGGCGTTCGAAATAAGATTCATAGGGCTACTACAAGACCGAAGTAAATATATTGAAGATCCAAAATCATAAAGATAATTCAGTTTCAATATCGATCTCCTGAAAAGCAAGAAAAAGGTGTGTATTTGTTTTCAAATTGCATAAGTCTTGTTTGAAAAAACATTTTGAAGTGATTCCAAGGGAATATTGAAGCATATATATAAGTATTGAGTTATATAATGCCTCTCAAAAATAATTCCATACCCATTAAGCCCTCATAATTCTCTATGATGATGCATGAAGAGGAATAATTACAGTATGATATATCAAAATTATGGTACCAAGTGCAACAAATTTCGATCTTACAAAGAGAAATCAAAGATGACATAGATGGTTTAAAAGAAACAATGAAGGCTAATTTGGATGGTTTGAAGGATCAAATGAAAGCTAATATGGATGATGAAGTAGTGGAAGATCACATCGAGCATCAACAACAAGTTATACAATTCTCAAAGGATAACCTAAATTTGGTGCAGAATCAAATGAAACAACATGAAGATCAACATCGCAGCAAAAGAAGTTCTAAAGAAGTCACATAAAAAAAAAACTAGAAAACTACGCAATCGATCAATTTCAGAGTATCTCAGCAAGTGGAAGAACTCACTGGTTGAAGGTTCCATGTGGGAGGATGAGAACTTTATACAGAAGCATTAAGAAATAATCAAGCGTTCAGGACAACACTTGTTTGAAGGAAAGGGGCATGTTAGGCCCCTATAATACTAGTGTATCCCCTTATTTTTATTAGTATAGCCCCTTTATTGTTATTGTTGTACCCCTGTAGCCACCATATTTTTATTATTGCGCCCTTACATTATTATTGTTAAGCTAACTAGGATTATATTGTGGCCCATGGAATGCTATATATAGAAAGGATGCTTTTTCATTTGTATCATCCAAGAATTGTTCATTTATGTAATGTAAAGGATTTTTCCCCCTCGAAGTGGCTTATTTCTAAGGCGTTGATCTCTCTTTTCTTCTATTTTTGGAGCTGGCTTCATAACATAAGCCCTATAAACAGAAATTAAAGTAGATAAACCCTTTTCTATTGTCATTAATTAAGAAAGAAGTGAAAAGGATTTTTGAAGCCATGATTATAGTTCCCTAAAAATATTATGAATGGATAGAAAATATTGTGCTTGTAAGAAAAAATAAGGGTGAAATAAGGTTCTGTATTGACTTTATAAATTTGAACAAAGCATCATTGAAACACAATTATCCTAAGCACAAGATGGATTTTCTAATGTAGAAATTAGTAGCTTCAGGAAGGATATCCATGATCGAAGGATTCTCAGGCTATAACTAGATTGCTGTTCATCCAAAAGACCACAAGAAAACAACATTTACAACACAATGGGGCATATTCATGATGCTAAGATACCCTTTGGACTTATGAACGCAAGGACAACTTTTGATCGTGGTATGGATACTAATTTTGTAAATGAAAAGGATAAATTCGTGGTGATTTATCTTGATGATATAATTTCCTTATCTGGATATGATGAGGAAAATTTGGAGCATCTACACTAGATGTTTGAAAAGTGCAGGAGATATGGTTTGTCTCTCAATCCTAAGAAATATCATTTTTATTTAAGAGATGGAAAAGTGTTTGATCACATTGTTTCCAAAGAAGGAGTTATAGTTCATCCATAAAGAGTTGAAGTAGTTTACAATATATCTTTACCAAGGAATAAAAAGGAGATACAAGCCTTCCTTGGCAAAATAATTTTGATGCAAAGTTTTATCCCCAACAATGTAGATATTTTCAAAGAGATAACTAATATAGTGAATAAGGACACGAAAGCAAAATAGACACCAAAAGATAGGAATTAATTATACGGGTAATATTCCAACTAAGTTGGTAAATGGACAAGAAATTGCTAAAATTATCACTAAATCAAACTGTAAAGTGATGGGGATAAATTTATTATCAAATTCCTTGGAGTTAAGTGCAAGTAATGGAGAAAGACAATCTGAAAATGAAGGTAAAGAAAACATGTTTCAAGATTTTCATTTGAAATCTAGGAATATGATATGTCCATTAAACCATTTTTGATATGTTCCTTTGCGTCAAATAAAACTATTGCAGATGTGCTATTAGAAAGGAATACCGAAGGAAAATAACAACCAACAACTTTCTTCAACAGACTGTTAAGAAATTTTGAACTTAAATATGATATTTTGGAGAATAAGGCTTATGCTATGGTAAAAGCCTTAAAACCATTTAGGACATATGTTTTTCATTTTAGGATCATTGCATATGTCACCTCCAATGCAGTTAAGGAAGTCCTCACCTAAGCTGACAATGAAGAAAAATGAGTGCGTTGGATAAAAAAAAATTTGGAATATTATATGGATACTAAGGTAGATAAGTTGGTAAAGGGACAAGGAATTGCCAAAATTATCACTAAATAAAACTGTAAAGTGATGGGGACATATTTATTATTAGATTCCTTGGATTTAAGTGAAATAAATGGAGAAAGACGATACGAAAATGCAGGTAAAGAAAAAATGTTGCAAGATTCTCATTAAAAATTAAATATAAATATCTTTGTTCACCATGGTATAAATATATCATATCCTATATTTTATATCTTCATTTTCCTCCAGAGATGGATATATCAAAATTTAAAACTGTAAGGATACAATCCGCATGTTAATTAATTTCCTGGGGTACTATGATTGAAATACATTATGATTATTATAACTTTATAATACATGCTTGGATTTTGGCAATCAGACACATTGAGTATATCAATCTGAATTCGAAAATAATTGAATAAATAATTAATAAGGAAATTTATCAATTCATGAGGTTTCTGGTTACATGTCCTTATGGGTGGCTGGCAGCTGTCAACAATTAATTGAAGTGGATATTCATGCTCACCGACGATCTGGGTAACCCTAGATTTGATGGTGAGGAATCCAGCAAGAGAGTTTATGGTAACTACCCCAACCCTATGCACTGCACTCCCGCTCATTTGCATTCATCTCTACTACGGTTATTTGCTCTGCAATTTTTGGTTCCCAGCTCTTCATTTCGGCAGGTAAAATCGTCACTCCCACCGAGCTCTTTGTTACAGTTCTGCATGGATCGGGTTGTATAGTTTTCTTGGAAAATTTTCTCTGACTTGCATTGCAGCATGGAGATTCCATTTTGTCACTTTTCTTTTGCATTTTCTTCCAGTGAATATTTTCTTGCATAATTTTCGAAAAGGTCATGCTACGGTTCAGGGTTGTTGTAATAATTCCTTGATGTTCAATTTCCATTCAGGTTATGAGGTTTTATGGGGTTAATTTTGTCTGTGAGGGTGACTTCCCTCAGTTATTTCTCCGATTTCTAAATAATTCTCGTCCAAGGATAAATGTTCGAGGTCTTCTCGTCAAGTGACAGTATTATTTTCATTGATTCCTCTGAATGGATTTCATGAAGCGGACCTACAAGCATGTCGAGATTGATAGGAAAACTTTGGGGTTTCCCTATGCTTTTCTATTTTTGCATAGAATTATTTTCTCTTGTTGGAGGGTTTCTCTGTTAATAGTTTTAGTTACAGTCTTTTGCTGTTTTGGGCAAGTCTCGATGGAAAGGAGAGGTACTCCCTAATCCCGCAACCTGTTTTCAAGGGTGGCCTTCCAAGTAAGCCAAAACCCTGTACCCACTTCGCAAAATTTCTCAAGATTTTCTAGAAGTGTTTCTTTTAGTTTACTAAGGGTAAATCCATTGTGTGAACAAGTTCGGCCTCCGACCCTTAAGCTTATTTCACGCGAGAGCTTCTATGTTCCCTTTCGTTATGAAGGGTTTTGACATAGTCATTTCCAGAGGTTTATATACTAACATGTATCCCCTCTCTATTACTGTCCCTCTCAATATGGAAGGAAATTTGATGTAATTTTTCATTGTTGGTTATGTTATACATTATTTTCGAAAGATATTTTTGCTCTGTGTGTTTTACGCAACCCCATACATTGTACAGGTTAATTTATTTTGATGCATTTAATGACTACATCGTTATAGCCAGGTTATTTATATACATTTTTTAGATGAACCCTTCATCATCGTGGTTACAGGATATGTTGACATCTGGGTTTATTTACATTCATATTGTGTTTCCAATCTCGAAACATTTTCTTAGTTCTATGAGTTGATTATTCGAGCTTCTAGTAATGTGTATAATTTTTCCAAGGTTATCATTGGTTTTTAAGCCTCACGGATCTTCCTTAAATTTGTAAACAAGTTTTTTTGTTTGTACTTCAAGCTTTATTAGCCAGGGGACCATGATCCCTGCCTTGTAATTACAAGGCTCGGCTTCTAACCTCTTGTGCCTTCTTATTTCCTTATACAAGATGTTTTTAATTTTTTTCTGACATATGGTTTACGAGCAACATTGGTTTTTAAGCCTTATGGATCTTCCTTAAATTTGTAAAGAAGTTGTTTCATTTGTACTTCAATATTTATTGGCTAGGGGACCATGATCCCTGCCTTGTAATTACAGGGCTCGGATTCTAACCCCTTGTGCCTTCTTATTTCCTTATACAAGATGTTTTTAATTTTTTTCTGAGATATGGTTTACCAGCAACAACTTTCATGACATCTCAGTTCCAATTTTATTCTCAACTTACTCTGTGTAATATTTTTTTTTCATGCAATCAATATTTTCCCCCTTTTCTCAATAATATGTATACACAACTTGATAAGCGTGGTTATTAGCACAGCTAGTTATAGAAATTTTTATTTGTTGATTTATTCCTACTTTTGTACTTCTATATACTCTCTCTCTCTCTCTCTCTCTCTCTCTCTCTCTCTATATATATATATATATATATATATATATATATATATATATATATATATATATATATATATATATATATATATATATATATATATATATATATATATATATATATTGTAAATTCTTCATTTTTTGTTAGCCTCAACATGCCTGAAGGAAACTAGGTCTGTTGGCCACTTCGGAGAGTTATAAGCTAACTAAAACTGCTATTTTTTCTTCCTTTTAATCATTGCTAAGATTACTCTACTATGTCCATAAAAGTTTCATATAAAGCAAAAAATATACATACTATTTTCAAAAATCATTCAAAATTATCAAAGCATTTTAGAAATTATCCATCTGATGAATCTATAGGTGTTGGATCTTTAGCAGTAGACCCTGACATCTCTACTTGCTGGATAGTCTGAAGTTGTTGCTCAATCCTTCCAATTCTTTCATTTTGTTGGAGTTGAGTCTTGGACATTTCACGCATATCCTGTTTAATTTGCTGAAGTTCAAAGAGCACACAGGAATTAAGCTCCTTTTCTTGCATGCTCATAATTTCTCTTGCTAACAAACATTTTATCTTCCAGTATGTCTTAACTGTTTGCTGAAACAGAGACACTCTACCCCTTGTACTCCCTGGATCAGAAATAAAATATATCCTGGCCTGATGTTCTTGAATGTCTGTATCTTATTTATCACTTTGTTTCTCCCATCCATGAATTTTTTTTGTGAATTTTCTCAGGGGTATTTGCTTCCTCAATATTTGCTAAGTTTTCCAGAATCTGTTAATTGCTTTTCCGACCTCTTTTCCTAGTTTTCTAGGCTGATTTTAGTTTGATGTCTCTATCAGCAGATTTTTGACTGACATTTCTTACTTTTGTCATCTTTCCCTAGTTAAAGTAATCTGTTGATTTAGAATATGAAACCCCTATGATTTGAAATGGAGGAAAGATATGAAACTTAGAAACAATTAAACTTTGTAGCTTCTTTTCAGTCAAGTGAATTTTGGAGAAGAGGTTAAACTTCGCAGTGTTGCAGGAACTAACAAACTTGGCACAATTAATAATCTACCTTTGAACTAAGACAGTAAGGGAATTTCCGAGATTAACCATATTATCAGTCAATACCCAATTACGACGACTAACCCTAAGATACAAACTTTTTCATTGAAACAGAGACCGATAGAATGCCCTCCCATACTGAAGAAACCCATAGGAAAATAAACGACAAGTGTAAACCTCAAAACAGAGTATTACACTAAAACATAGAGGCCAACATATAAAGCTACAGGAAAATTCCTTTGATGCGATAAAGACAGAAAAACAGGGATATGAGCTGGAAATTCTGCATACTAACATATGCATCCCAGGAGATTTACCAGCCAAACCCTTTGAACAAAGCCAATAGAATAACCCATTGAACGCAATGCATGTTAATTTCCCAAATCTACTATCAAAAGCATTGAAAGGCAGACTTCTAAAACATGGCTCCATCTCCAAACCTACTACCTCTACTTCAACATGCAGGTTCAGAGTAATATGAGAAGTAAACGAAACTTGTAAATTGAGAGGGATTCCTAGGAGAATCATTTCTTTCTTGGACAGAGAGGTAATAGGGAAACCATATTGCAGAGTAAGGATGGTAAGAACCATTACATACCCACTGAGTCTTCGCCAACATTGATGATGTTGAGCTTCAGAACCTCCGACTGTCAAAACCACCGTCTGCATCCAAAAACTCTTTGATGTTTGAAGAATGTTGTTTCCAACTTCAAATATCTCTTTGCAACCCAAAATCCAGCGCTTTTTTCAAGTTCCAAACCTCAACATGCAGTGAATTCAAGGGAAGCAATGTGGTTCATTCATTATATGATCATGGGAGAGGTCTTCATAATGCTCTATTTAATGGCCCTCTGGTAGCCTTACCAACCTTACCGTGTGTCAGGGCGCGTGGTATGGACACCCAACCTATCCTCGACTTGACACCCTGATTGGGGATCTCCTGTTAGATCTCTGTCAATGATAATTTGCAGAGAGTGTAATTATATATCCCAAATTCTGGCTCTTGGTTTAACATCCAAATGTCTTTCTGTATTATTACAACCCCAGTTAGCTAAATAATTCGCTGCCTCATTACCTGTTTGGTGAACATGTAAAGGTATCAGATATTGGATTTGTTTAATCAGCGATCCAATTTCATGAATTAAGTTTTCAGTTTGCCAAATTTTGCTTATCTTTTCCCATGTTGATCCTTGCTACAATTTACTTAAAACCCCTATAACCATAGCAGAATCTCCTTCGATTATAATTCGTTGGTAATTTTCTCTTTGCTATGATTAATTCTTGTTTAACTGCTGTCAACTCCGCTTCATTATAAGTTGCATGACCCAAATCCATAGCATATACTCGACAGGCTTCACCTAGGGAGTTTCTAAAAATCCATCCTATACCTGCTTGCCCTGGATTTCCTTTTGATGTGCCATCAAAATTAAGTTTAATGGATGCATTTTTTGGTACCTTCCATCTATCTTGCAGATTTTTTCGAGGAGTTCTATATTTCCATAGAGTATTTGACAACATTTGAGGTTTTAAATTTAAACTGATCATTATTTAAGTTTCAATTCCTTCCACCTTCCAGTCTTCCTCCATCCATTTTTCTACAAGAATTGTTTCTCGAATATTCTCTATTAGTTTCTCCCATATTTGGGCACTGGATTTTTCCGTTCCTCTAAATAAGCGCTGGTTCCTTTCTTTCCAAATACCCCAGAATAAGAATCCAATATATAATCTCCATGCTTCATTCAAGACTCCACATTTAAAACCTCCTTTTCTCCAACTAATAATTGTTGTATTTATATATCTATGATCTGTATCCGTTTGTTTCAATGTGCTTTCCATTTTCCTCCATATGAGATCTATAATTTCACATGTGTTGAAAAGATGTTCTATTGATTCATTTGTTTTCCTACACATGTAAAAAATACCTGGGCCATGCATTCCTCTCTTCTACAAATTATCCCAGGTTAGAATTTTCCGATGACTTAAAATCCAAAGGAAATATTGGACTTTTGGCCAGTGATTCAGTGACAAGATTTTCCTCCATATAGATCTCACATTATGATTGTTATTCTGAGATTTAATATTACAAGCTTCATTGATAGTGAACATCCCTTTAGATTGATATCCCCATCTAAGAATGTCACTTCCTGTTGTAGTCCTTATTTTCCTAGTTTTCAACTCCTTTTCAAAATTGTTCCATTGCAATGTTTCTGGTGCTCTTGGCCAATCTACTTTCTCCTTCCATTTTCTCCATTGATTAGATTGATACTGAGACCAATAATTATAAATTAACCTGTTATTTGGGGTATTGGTGAACAAGAAAAGTTCTCCTAGATCAAGTCTACTGAATAGTTTTTCTCTTTGTTGCCATGAATTTTTCCAAAAAAGTGCAGTCCTTCCTTCCCTTACTTCCCAAAAACTATGATATCTAATTAGAAATCTATTAACTGCTACAAGATTCTAGATAGTGGATCCTTTTGGAACATAATCTATTTTTTATTTTCCTGATACTGACTGGGGCTTACCATATTTTATTTCCCAGATCATCTTCCATAAATCTTGTCCTCCTTGGATCCATCTCCACTAGAGCTTTTCTCCCATGAATTGGTTTAAAATATATGGATCCCGAAGGCCTAAACCTCCTGCCGTTTTTACTTTGATTAATTTATCCCATGAAAGAAGAGCCCATTTCCTACAATCCTATGCACCTTGCCAAAGGAATTGTTTAAACATATTAACTAGATGATTGCAAATGCTTTTCGGGACAGCTTTGCCTGATAATTGATAAATAGGAATATATTGAAGAACATATTTTAGTAAGATTAATCCCGCAGGAGCATTCAACACTCGAAATGCCCAATTATGTAGTTTTTTCTCCATTTTGGTGATAAGGTCTTTCCAATCAGCAATTCTTAAAGGTGTAATACTTAATGGTACTCCCAAATACTTCATAGGAAAGGTGCCTATATTAAATCCCATCGTTCTTTCCAAGAAAGATTGAGTAGAATTGTTAACATTAAAAAATTAAACATTTGATTTATCAATGTTAACAAGAGTACCTGACGCGTCCACGAAAAGATCCAGAATTTTTAAAATGGCTTTAGCCTCTCCCACAGATGCCTGGCAGAATAGAAGAATGCCGTCTACAAAATGTTGGTGAGTCAGAGAAAGAGTCGGTCCCCATAGTTTTAAACCTTTAATCTTACCTTCCGCTAAGTGAACATTAAGTAATCTTCCCAGACCTTTAGCTGCTAATATAAAAAGAAAAGGGGAAAGGGGATCTCCGTGTCGGAGCCCTGTAGAGATATTAAAACGCTGAGATGGAATGCCATTGAGGAGAATGGAAAAATTCGGAGAGGTTATCAATGAATGAAGCCACTGCAACCACATCTGATCAAATCCAAAAGCTTTCAAAACTGCAATCAGATAAGGCCAACTAATCTGATCATATGCTTTAGAAAGGTCCAATTTTATCAGCATTCGTTTCATTTTCATAGATTTTAACGAATGAATTGCTTCCTGTACAGTAAAAATTCCATCTAGAATTTGTCACCCAATAACAAATCCTGTCTGCTCTGGAGAAATGAGATTTGGTAGAAGAGGTTTTAATCTATTTACCATAATAGTGGATAAAATTTTGTAAATCACATTACATAATGCTATAGGACGAAATCCTACCGGAGTGTCCGAGTTTTCCTGTTTAGGGATTAGAGTAATGAAGGTCACATTGAGAGCAGGATATACTTTACGATATCTCCTGGATTCCTCTACCACTTCCCAGATGTCCCGACCCATAAATTTCCATGCCGCTTTGAAAAATTCATTTGTAAACCCATCAGGGTTTGGTGCTTTATTCCTTGGCATATTCATAACTACTTCTTCCACTTCCTCCATACTGACTTATCTTAATAGAGCTAAGTTCTGGTCTTTGGTGACGACTGAAGGAATGTGCCTTATTATTTTTTCAATAGCTTCATGTCTATTCTGATTTGGCTCTGTCAACATATTTTTAAAATGATCCACCAACTCCCTTTCCATTTCCTCATGTTGAAGCAGTCGATTTCCATTCTGATATTTTAAAAATAAATTATCTTATTTTGTCTCCTTTGTATCATGGTTTTATGGAAGAAATTTGTGTTTCTCTCCCCTTCCATCAGCCATTGGATTCTATAATTTTGCTTCCACAAAATTTCCTCTTGGTGTCTTCATTCTTCAAGGAGACTAAGGGTATTTCTTTCTTCTACTATCAGAGCTTCTATTCTCCCATTCAAGATCATATGTTGCTGAAGATCTTTCATTTTTTCCTTTAATCGAATCTATTCTTGATGGATATTTCCAAATTCTTCCCTGTTCCATCTTTTTATTTCTTTCTTTAGATGTTTCAATCTAAGCTGGATGGAATGCATCTTATTTCTTCCAAGAATTCGATTAGATTCCCACCACTATTTAGCTTTTTCCAAAAACTTTGGATCTCTTAACCAGAACAATTCAAATCTAAATGGTCTATTATTAGGTCCTTTTACGTCTATTTCTATTCGAATTGGCCAATGATCTTATCTCAGGGTTGGTAGAATTTCTGCCTCATAGTATACATCTAAACTAATTAGATCTTCTGAGGCTATAAAACGATCCAACCTGGATGCTATTTGACGTCTTTCACCACGTCTATTATTCCAAGTGAATTTCCCATTTACCGTGGAGATATCTACCAATTGGAGATCAGTTAAAAAATCTCGAAATAGCTCCGTCTCCAGATCTTCTCTCCTTATTCCCCCTTTTTTTTCATTCAAATTTAGAATCATATTAAAATCTCCTTCAAGAAGCCAGTATTTTTCCTAATGCATCGTATTTAAAGTTCTTATAGTTTGTATAAACTCCTCTCTTTCCCCAGGAATTGGAGGCCCATAAACTGCTGATATTAATATCTTTTCTTTTGATCCAATTTGTCTGAAAGAACCTGTTAAAATTCTAGGAAATTCTATCCATCCCTCCACTACTATTTCTGATGGATTCCATAAAACCACAATTCCTCCTGCGGTTCCTCGTGAATCAATTTCCATCACCTCGTAACACAGTTTAAATGTTTGAGGGATGTTTTCAATTTTCTGTTCTGAAACTTTTGTTTCTTGGATTAGCATAACTTGAGGTTTTTCCGTTTTTAATCTTTCTTTTAAATATCTATGTTTTCCTTTACTGTTAAGGCCTCTTATATTCCAGGAAAGTACTTTCATTGAGTAACTTTAGGGATTGGTTGGAATACCGTTGTTAACGGCATTATCTTCCCTGTATTTATCAACATCTCTCCCACTAATTGTATGGACTCCTGCAAAGTCCTTCTTCCTCTTTTCTTCATTCCTTTTTGGGGATTAGGGTTTTTAGCAGCTTGTTCAATATTTTGAACTTCTTTTTGTGTCTGAGCACTCAGATAATGTTCAAAAGTTTCTTTATATAATTGCTTTTGCTCTACCCAAATGAACCGATCATCTACATTTCTCCATTCATTCAGTAAACATTTCAAAACCCTTTCCTCCACACTTAACTCCTCTTTGTTCTGCTCTACATCCATTGGTGTTTGTTCTAATAAACTGCTATCTTCTATCTTTGTATTATCCTGCGCTGCTTTCCTCTTTCCAGACTGGGTTTTTTGATTAACTGCCTCCTGAACAAGGCATGCACTATCTTCTTTTGCATTTGATGGCTCTCCTTCTTCTTGCAAGACTTCATACATGTTTGTTGCGGGATTGACTGAAGACTTCTGCAATGGGGTATTTTGTTGCAATGCGGAAGATCTATTATTTCTTTTTTTATTTGTAACTGTTGTGAATCCATCCTCCCTTTGTCGACTTTGCTCAGGGTTTGATGTTTGTCTGTTTGATTGCTGCTCATTTACATTTAAAGGAGAGGACTTATAAAGATTCCCATATTCATGGCAGCGCCTGCATCTGAATGGGATATGCTCATAATCCAGGAGCTGCTGCCAAATTTTTCCTTCATATTCTAACTCAATCGTTTCCGACAATGGCTCCGAAATGTTCATATATACACAAATTCTGGAAAAAGAGGTATAATGGCCACGTCAAGTTGTATCTACTATTTTCACAAAACTGCCAAGAGAATTTCCTATACCTTCCAGAATATCAGGATCCTAGAAGTCCATTGGGAGGCCAAACAATTGGACCCATACTGGTGCTGCAAGAAATTATTCCTAGTCTAGATTATAACATTCTTCCCACTGTCTAAGAAAGAGTCCTGCACTGTTATAAAAATATGGGCCTCCTTCAAAGATTTGTTCTTTATCTAACAGGTTAGTAAAAATTATTGTAAAAAACCCTCTTGCCCCAAATTTTAGATCAATATGACCTTTGGGCTGCCATTTTATTTGTATCCATTTCAATAAATCTTTTTCTGTAGGCCAAATACCAATAAAATTACAGATTAACGTGTGATATTTCATATAAATTCTATATTCGTCCAATTTGTTTGCAGGAATGATAAATCTTGGTTCACTGCTCTTGGTAGGCATTGCCCTTTGGTTTTTTCTTGCCAATCTGCTCCCAAGACCGAAGTCGTTTGCTGGGAGCCTCCTTGCTACTGTTTGATTGATTCCTCTCCACTGGTTACGTTACGGTAGGAAGGGGATGATCCCCCTCCTGAAGCTACTGCCATCATCGGCCCAGGCACAAAAATTGAGACGCAAGCTTGTTTTAAGTTTTAAGAAACCCTAACTCCTCTACGCATCGGCTTCTTGGAGCTCCATTCCAGAAAAATAGTCTCTATCTATATTTGAACACCAGGAATTAAATTCATTTCTATTGAAAAAATTATTTCTATTTAGTCTAGTTCTAAAGTTGACTCATCTTTCAAAGTAGACTGAAACCAACATTGTTTCTAATTAATAGAGATACTACAAAATATTAAAATGCATATTTTTTTCTTATCACACCAAATTGGACCAGTAAACTTTAAACACTTATCTCTATGTTATGGGTTAACCTATTGCATCACCCAACCTTGAGAGAGGTGATCACGTCCTCTGCTCCCTGTGCTTTGCACTAGATTCTAGATAGCAGGTTTCTAGTCAGAAGTTAGACCTTAAGACCTCTGCCTACACTTCTCTCGAGTTACAAAGCTCCATTGGTAATAAGCCAACTCTAGACAACTCTTTTCCTTCACAACATGTTGCTGTAAACTCTTTTCTTCTTTCATGAAAAAAACCCCTTCACCTTCTCAAGACTTCCCTTTTATCCTCATGGGGAAAATTGCCTCTTTTTTACTGTGGAATCTTCAAATTATTTTACCATTAAGTTAATAAATTACTCAATCTATTTTTTTATTCGTGAATTAAAATCTAGTTTTTACTAACGAATAACCATATTTGTTAATTTCTCTTTTCACTTAACAATTCAAATGTATTTGTAAAAGTCTTTTAAACATAAAATTGAAAATAAATGAAAATTTCTAGTGAATTGTGTGTTTTTATGGTTGAGATGCTTGATTTTTTGGGTGAAGTGAACACTTCACCCATCTTCAAGGACATAAAACTTAATTCATGACACAAAGAGTGTGGATGTGAGACCATACATAAATAGAGGATAGAGTTAGAATCTCACTCTTAGGAGAAGTAGAAAGACAATGAAATTTGATATCTCTTAATAATTAAGTTAATAATAATAATTAATTAGCAAATAAAGAATAATAAGATGAGCTCAAATTTTTATTAAGATGGATCAAATTAGTAATACTATTTTTATTTTTGAAAAGGTAAAAAATTATGAAATTGGAATTCGAAAAATACTATCAATAAATATTGAGTAAAATAATAATAAAGAAATGTTAAAAGAAGAATTAAAAATGGAGTACTCTCTCCTTGTTAATTCTTCCTTTAACTTTTCTTTATTCTAATCTTATCTAATATTTATCTTTATTCTAATCTTGTCCAATATTTATTAATAATAATTTTCCATTCTTATTTAATATAATTTGACCAATTTTAATAAAAAATAGTTCAATTTTAATATTTTTAATTTCCTAAATAATAATTATTATTAAATTAATTATTAAAAAATATAAACATTCATTGTCTTTATACTCCCCATAACAATTAGAGACTAACTCCATCCTCTATTTATTTATGGTCTAGGGCATATCAACCACGAATACACATGGTTTACCACAAACTTCATCAAAATAAATTATTGTTTTCGCCTTTTGTTGAAATCATGCCTATGATGTAGTGGATGACATTTGAACTGGTAAAATGAATTTTTATGCCAACAATATTACAAATAAAATATATTAATACTGCAAATAAAATCTATTTAATATTAAAATTAAAAATTAAAAAAATAATATTTAAGAAATATAATCATAATCTAGTTGAAGAAGCTAGAAATAAATTAAATAAGAATAAAATAATAATATAAAAGACATTGATAATTAATATAATTTTTTTTAAATTTTATAATAACTAAATTTATTTATTTATATATATATATATATATATATATATATATATATATATAACATGTAGAGTATATTTAATTTATTATATTTATTAAATTTAAGAAGAGAATATTACTATATATTATTTTTGGGATTCAATTGTGTTAAGTAAGTCATTTATTTATGACTATTTCCATGACTTCTCATAAAAATGATCATAAATGAATGACTTACTTAAATCGATTGAATCCCCAGAATGATATATAATATAATGCATCGTGGAAACCCCTCATACTTAAATACAGAGAATATTATTGTTATTAGGGTATAAATTTGAGAGGCAGTTTTTTTTTGTAAACTTAGTAGTGCCTCCCTATTCATTCCATAGTAAAAAAATGCAAGTTACATCAAAATATGATATTTTTGACCTCAACCTGCTGTAGGAAACCAAGTTTGTTGACCATCTTAAAGAGTTATAGGCCATCCAAAACTTAAAGTGTTTAAAACCGTCTCTTGCTATCTTTAAAGGTCTATTGTCTATCTTAACATATATAAACATATAGAAAAAGTAAATGCTATCCATATTCATATCAACGGAAAGAAGAAATTCTAAATTTTCAGTCTTCACAAGGCTAAATGGGTGTCGAGTCTTTGACACTCGACTCGAGCATGTCAACCTGGTGTAGATTATGGAGCTGTCTATCAATACGTCTAAGACAGGCGTTTTGGTGGTGCTGCTGCAAATGGATCTCTTGAATATCTTTGCGGATTTCCGCCAGAATTAAGGCTACCTGTGGGTCCCCCCCAATCTATTGAACTGTGACAATTGCCTTAGCCAATAAAAATTCCAGGGTCTAGTAGATATGAATAGACTGTTGAAAAAGAGAGAGTCTATTGCTTGTGGGTATTATCTGGATTCGTTAGAATTCGATCCATATCTTCCTCAACTAGGTCTTCTTCCACTTTCGTCTTGACATCCTTTTCCCACCCAGAAATCAACGTTTTGATGTTGCTGGGTGTTCCTTCTAAATAGGCTTGAAACAAATTCTCTGTAATTTCTTTCCTGGACTTTCGTCCTCGTCTGTTTGTACCTGCTTTAGCCTTCACTTTGTCTTTTCCTTCCTTTCTACCCAACTAAGATTTAACCATTTTTCCTTGAATTTGGTCTGCCAGCAAATGTGTGTTCACCCAACTCCACACCGAGATACTGACCCGACGTGCAATGGCCCGCGGGTGAAAATTTCTAGTAAGACCTACAGAAGAACACGACATAACAATATGAAGATTACAAAGATTATTAACAATTTTATGTTGCTGGTTGGGAGCCAAAAAATGTTTGTCATCTTGGCCATAAGTAATATCGGGTTTTATAATTGGAACCTCCTTTAAGAACACGACAAAACAATATGAAGGTTACAAAGATTATTAACAATTATATGTTGTTTACTGGTAGCCAAAAAAAATTTGTCATCCTGGACGTAAATAATATCGGGTTTTATAATTGGAGCCTCCCTTACATCCCGACAAGTCACAACCTTCCAAATGTTTCATAATTTGATAGGGAGTTCTACTAGTTAAGTAAATTAAAAAAAAAATTAATGATGGTTTTCAATTTCAAATTGCTCTTTCAATGACCTTTAATATTTATTTGTATCTATCATTTAAATAATGTATCACATGTTCTTATGGTATTTTTTTATTTTGAATACAAAATCATTTTTTTTTGTTTTAACTTGATTATAAAAGATGACTCAACCAAATAATGTCATAGATATACATGCTATATATTATTTAAATAATGTCATAGACATACATGCTATATATTATTTGGAAAACAATCAAATATGTGCAATTATGAATTATCACAATATTATTTAAATAATATCCTGATGATGAATTACAGTTGGTAGTTTGAAACGCGTCGTTCCTAAAATATTCTCATGTGATTTCCCGGAAAATTTATAATCTAATATGTTATGGATCACAGAAGCTTGCACTCTCAAATCAAAATTTATGTAATTTAAATTTCTTTGCAAATCATAAGTGGCTTGGTGAAACACATTAACTATAACATATTTTGAAGAGGAGCAATCAATGCCAATTTTTAAAGTTTCAACCCATTTCAAATACTAATTTAGGAGGATTCTAACATTTTAAGTAATAATAATATATAGGTCATTCATTTTGAAGAAAATCACAATCTTCTAATAATGATGGAGCTCTCACCCATTGGCACACTAACGCCTAAACACTTGAAAAGTCAAAACTTAGTTAATTCATATCGAACACATAATAGCCTAAGTAACCACACATTTGAGATTCCATATTCAATCATTTAGTTTTCTAATCAAACTAATAAACAAATTCGTTTTATAAAAACTTCAATCTATCACTAAAGAAACTACATAAAAATTCTTAAAATCAAATTGAAAATAACATTTCACCAATGAAAAAAAAAGTTTAGAAAACTAAACAGCCTAATATTTCAAGATTTAGGTAGTTGTAATATTTCAAGATTTAGGTAGTTGTAAGTGGAGACACTGAGGGGTTATTTCTAACGAATCCAAGGAATGAGGGGTTATTTCTAACAAATCCAAGGAAGGGGTTATCTTGGAATCTCAAAGTCAATGTAGTGCTCATTTTTTTTGAATTTATCTTATTTGGAATTGCTTATATAAAATATATTAAAATTATACCAGTTTAAAAGTTAAATAATTAAAATTATACCAGTTTAAAAGTTAAATAAACATCGTTATGGTAATATTAAGTAAGAAAATACAAATAAAACCTATAAAATTCAACCCCGGTTGAGCAGCCGTCATGAGTCAAAGCATCACCCGGCAGGGCATTAACTCTTGTGACAGAGATGACGAGGACATCAGACCAAAATCCAAGCATGTGGTCCATCCATCTTCTCCCCATAAGTACACTTATTACATTTCACCAAGTTCCAACGACCCAAATATATATGAGGGACTCAGGGAGTTAGACAAAGTGTGAAGTTCCATTACAAAATTAACTGCAGCAATTTAATATGGCGAGCTTTATTTCAGCTGCTATCCGCCCATTAATGCTCTCAGGCAGGGAATGGCCGCCGTTAGATTAAAGCTGTTGATGATCGTGTGGCGGCCATTCCGTGCCTGGGAGCATTAATGGGCGGATAGCAGCTGAAATAAGGCTCGCCATTTAATATCATTCCCAACGCGTATTTTTCTATCATTCAAACTGACCATAAAAGCGTCGCGTCGATGTACAATACAGACTACAGAGAAGTTGAACCTGAACTTCCAAGATCATTCACCCAGAACTTATAAGATTGAAATTTGATAAATAGAAATTCAAAAAATCAGGTTGTTGGATTGTTTGAATTATATTTTTAATGATGGAAATAGATTCAGTGCCATGAAAAATCTTTAAGTATTCAAAATATTGAAATTTAACAACTATAACTCAAATTTTCAAAAAACTTTATTGAAAATTTTCATAATCTTATCGAAATTTCTAGATAATTCTATAGATTTTTTTAAACTAAAACTATAAAACTGATTTTTATGTGAACATTTATCACACTTGGAATTTGTGGGTGATTAACAAAAAAAATCATTAGAATGATATGGTGTAGAATAAATCATAGTAATGGTACAAACCTGTAGTAATTTGACTACATGACCATTTCCGAAGACCCTGTGTAGCCATAGGTATTTCTCAAGATTCATTGTTTTAGGGAAAATAAGAAGCAAGAACCCATTTTTAATAGTCTAACTAGACTGCTTTTTGGCTCTGAAAATCATGGAAATTCCAATAAGATTTTAAGAAGATCCAGTAGGGATTTTTGTAAATCCACGTTATAACTATCAAATTTTAATTTTTTGGGTGCCTTGGAGGTTTTTGATGGTGCTAAATCCATTTCCACCATCAAAATCATGATTCAAATACTGTTACTGTAAGATTTCTTAAATTTTTTTGACCTGGATTCAGGCCAATTTTAGCCGGACAATTCCTTTAGCTGGTTAGACAACTCCATTTTTAAAAGCATTTTTTTCTTTGAATCTTGCAACCAAAGAACAAAGATTTTTGTGGTTTGAAAGTAGTGGCTTCACTCATCTGCAAGTAAAATCATTTATCACGGCCATTAATATAGAAAGAATTATATATATAAGTCAAGTATCCCAAAATGTTGGAAAACATAAAATATATATGTATAAGTCAAGTATCCAAAAATGTTGGAAAACATAATATATATATATATATATATATATATATATATATATATATATATATATATATATATATATATATATATATAATTAATTAATTAAAAGTCAAGTATCCCAAAATGTTGAAAAACATACCAACTTTTTAACACTGTAAAAGTCTTAAAACCTAATTTGTGAAATTAAAATTGTTTAATATTTTTATTATTATTAATATATATGAGAAATAATTATATAATAATTTAAATATGATCATATAATGTTAATGTTATTTTTATTTTTTATTTTCTGTTTCAAAAAGTTTTTTAAATATTTGAAAAAATGATATATAAATATAAATGCATTGATTTGAGATGGTATATAATTACTAAATTATTTTTGTTTAAAATAATAACATTCATGTAAAATTTTGATGAAATATTTTATAAAATAACTTTCTTTGACTTTGAAATATATAGATGAATAGTGATTTGAATGCTAGTTTTTCTATTTGTTAATACTTCATAATATTTATATAAAATGAAATTTAAGAAAACCCCACTTAAATTTATAATAATTAGTAAAAGCTCAATTACGAGTTCCCCACCTCACTCTATTTAAAAATAGTTAGAGCGAGGATAGTTCACTCACCAACCTCCCCACTTATTCTTTAGTACAAAAAAAAAATTAAGATAAATGAGATAGATCGAAACACATTTTCAAACCTCTCAACCAAATTAGAACTAATCACAATTCTCAACCAAATTAAAACTGATCACAATTCTCAACCAAATTAGAACTTATGTCTTAAGGTTTCACAATGAGCAATATGTCATGGTTCTATTGTAGCACTATTTTTTCTTTTATTTTTCTTTATCTTAAAAAAGAAAGAAAAAATGAAAAGAGCATGAAAACAAAAAAATTGTATATGAAGCTCAGAAAGTAAAAGAAAGAAAAAAAAAAGAAGAATAAGGGCTCCTTCAAAACTTTGTTTTATTAGTATGTTTCAGGTTCCGCTGCACAACTAAACTATATAACAGTGGGTTGCTCGCACCATATTAAATTGTTAAAAGTTCCACATGTCTGCGTTGTAATCATTGAACACGTGTATAGCCAAAATTATCGAATGAAGGCGAGGGTCCTCACCTTGTCGAAGTTTAACGAGGGAGGAGGCCTCACGTTGCACTGATTTCAGATACCACCGATATCAAGATCAATGGCCGAGATTAAAAGTCTGACCCTCTTCCCATCCATCTCAAACCACCAAGGGGCGTTTCGCGTCAGCGAAATGTGGTTTTAACAAAACCATGGACCAAAGTAACCTGCGCCAAGACAACTTACATGTGACGTCCACCTGTATGTCAACACATCTTACATCAAGTGAGCCTGCCACATTGGAAGTTAGTGACGCAATGGTATACTCAGATGCTTAGGTGCCATCTTCTGTCACTCTGCGCAAAAATAATGTCAATTAGATATTGTTCAATTATATGCTCTTGCCAGAGTTTTAAATGTAAAAACACGGTCTAAGTCCACTTTTCAGTTATTCACTTGCATGATGCCAAAGAATTGAGCTTATTAACTCTCTAAGCTGTTGTAGAATACCAACGCCACCTTGGTCTTTCATTTCACACATAGGACCTTTTTTTGTGGGGCATTTGTGAACTCTCTTTCCTAATCTTCAAATGAGGTCCTCCGTTCGGTCCATTCAAAGTTGTATCATGTAATTGTTTCCTTTGTTTATGGATTTCCTGAATCACTTAGTTGGTTGGGAGTCTCCTATGTTTCTCAAAAAGGTTTCATAATATCTTCTCAAAAGGGTTTCATAATATTTTCAAAAGGCGAAAATAAAACGACTTCCAAATAGATTTGTAATGCTTTCCACTTTCTCATTGTTGAAAATTTATAACCTTTTATTGATGAGATGTTGGTTTAGGTTTATAAAGCTCTATCCTAATTTGATAAACAAAACCTATTCAAATTAATATTTCCTTCAAGATTTAAAATTCCTCAGTTAGCACCTCATTATCCTCTGACGTGATTCTTTGAAATTGCTCTACACACTCTGGATTTTATTCTGTCACTTCTTTGAGAGGATAATATTGAAGTTGTGGATGAAAAAACCTTAAGTTTTCCTAGTCTAATGCTACAACGTAGAGTTACCCTCGATATTCCCAGTTATCTGGATTGATAAATTTCCAATTTCAACATTTGCAAACTACCAGATGTTTTGGATATCCTTCATATCTAGTTCATCTATTTATATATATATACATGCTAACTAGTTCAACCATCTCCATTTAAGTATGTGAGCTGCACAAAAGTAGTTGAAATCATGTGTTGACTTAACTAATATAATCAGAAAAAAGGAGCATAATGAAGGTTTTTCTCATTATTTTTACTCTTTTGTCTCTGGATTTTACTAACATCGATGATCAACTTCCTCGTAGAATTTTTCTCGAGGTAAAGTAGAACTTACAGCTCGGTGTGGAGACAAGAGTGGGAGACTGGTTTTTATTTCACGATTATATAGAGATAATGTTATATGGAGTAGAAGTACAACCTTATGACCTTCCAGTATTTTTTCCAATGAGAATTTTGGAATTTATAAGACATAGCTTAAATGTTGATCAAATACACCTTATCCCTAGAAATAAGGAGTACATGTTCAAACATGAAAAGGAAGTGGGACCCTTCATTGTTAAAACTATATAAGATGTGGGAAAAATAGAATATATGATGAAAGAACTGAATTTTGCAAAAGGTGAAGCCTGGAACTATGATGTAGATCATATTATTTATGATAGAAGATTGAAAATTGGCTTAGGGCCTTATATTCGTGACAGTATGCCTAAGTTAGAGAAGTTAGAAAATCAAGAAGTTTGGATCAACAATCCATTGGGTCAACTTTCAAATGAAACTTCATGGAAACAAGAAATTTCTATTGAGATCCCTACAACGAAGGAGAAAAGCTTTAAAAAGGCCAACTCTAAAACAATCATATATTTAAATGAAAGATAAAAAAAAAAGCTAGCTAAGTTCAGGAGGAAGATGAAATTGAAAAATTAGAGATCATATTGAGGGAACAACCTTCACATCAACCTAGTTTTGAGATGTAGTTAGAAAATCTTAATGGCTAGTTCCTTCCCCCATCTCTTCTGATATGTTAGAATGATATGTTGGGAAGAATTCATCTCAAATAGAAGTTTTCCGAAAAGGTTATTAGGAAATTTTCGAGAAGAGCCTAAACATAGCAAAGGATATGACCTCTCAGTTGTCAGCATAGTCCACTGGGGATTATAAATAAAGATTTATTTCAATAATAGACTTGGAAAGGAATCATTTGAAGCTATCATTGATTCATCCCATTTCTCAATCAAATCCAATACGACCAATTTTCAAAGCTATGAACTTGTATATTGATGTAAATGATGTTCCTTTATTAGACAAAACAAATCTGCACAAACAAGTAGAAGAGATTATTTATATAGATATTACCAAAAGTTGCCTAACATTAACTATGGAAAAAAGGTTACTTGAAAAAGTTACTAATTAATTGAAGCAAGAGAAGGAAAATTCCAGAGTGAAACAAATCCAACTTGATGAATATAAAAGGTTGATAATCAAATTGGGGATTGACCGAGCAGATGGAGAAGGAATTATAATTATATTATAGAATACTGAAGTAGAAGTGCAATCCTTAAGGAAAAAGTTGAAGATGCTAAGTTTTGAACATGTACAAACAACATAGTTTTTCCAAGTAGAAAAGGAGAAAGAACAATTACTAGAACAACCTGTACAAAGGAACATTGAAGTTACCAAGTTGTGAAAGAAGGTTCAGAATTTGGAGCACTCCCATTAGAGCCATATATGCATTTCTCCCATTTCAATTGACATAGATTCCCAAGATCCTTCAAAACAACTATCTAAGGTATTAGCTAATCTTAAGCTCTCAAAGGTCCAATTGAGAAAAACACACAACACTATGTTAAATGTAAAACATAAATTGAATATTAAAGAGAAGAAACTCAACTTAGAAATAAAGAAACAACAAATTGATACAGGAAAAACAAGTTATTCAAGAAGAGATTAATAAACTCAATTGAAGAGAATTTGTTCACTAGTGGAAGCAAAGTGAATAGTTTGGGAAGAAATTATATAGGAAATGTGCTCAGCTTGGGATTATATGTATATTATTGCTGAAAAAAAACCCTACTGGAAAAGGCAGAGACATTCATAAAGAGAATCAAAGATAAACTAGAATATAAAGTCGCAAAATATAAGCAATTTATAAAATATTTGAGTGATAAATCTCGAGATGATCTTAGGGCACTAGATGTAGTTGACAACAAATTTTTCATTACAAAAGTAATAAAGGTTATCAAGAGAAACATTCTTCCCTTTCAAGCTTCTAATCGACATAAGGAGATTCAAAAGGCCATCTCAATATTTAAAAATAAATTCGGCTAGAGGACAAGCATTGGATTGTCCAATTGTTGGGATCAGAATGGAAAATTTCTTTCGTGGGAGGCATAAGAAAATACATTGACAAATGTCAAAATTCAAGTTTTCAAGGCTAACAAATCATCAGAATCCCTAAAGGGATGGACTATTTTCAATTACTTACAATGTGATTTTCAACTCCTGTGGCTAATATAAACCTTGTTCATGGCCAAGTCAAATTATATCAAGCATTCCAATTTGTAGATAGCTTGTCAAGAAATGGTCAAGTATTCACAACCAGACAAAGCACTTTGTAAAAATTTATGTGAGAGGATAATCACACCTCAAGTCGTGGAGCCAAGATCTAGTCAATGACATGCCATATTTAAATTTTTCTTTATTTAGATTACTCTTTCAGAAGTGGTCAAATTTCTCTTTTATGAGAAAATATTGTATGTAAATATTTTAAGGAATCATTAAGTAAAATTTAATTATAGTAGTTAGGAGTTTGACAGTTACTTGATCACTGAAAACTGAAATTTTGATATGTTATTTAAAGAGAAGAGAACCACATGAAAAGGGTTCGAAGATTTTATTAAATTTTGCTCTATGGTTGTAATGCTTCATCTTCCTTGAATATTAATAAAATCATGGCACATAGATTCCATACTCTTTGATGTGTTACAATATGTTATATTTTTCTCTTTTTGTGTTTATTTTCGAAGTCCATTCTTCTTCATATGAAGTTAATGTATGATGCAACAAGTTTCTCTTAATATAAGTGCATATTTATTAATGTTACAATTTGTTGTACGAAATACATGTTTCTTCTTTTAAGAAACCTTAATAGGAGCTATTTTATCTTCAACACAATCATTATCTCTTGTCTTCTCTGTTACATTCACTAATTCTCACTCAAGGTTAAAGCATTGAATTCCTTCGGCCCAAGTAAGGACCGTAATCTTCGTCCTTATTCTTCTTCCCATTTTAATCATCTAAACTCTATAACTTTAAGGAAAACGGCTAGTATGTTGGGTCTTAATTTTTATTTAATATTAAATTAGCATTATATATAGAATTGATTTGTCTTTGGGAAATAATTTCAAAACAATTCATTAGTTTTGTGGATTTTCTGGGAAGTATTTCTTTTAGCCAAGAACTGTCTCTAGGGTACAACATCAATTGGCGCCATTGTCGGGGCAACAAAATTGAATGATTTTTCCCTGGGTTGTTGTAATTACTTTTTTTCTTTGATTGGTGAAAAAATAAGGTTTTGGCTAATATATATCACTAAAAGGGGAATATTTTTTTGTTAATTTTGGCTCCTATAAAACTCCATACTCGCTTTAACCTCTATCAAGAGAGAAGCCTAGAAATATTTGACCCTAAAAATTTATTTTAAAATAGAGTGTGGAGACAGAAACAATCTTCGGGAACCCCCAATCCAAAAATATTTGTTCTTGGTTAAGGTCCATCAACTTCAAGTTCACAGAAAAATAAGTAATATTTAGTTTTGTATTCTAGAACTATCTCCTAGAGTGTTGAATTTTTCTGAAGACTAGTTTCCTCCCTCTAATTTTCCATTTCCAGAACCTCGGTTGGAAACGAAATCTTTTGAAACAATTTATTTTTATTTCCCTTCTCTACTGAAACGATACTATTAAAATAGTTGAGTCTCAACCTATTGTCACCCCTTATGTTTCACTTGCTTCCTCTATTGCATTAATAATAAAGCCTCCACTACCTCCTCCTCAAAATATGGTTGTACTTGTTTTTGTGCTAATCATTTTCTCCCCTTAAATATTCCCCAAACACTGAATGCTAGCCTCAATATTATTTGAAGATTTTTCCTAGTTTTAATGGGGAAAATGAAGTCACAACTAAAGAGCATATTTCCACTTTTTTTTGCTTTCGTTGAAAACATAAGTGGAAACTTTGAAAGTGTTAATGAGCTTATTTTCCCAACATTTGGATGGGGAAGTAAGAAAATGGTTTAAAACTATCTCTCAAGCCTCCATAAATACATGGTGATAAGAATGCTCGTTTATATTTCTTGACTGAATTCAATCATATAAAGAAAAAGAGCACAAAATATGTTATTGAATTCATCAAACTACTTAATAAAATTTATAGCAGACTACCAGTAGAGATTAAACCCACTTAGGTAGCTACAAATTAGCTTTTTCATTAGCTTTTGACCTAGACATTGCATTGACAATTAGGGAGGGAATTCTTGATACACAAGATAAAATACAAACTAATGCAATTGAGATTGAAGCCAATCTTACTTCTTTATGAAAGATAAAGAATAAAGAAATTTTTGTAGAGAGAAGAAAGGTGAAGGAGGAAGTAGGATATTTGGGGTAAGCTAAGGAGATGCAAGATCAAAAATTGGAAGAAATGACAAAGATGATAAGAAATATTTCCAATAAGTTGGTTAAAATGGAACTTGAAAATAAAACCCTCCTAGAAAAATTTAGCAAGAAGGAAATCAAGATTTTAATCCTCAATATAGAAGGTCATTTAATCCACCACATATTTTGCAAAGGGAAAGAAAAATTATGGAATATTAAGTTAAATCTCCATTAATGATTAAATATGAACCAAAGGAAAATTTAGAGGAGACTTTGAAACATCAGGAGAACCAATATTTAGTGATGTCTAAAGATGATGAGAAGGATTTTCAGGGTGTGGATGATCATTTTTAGCTTCCCCAGTTTGAAGAAGATATATTTTTTTATTGTAAGAATTTTTCGAATATAATGTGGGCAAAATTACATAAAAAATATGATTTGAGATATTGTAAGACGCCTAGAGTGCAAGATCAAACTAGTCACAAAGATAAAAAATCTCTTGAGTAAGTGAAGAATAAGGGTAAAGTACCAATGGATATTGTTCCAGAAACTGTGGGAGAAAAAGAGAAAACTAAGTAAAAAGAAATAGTCCTTCCTTCAGTTTTGAAAAATAATTGGAGAAGCTAAAAGATCTCATGCCTCTAGTTGAGATTTCCAAACAACCACAGTATAAAAACAAATAGTAAAATTTATAAGTCCATCACAAGTAACTTCAAATCAACATGTTTTGAATCTACAAGAAAATATACATGTTGTTTTGTTTGGACCTCATGTCAAAGAGAATGATTCTTCAACTCCTCCTTCCTATATTACTCTTCTTGTTCATGATTTGATGTTGCGTAATTGTATGATGGATTTCGATGCCTCACATAATTTATTTCCCCAATATGTTAAGGAGAAATTGGGTTTACAAGTAACATATTTGTACATGTATTCATATTGTTTTGATTCAAAAGCGGTCAAATGTATTGGTCTAATTAAGGATATGACTACCTCCTTGGCACAAATCCTTGTTAAGAGCATTATGATGGATGTGGCGGTTGATCACATTCCACTAATATTTGGAATGTTATTTTCCAGGTCCTAGGGAATGAAACTGGGAGGTTCTATTAAGTTGGGTCTAACTTATGCCACCATTATTTATTTGGAGGTGAAGAAAGAAGGTTGTATACGGAGTCTAGATTCGTAAATATTGTTACTAAACATGACAGGCTTGGAAATTCCCCTATATATAGTTGTAAGAAATATATTGGTTTTTTTTATTAGAATTAGGTTAAAAGGTAAAGAAGAAAATGGAATTTCATGCCCAATTGTAGTGCAGAAATCATAAAGCATAGTATCTTCCATTTGGAAAATGTATTTTGATGGTGTAAACTCAAGGGAAGGGAATGGGGCAAGTGTATTGCCTCTTTTTCCTAAAGGAGAAATGATCACTTTATCATATAAACTTTAATTTGAAACAAATAATAATGTGGCAGAGTAGGAATCATTGATTTTAGGGTTGCGGATTATGAAGAATCTCAAAATTAATAATTTAATAGCTTTGGGGGATTCAGAGTTAGTGGGGAAGAAGGTTAGAGGATTCTGTCAAAATAAACACCCCAGATTGAGATCATACGAAAATGAAGTGTGGGATTTGATTGAAAATTTATTTCAAGCATTTAATATCAGTTTTATGCCAAGGGATAAAAACAAGGTTCAGAAGATGAAATTTTTACCACAAGAATAAAAAATCCTAAGGAACGTCGTATAAAAATTTCAGATATTGGTTCGCAATATTTTCGGCGATAGGATCTGTGGAAGTTAGGGTTTTTGCAGGCTCTCGAAAATCATCTAAAAGAGGCGACCTTTGGAAAAGCGCCACAACTCTCTCTCTTAGAATCGAATTGTAGTTCTGAAAAATGTGGTTGAATTAAATGGATTTTAGTTTCCTGTGTATCAATTTTAGGGCTAAAGGAGGAAACAGTGACACGTGGCACGTCGTACAATTTTTCTCTACTAAACAAGTCCATAGTTAGGTCACTGTGGGAAATTGGGCACAACTTTGTCTTGAAGCATCAAAATTAGGTAAGAATTCTCAAATTCGAAAGAAGATTCAGAGGACTACTATAAGACCGAGTTTTAGATATTGAAGATCTAAAATCACAGAGATAATTCAGTTTCAATATCGAGCTTCTCAAAAGAAAGAAAAAGGTGTGTAGTTTTTTCAAATTGCATAAGTCTTGTTTGAAAAATCACTTTGAAGTGATTCCAAGGGCATATTGAAGCATATATATATCAGTATTGAGTTATATAATGCCTCTGAAAAATAATTCCATACCCATTAAGCCCTCATAATTCTCTACAATGACGCATGAAGAGGAAGAATTGCAGTATGATATATCAAAATTATGGTACCAAGTGAAACAAATTGCGATCTTACAAAGAGAAATCAAAGATGACATAGATGGTTTAAAAGCAACAATGAAGGCTAAGTTGGACAGTTTGATGGATCAAAGGAAAGCTAATATGGATGATAAAGTTATGGAAGATCGCATCGAGGATTAACAAGAAGTTATCCAATTGTCAAAGGATAACCTAAATTTGGTGCAGTATCAAATGAAACAACAGGAATATCAACATCGCAGTAAAATAAGTTCTGAAGCAGTCACAGAAGCAAGAACTCGATAAATAAGGAATCGATGAATTTCAGAGTATCTCAGCAAGTGGAAGAACTTACCCGTTTAATATTCCACATGGGAGGATGAGAAATTTATACAAAATCATCAAGAAATAATCAAGTGTTGAGGAAAACACTTATTTGAAGGAGAGGGGCATGTTAGGTCCCTATAATATTAGTGTATCCCATTATTTTTGATAGTGTAGGCCCCTTATTTCTATTGTTGTACCCCTGTAGCCACCATATTATTATTATTGTGTCCTTACATTATTATTGTTAGGTCGGCCAGGATCATATTGTGACCCATGGAATCCTATATATAGAAAGGAGGCTTTGTCATTTGTATCATCCAAGAATTGTTCATTTATGTAATGTAAAGGAGGTTTCCCCCTCAAAGTGGCTTATTTCTAAGGCGTTTATCTCTCTTTTTTTATATTTTTGGAGTTGGTTTCATAACATTTGGTATCAGAGCTTTGAAGTCTAGGGTTTCGCTGCTCCAAACAGGTCATCATGGAATTTTCGCTATAAATATTTTTCTACGAAGGTTGAAAAGCTAAAAATTTTACCACCAGAAGCCAAAGTCCTAAGGAACGTCATATAAAAATTTCAGATCTTGGTTTGCAATATTTTTGAGATATGATCTGTGGAAGTTCGGGTTTTTGTAGGCTTCCGAATTTCATATAAAAGAGGCAACCTTGGGAAAAGAGTCATAACTCTCTATGTTAGCATCATATTGGAATTCTATAAAATGTGGCCAAAATTACACAGACTTTAGTCTCCTTTATATCAATTTCAGGGCCAAAGGAGGAAACAGTGACACATGGCACGCCATACAAGTTGGCTCTACTGAACCAGTCCATAATTAGGTCACTATGGGATATTGTGCATAACTTTATCTTGAAGCATCCAAATCAGGTCAGACCTGTGGTGTTCGAAATAAGATTCATAGGTCTACTACAAGACCGAAGTTAATATATTGAAGATCCAAAATCATAAAGATAATTCAGTTTCAATATCGATCTCCTGAAAAACAAGAAAACAGTGTGTATTTGTTTTCAAATTGCATAAGTCTTGTTTGAAAAATCAATTTGAAGTGATTCCAAGGGCATATTGAAGCATATATATAAGTATTGAGTTATATAGTGCCTCTCAAAAATAATTCCATACTCATTAAGCCCTCATAATGCTCTACGATGACGCATGAAGAGGAAGAATTACAGTATGATATATCGAAATTATGGTACCAAGTGCAACAAATTTCGATCTTACAAAGAGAAATAAAAGATGACATAGATGGTTTAAAAGAAACAATGAAGGCTAATTTGGATGCTTTGAAGGATGAAATGAAAGCTAATATAGATGATGAAGTAGTGGAATATCACATCGAGCATCAACAACAAGTTATACAATTCTCAAAGGATAACCTAAATTTGGTGCAGAATCAAATGAAACAACATGAAGATCAACATCGTAGCAAAACAAGGTCTGAAGAAGTCACAGAAACAAAAACTAGAAAACTACGCAATCGATCAATTTCGGAGTATCTCAGCAAGTGGAAGAACTCACTGGTTGAAGGTTCCACGTGGGAGGATGAGAACTTTATACAGAAGCATTAAGAAATAATCAAGCGTTCAGGACAACACTTGTTTGAAGGAGAGGGGCATGTTAGGCCCATATAATACTAGTGTATCCCCTTATTGTTGTTAGTGTATCCCCCTTATTGTTATTGTTGTACCCCTGTAGCCGCCATATTTTTATTATTTCGCCCTTACATTATTATTGTTAGGTTGACTAGGATTATATTGTGACCCATGGAATGCTATATATAGAAAGGAGGTTTTGTCATTTGTATCATCCAAGAATTGTTCATTTATGTAATGTAAAGGATTTTTCCCCCTCGAAGTGGCTTATTTCTAAGGCGTTGATCTCTCTTTTCTTCTATTTTTGGAGCGGGTTTCATAACATAAGCCCTATAAACAGAAATTAAAGCAGATAAACCCTTTTCTATTGCCATTAATTAAGAAAGAAGTGAAGAGGATTTTTGAAGCCATGATTATAGTTCCCTACAAATATTATGAATGGATAGAAAATATTTGTGCTTGTAAGAAAAAATAATGGTGAAATAAGGTTGTGTATTGACTTTATAAATTTCAACAAATCATCATTGAAACACAATTATCCTGAGCACAAGACGAATTTTATAATGTAGAAATTAGTAGGTTTGGGAAGGATATCCATGATCGAAGGATTCTCAGGCTATAACTAGATTGTTGTTCATCCAAAAGACCACAAGAAGACAACATTTACAACACAATGGGGCACATTCATGATGCTAAGATACCCTTTGGACTTATGAACGTAGGGACAACTTTTGATCATGGTATGGATACTAATTTTGTAAATGAAAAGGATAAATTCGTGGTGATTTATCTTGATGATATAATTTCCTTATCTGGATATGATGAGGAAAATTTGGAGCATCTACACTAGACGTTTGAAAAGTGCAGGAAATATGGTTTGTCTCTCAATCCTAAGAAATATCATTTTTATTTAAGAGATGGAAAAGTGTTTGATCACATTGTTTCCAAAGAAGGAGTTATAGTTGATCCATAAAGAGTTGAAGTAGTTTACAATATATCTTTACCAAGGAATAAAAAGGAGATACAAGCCTTCCTTGGCAAAATAATTTTTATGCAAAGTTTTATCCCCAACAATGTAGATATTTTCAAAGAGATAGCTAATATAGTGAATAAGGACACGAAAGCAAAATAGACACCAAAAGCTAGGAATGAATGATACGGGTACTATTCCAACTAAGTTGGTAAATGGACAAGGAATTGCTAAAATTATCACTAAATCAAACTGTAAAGTGATGGGGATAAATTTATTATCAAATTCCTTGGAGTTAAGTGCAAGTAATGGAGAAAGACAATCTGAAAATGAAGGTAAAGAAAAAATGTTTCAAGATTCTCATTTGAAATATACGAATATGATATGTCCAATTAAACCATTTTTGATATGTTCCTTTGCATCAAATAAAACTATTGCAGATGTGCTATTAGAAAGGAATACCGCAGGAAAATAACAACCAACAACTTTCTTCAACCGAGTGTTAAGAAATTTTGAACTTAAATATGATATTTTGGAGAATAAGGCTTATGCTATGGTAAAAGCCTTAAAACCATTTAGGACATATGTTTTTCATGTTAGGATCATTGCATATGTCCCCTCCAATGCAGCTAAGGAAGTCCTCACCTAAGCTGACAATGAAGAAAAGTGAGTGCGTTGGATAAATTTTTTTTTGGAATATTATATGGATACTAAGGTAGATAAGTTGGTAAAGGGACAAGGAATTACCAAAATTATCACTAAATAAAACTGTAAAGTGATGGGGATATATTTATTATTAGATTCCTTGGAGTTAAGTGAAAGAAATGGAGAAAGATGATACAAAAATGCAGGTAAAGAAAAAATGTTGCAAGATTCTCATTAAAAATTAAACATAAATATATTTGTTCACCATGGTATAAATATATCATATCCTATATTTTATATCTTCATTTTCCTCCAGAGATGGATATATCAAAATTTAACACTGTAAGGATACAATCCGCATGTTAATTAATTTCCCAGGGTACTATGATTTAAATACATTATGATTATTATAACTTTATAATACATGCTTGGATTTTGGCAATCACACACATTGAGTATATCAATTTGAATTCGAAAATCATTGAATAAATAATTAATAAGGAAATTTATCGATTCATGAGGTTTTTGGTTACATGTCCTTGTGGGTGGCTGGCAACTGTTAACAATTAATTGATGTGGATATTCATGCTCACCGACGATCTGGGTAACCCTAGATCTGATGGTGAGGAATCCAACGGGAGAGTTTATGGTAACTACCCCAACCCTATGCATTTCACTCCCGCTCATTTTCATTCAGCTCTACTACGATTATTTTCTCTGTAATTTTTGGTTCCCAGCTCTTCGTTTCGGCAAGTAAACTCGTCACTGCCACCGAGATCTTTGTTACAGTTCTTCATGGATCGGGTTGTATGGTTTGCTTGGAAACTTTTCTCTGACTTGCATTGCAGCATGGAGATTCCATTTAGTCACTTTGCTTTCGCATTTTCTTCCACTGAATATTTTCTTGCATAATTTTCGAAGAGGTCGTGCTACGGTTCAGGGATGTTGTAATAATTCCTTGATGTTCAATTTCCATTCATGTTATGAGGTTTTATGGGGTTAATTTTATCTGTGAGGGTGACTTCCCTCAGTTATTTCTCCGATTTCTAAATAATTCTCGTCCAGGGATAAATGGTCGAGGTCTTCTCATCAAGTGATAGTATTATTTTCATTGATTCCTCTGAATGGATTTCATGAAGCGGACCTACAAGCATGTCGAGATTGATAGGAAAACTTTGAGGTTTCCCTATGCTTTTCTATTTTTTCATAGAGTTATTTTCTCTTGTTGGAGGGTTTCTCTGTTAATAGTTTTATTTACAGTCTTTTTCTGTTTTGGGCAAGTCTCGAGGTTTCCGGTGTCTCGATGGAAAGGAGAGGTACTCCCTAGCCTTCCAGGTAAGCCAAAACCCTGTACCCACTTCGCAAAATTTCTCAAGATTTTTTGAAAGTGTTTATTTTAGTTTACTAAGGGTAAATCCGTTGTGTGAATAGGTTCAGCCTCCGGCCCTTAAGCTTATTTCACGCGAGAGCTTCTGTGTTCCCTTTCGTTATGAAGGGTTTTGACATAGTCATTTCCGGAGGTTTATATACTAACATGTATCCCCTCTTTGTTACTGTCCCTCTCAAGATGGAAGGAAATTTGATGTAATGTTTCATTTTTGGTTATGTTATACATTATTTTCGAAAGATATTTTTTCTCTGTGTGTTTTACGCAACCCCATACATTGTACAGGTTAATTTATTTTGATGCATTTAATGACTACATTGTTACAGCCAGGTTATTTATATACATTTTTTAGATGAACTCTTCATCACCGTGGTTACAGGATATGTTGACATCTGGGTTTATTTACATTCATATTGTGTTTCCAATCTCGGAACATTTTCGTAGTTCTATGAGTTGATTATTCGAGCTTCTAGTAATGTGTATAATTTTTCCAAGGTTATCATTGGTTTTTAAGCCTCACGGCTCTTCCTTAAATTTGTAAAGAAGTTTTTTCGTTTGTACTTCAAGCTTTATTAGCCAGGGGACCATGATCCCTGCCCTGTAATTACATGGCTCGGCTTCTAACCTCTTGTGCCTTCTTATTTCCTTATACAAGATGTTTTTAATTTTTTTCTGACATATGGTTTACGAGCAACATTGGTTTTTAAGCCTTATGGCTCTTCCTTAAATTTGTAAAGAAGTTGTTTCGTTTGTACTTCAAGATTTATTAGCCAGGGGTCCATGATCCCTACCTTGTAATTACAGGGCTCGGATTCTAACCCCTTGTGCCTTCTTATTTCCTTATATAAGATGTTTTTAATTTTTTTCTGACATATGGTTTACCAGCAACAACTTTCATGACATCTCAGTTCCAATTTTATTCTCAACTTACTCCGTGTAATATTTTTTTTTCATGCAATCAAAATTTTCCCCTTTTTCTCAATAATATGTATACACAACTTGATAAGCGTGGTTATTAGCACAGTTGGTTATAGAATTTTTTATTTGTTTATTTATTCCTACTTTTGTACTTCTATATACTTCTATATAGTTATATTTGCTTCATCAATATTTGCTAAGTTTTCCAGAATCTGTTAATTGCTTTTCCAACCTCTTTTCCTAGTTTTCTAGGCTGATTTTAGTTTGATGTCTCTATCAACAGATTTTGGACTGACATTTCTTGCTTTTGTCATCTTGCCCTAGTTAAAGTAATCTGTTGATTTAGAATATGAAACCCCTGTGATTTGAAATGGAGGAAAGATATGAAACTTAGAAACAATTAAACTTTGTAGCTTCTTTTCAGTCAAGTGAATTTTGGAGAAGAGGTTAACCTTCGCAGTGTTGCAGGAACTAACAAACTTGGCACAATTAATAATCTACCTTTGAACTAAGACAGTAAGGGAATTTCCGAGAATAACCATATTATCAGTCAATACCCAATTACAACGACTGACCCTAAGATACAAACTTTTTCATTGAAACAGAGACCGATAGAACGCCCTCCCATACTGAAGAAACCCATAGGAAAATAAACGACAAGTGTAAACCTCAAAACAGAGTATTACACTGAAACATAGAGGCCAACATATAAAGCTACAAGAAAATTCGTTTGATGCGATAAAGACAGAAAAACAGGGATATGAGCTGGAAATTCTCCATACTAACATATGCATCCCAGGAGATTTACCAGCCAGACCCTTTGAACAAAGCCAATAGAATAACCCATTGAACGCAATGCATGTTAATTGCCCAAATCTACTATCAAAAGCATTGAAAGGCAAACTTCTAAAACATGGTTCCATCTCCAAACCTACTACCTCTACTTCAACATGCAGGTTCAGAGTAATATGAGAAGTAAACGAAACTTGTAAATTGAGAGGGATTCCTAGGAGAATAATTTCTTTCTTGGACAGAGAGGTAATAGGGAAACCATATTGCAGAGTAAGGATGGTAAGAACCATTACATACCCATTGAGTCTTCACCAACGTTGATGATGCTGAGCTTCAGAACCTCCGACTGTCAAAACCACCGTCTGCATCCAAAAACTCTTTGATGTTTGAAGAATGTTGTTTCCAACTTCAACTATCTCTTTGCAACCCAAAATCTAGCGCATTTTTCGAGTTCCAAACCTCAACATGCAGTGAATGCAAGGGAAGCAATGTGGTTCATTCATTATATGATCATGGGAGAGGTCTTCATAATGCTCTATTTAATGGCCCTCTGGCAGCCTTACCAACCTTATCGTGTGTCAGGGCGCATGGTATGGACACCCAACCTATCCTCGACTTGACACCCTGATTGGGGATCTCCTGTTAGATCTCTGTCAATGATAATTTGCAGAGAGTGTAATTATATATCCCAAATTCTGGCTCTTGGTGTAACATCCAAATGTCTTTTTGTATTATTACAACCCCAGTTAGCTAAATAATCTGCCGCCTCATTACCTGTTCGACGAACATGTAAAGGTATCAGATATTGGATTTGTTTAATCAGCAATCCAATTTCATGAATTAAGTTTTCAGTTTTCCAAATTTTTCTTATCTTTTCCCATGTTGATCCTTGCTACAATTTACTTAAAACCCCTATAACCATAGCAGAATCTCCTTCGATTATAAGTCGTTGGTAATTTTCTCTTTTTGCTATGATTAATCCTTGTTTAATTGTTGTCAACTCCGCTTCATTATTATTTGCATGACCCAAATCCATAGCATATACTCGACAGGCTTCACCTCAGGAGTTTCTAAAAATCCCTCCTATACTTGCTTGCCCTGGATTTCCTTTTGATGTGCCATCAAAATTAAGTTTAATGAATGCATTTTTCGGTACCTTCCATCTATCTTGCAGATTTTGTTGAGGAGTTCTATATTTCCATAGAGTATTTGACAACATTTGAGGTTTTAAATTTAAACTGATCATTATTTGAGTTTCAATTCCTTCCACCTTCCAGTCTTCCTCCATCCATTTTTCTACAAGAATTGTTTCTCGGATATTCTCTATTAGTTTCTCCCATATTTGGGCACTGGTTTTTTTTGCTCCTCTAAATATGTGCTGGTTCCTTTCTTTCCAAATACCCCAGAATAAGAATCTGATATATAATCTCCAAGCTTCATTCAAGACTCCACATTTAAAACCTCCTTTTCTCCAGCTGATAATGGTTGTATTTATATCTTTATGATCTCTATCCGTTTGTTTGAATGTGCTTTCCATTTTCCCCCATATGAGATCTATAATTTCATATGTGTTGAAAATATGTTCTATTGATTCATTTGTTTTCCTACACATGTAAAAAATACCTGGGCCATGCATTCCTCTCTTCTGCAAATTATCCCAGGTTAGAATTTTCCGATGACTTAAAATCCAAAGGAAATATTGGACTTTTGGCTAGTGATTCAGTGACAAGATTTTCCTCCATATAGATCTCACATTATGATTGTTATTCTGAGATTGAATATTACAAGCTTCATTAATAGTGAACATCCCTTTAGATTGATATCCCCATCTAAGAATGTCACTTCCTGTTGTAGTCCTTATTTTCCTAGATTTCAACTCCTTCTCAAAATTGTTCCATTGCAATGTTTTTGGTGCTCTTGGCCAATCTACTTTCTCCTTCCATTTTCTCCATTGATTGGTCTGATACTGAGACCAATAATTATAAATTAACCTGTTATTTGGGGTATTGGTGAACAAGAAAATTTCTCCTAGATCAAGTCTACTAAATAGTTTTTCTCTTTGTTGCCATGAATCTTTCCAAAAAAGTGCAGTCCTTCCTTCCCTTACTTCCCAAAAACTATGCTGTCTAATTAGAAATATGTTAAATGTTGTAATATTCTAGATAGTGGATCCTTTTGGAACAAAATCTATTTTTTATTTTCCTGATACTGACTGGGGCTTACCATATTTTATTTCCCAGATCATCTTCCATAAATCTTGTCCTCCTTGGATCCATCTCCACTAGAATTTTTTCTCCCATGACTTGGTTTAAAATATATGGATCCCGAAGGCCTAAACCTCCTGCCGTTTTTACTTTGATCAATTTATCCCATGAAATAAGAGCCCATTTCCTACAATCCTGTGCACCTTGCCAAAGGAATTTTTTAAACATATTAACTAAATGATTGCAAATGCTTTTCGAGACAACTTTTCCTGATAATTGATAAATAGGAATAGATTGAAGAACATATTTTAGTAAGATTAATCTCCCAGGAGCATTCAACACTCGAAATGCCCAATTATGCAGTTTTTTCTCCATTTTGGTGATAAGGTCTTTCCAATCAGCAATTCTTAAAGGTGTAATACTTAATGGTACTCCCAAATACTTGATAGGAAAGGTGCCTATATTAAATCCCAGCGCTCTTTCCAAGAAATCTTGAGTAGCATTGTTAACATTAAAAAATTAAACATTTGATTTATCAGTGTTAACAAGAGTACCTGATGCGTCCACGAAAAGATCCAGAATTTGTAAAATGGCTTTAGGCTCTTCCATAGATGCCTGGCAGAATAGTAGAATGTCGTCTACAAACTGTTGGTAAGTCATAGAAAGAGTCGGTCCCCATAGTTTTAAACCTTTAATATTACCTTCTGCTAAGTGAACCTTAAGTAATCTTCCCAGACCTTCAGCTGCTAATATAAAAAGAAAAGGGGAAAGGGGATCTCCGTGCCGGAGCCCTCTAGAGATATTAAAACGCTAAGATGGAATGCCATTGAGGAGAATGGAAAAATTCGGAGAGGTTATCAATGAATGAAGCCACTGCAACCACATCTGATCAAATCCAAAAGCTTTCAAAACTGCAATCAGATAAGGCCAACTAATCCAATCATATGCTTTAGAAAGGTCCAATTTTATCAGCATTCCTTTCATTTTCATAGATTTTAACAAATGAATTGCTTCTTGTACAGTAACAATTCCATCTAGAATTTGTCTCCCAGTAACAAATCCTGTCTGCTCCGGAGAAATGAGATTTGGTAGAAGAGGTTTTAATTTATTTACCATAATAGTGGATAAAATTTTGTAAATCACATTACATAATGCTATAGGATGAAATCCTATCGGAGTGTCCAAGTTTTCCTGTTTAGGGATCAGAGTAATGAAGGTCAGATTGAGAGCAGAATATACTTTATGATATCTCCTGGATTCCTCTACCACTTCCCAGATGTCCCGACCCATAAATTTCCATGCCACTTTGAAAAATTCAGTTGTAAACCCATCAGGGTCTGGTGCTTTATTCCTTGGCATATTCATAACTACTTCTTCCACTTCCTCCATACTGACTTCTCTTAATAGAGCTAATTCCTGGTCTCTGGTGACGACTGAAGGAATGTGTCTTATTATTTTGTTAATAGCTTCATGTCTATTCTGATTTGGCTCTGTCAAAAGTTTTTAAAAATGATCCACTAGCTCCCTTTCCATTTCCTCATGTTGAAGCAGTCGATTTCCATTCTGATATTTTAAAGATAAAATTCTCTTATTCTGTCTCCTTTGTATCATGGTTTTATGGAAGAAATTTGTGTTTCTCTCCCCTTCCTTCAGCCATTGGATTCTAGACTTTTGCTTCCACAAAATTTCCTCTTGGTGTCTTCATTCTTCAAGGAGACTAAGGGTATTTCCTTCTTCTACTATCAGAGCTTCTGTTCTCCCATTCAAGATCATATGTTGCTGAAGATCTTTCATTTTTTCCTTTAATTGAATCTATTCTTGATGGATATTTCCAAATTCTTCCCTGTTCCATCTTTTTATTTCTTTCTTTAGATGTTTCAATCTAAGCTGGATGGAATGCATCTTATTTCTTCCAGGAATTCGATTAGATTCCCACCACTGTTTAGCTTTTTCCAAAAACTTTGGATCTCTTAACCAGAACAATTCAAATCTAAATGGTCTATTCCTAAGTCCTTCTTTTACATCTATGTCTATTCGAATCGGCCAATGATATTATCCCAGGTTTGGTAGAATTTCTACCTCATAGTATACATCTAAAGTAATTAGATCTTCTGAGGCTAGAAAACGATCCAACCTAGATGCTATTTGATGTCTTTCACTGCATCTATTATTCCAAGTGAATTTCCCATTTACCCTGGGGATATCTACCAATTGGAGATCAGTTAAAAAATCTCGAAATAGCTCCATTTCCGGATATTCTCTCCTTATTCCCCCTTTTTTTCATTCAAATTTAGAATCATATTAAAATCTCCTCCAAGAAGCCAGTATTTTTCTTAATGCATAGTATTTAAAGTTCTTATAGTTTGTATAAACTCCTCTCTTTCCCCAGGAATTGGAGGCCCATAAACTGTTGATGTTAATATCTTTTCTTTTGATCCAATTTGTCTGAAAGAACCTGATAAAATTCTAGGAAAGGCTATCCATGCCTCCACTACTATTTCTGATGGATTCCATAAAACTGCAATTCCTCCTACCGTTCCTCGTGAATCAATTTCCATGGCCTCATAACACAGTTTAAATTTTTGAGGGATGTTTTCAATTTTCTGTTATGAAACTTTTGTTTCTTGGATTAGCATAACTTGAGGTTTTTCCGTTTTTAATCTTTCTTTTAAATATCTTTGTTTGCCTTTACTGTTAAGGCCTCTTATATTCCAGGAAAGTACTTTCATTGAGTAACTTTAGGGATTGGTTGGAATACTGTTGTTAACGGCATTATCTTACCTGTATTTATCAACATCTCTCCCACTAATTGTATGGACTCCTGCAAAGTCCTTCTTCCTCTTTTCTTCATTCCTTTTTGGGGATTAGGGTTTTTAGCATCTTGTTCAATATTTTGAACTTCTTTTTGCGCTTGAGCACTCAAATAATGTTCAAAAGTTTCTTTATATAATTTATTTTGCTCTACTCGAATGAACCGATCATCTACATTTCTCCATTCATTCAGTAAACATTTAAAAACCATTTCCTCCACACTTAACTCCTCTTTGTTCTGCTCTACATCCATTGGTGTCTATTCTAATAAACTGCTATGTTCTATCTTTGTATTATCCTGCGCTGCTTTCCTCTTTCCAGACTTGGTTTTTTGATTAACTGCCTCCTGCACAAGGCATGCACTATCTTCTTTTGCATTTGATGGCTCTCCTTCTTCTTGCAAGAATTCATACCTGTTTTCTGCGGGATTGACTGAATACTTCTGCAATGGGGTATTATTTTGCAATGCGGAAGATCTATTATTTCTTTTTTTATTTGTAACTGTTGTGAATCCATCCTCCCTTTGTCGACTTTGCTCAGGTTTGATGTTTATCTGTTTGATTGCTGCTCATTTACATTTAAAGAAGAGGACTTATGAATATTCCCATATTCATGGCAATGCCTGCATTTGAATGGGATATGCTCATTATCCAGGAGCTGCTGCCAAATTTTTCCTTCATATTCTAACTCAATCGTTTCCGACAATGGCTCCGAAATGTTCATATATACACAAATTTTGGCAAAAGAGGTATAATGGCCACGTCGAGTTGTATCTACTATTTTCACAAAACTTCCAAGAGAATTTCCTATACCTTCCAAAATATCAGGATCCTAGAAGTCCATTGGGAGGCCAAACAATCGAACCCATACTGGTGCTGCAAGAAATTGTTCCTGGTCTGGATTATAACATTCTTCCCACTTTCTAAGAAAGAGTCCTGCACTGTTATAAAAATATGGGCCTCCTTCAAAGATTTGTTCTTTATCTAACAGGTTAGTAAAAATTACTGTAAAAACCCCTCTTGCCCCAAATTTTAGATCAATATGACCTTTGGGCTGTCATTTTATTTGTATCCATTTCAATAAATCTTTTTCTGTAGGCCAAATACCAATAAAATTACAGATTAACACGTGATCTTTCATATAACTTCTATATTCGTCCAATTTGTTTGCAGGAGTGATAAATCTTGGTTCACTGCTCTTGGTATGCATTGCCCTTTGGTTTTTGCTTGCCAATCTGCTCTCAAGACCGGAGTCGTTTGCTGGGAGCCTCCTTGCTGATGTTTGATTGATTTCTCTCGACTGGCTACGTTACAGTAGGAAGGGGATGATCCCCCTCTTGAAGCTACCGCCATCATCGGCCCAGGCATGAAAATCGAGCTACACGCCTGTTCTAAGTTTTAAGAAACCCTAACTCCTCTACTCATCGGCTTCTTGGAGCTCCATGCCAGAAAAATAGTCTCTATCTATATTTGAACACCAGGAATTAAATTCATTTCTATTGCAGAATTTATTTCTATTTAGTCTAGTTCTAAAGTTGTCTCATCTTTCAAAGTAGACTCAAACCAACATTGTTTCTAATTAATAGAGATACTACAAAATATTAAAATGCAAATTCTTTTCTTATCACACCAAATTGGACCAGTAAACTTTAAACACTTATCTCTATGTTATGGGTTAACCTATAGCATCACCCAACCTTGAGAGAGGTGATCACGTCCTCTGCTCCCCGTGCTTTGCACTAGATTCTAGATAGTAGGTTTCTGGTAAGAAGTTAGACCTTAAGACCTTTGCCTACACTTCTCTCGAGTTACAAAGCTTCATTAGTAATAAACCAGCTCTAGAAAACTCTTTTCCTTCACAACATGTTGCTGTAAACTCTTTTCTTCTTTCATGAACAAAACCCCTTCACCTTCTCAGGACTTCCCTTTTATCCTCCTGGGGAAAATTGCCTCTTTTTTACTCTGGAATCTTCGAATTCTTTTACCATTAAGTTAATAAATTACTTAATGTATTTTTTTGTTCATGAAGTAAAATCTAGTTTTTACTAACTAATAACCATATTTGTTAATTTCTCTTTTCACTTAACAATTCAAATGTATTTGTAAAAGTCTTTTAAACATAAAATTGAAAATAAAATAGGTGTTACTACAAATTTCTAGTAAATTGTGTGTTTTTATGGTTGAGATGCTTGATTTTTTGGGTGAAGTGAACACTTCACCCATCTTCAAGGACATAAAAGTTAACTCATGACACAAAGAGTGTGGATGTGAGACCATAAATAAATAGAGGATAGAGTTAGAATCTCACTCTTAGGGGAAGTAGAAAGACAATAAAATTTGATATCTCTTAATAATTAAGTTAATAATAATAATTAATTAGCAAATAAAGAATAATAAAATGAGCTCAAATTTTTATTAAGATGGATCAAATTGGTAATACTATTTTTATTTTTGAAAAAGAAAAAAATTATAAAATTGGAATTGGAAAATTACTATCAATATAAAATAATAATAAAGAAATATTAAAAGAAGAATTAAAAATGGAGTACTCCCTCGTTAATTCTTCCTTTACCTTTTCTTTATTCTAATCTTATCTAATATTTATCTTTATTCTAATCTTGTCCAATATTTATTAATAATAATTTTCCATTCTTATTTAATATAATTTGACCAATTTTAATAAAAAATAGTTCAATTTTATTATTTTTAATTTCCTAAATAATTATTATTATTAAATTAATTATTAAAAAATATAAACATTCATTGTCTTTCTACTCCCCATAACAATTAGAGACTAACTCCATCCTCTATTTATTTATGGTCTAGGGCATATCAACCACGAATACACATGGTTTACCACAAACTTCATCAAAATAAATTATTGTTTTCGCCTTTTGTTGAAATCATGCCTATGATGTAGTGGATGACATTTGAACTGGTAAAATGAATTTTTATGCCAACAATATTACAAATAAAATATATTAATACTGCAAATAAAATCTATTTAATATTAAAATTAAAAATTAAAAAAATAATATTTAAGAAATATAATCATAATCTAGTTGAAGAAGCTAGAAATAAATTAAATAAGAATAAAATAATAATATAAAAGACATTGATAATTAATATAATTTTTTTTAAATTTTATAATAACTAAATTTATTTATTTATATATATATATATATATATATATATATATATATATATAACATGTAGAGTATATTTAATTTATTATATTTATTAAATTTAAGAAGAGAATATTACTATATATTATTTTTGGGATTCAATTGTGTTAAGTAAGTCATTTATTTATGACTATTTCCATGACTTCTCATAAAAATGATCATAAATGAATGACTTACTTAAATCGATTGAATCCCCAGAATGATATATAATATAATGCATCGTGGAAACCCCTCATACTTAAATACAGAGAATATTATTGTTATTAGGGTATAAATTTGAGAGGCAGTTTTTTTTTGTAAACTTAGTAGTGCCTCCCTATTCATTCCATAGTAAAAAAATGCAAGTTACATCAAAATATGATATTTTTGACCTCAACCTGCTGTAGGAAACCAAGTTTGTTGACCATCTTAAAGAGTTATAGGCCATCCAAAACTTAAAGTGTTTAAAACCGTCTCTTGCTATCTTTAAAGGTCTATTGTCTATCTTAACATATATAAACATATAGAAAAAGTAAATGCTATCCATATTCATATCAACGGAAAGAAGAAATTCTAAATTTTCAGTCTTCACAAGGCTAAATGGGTGTCGAGTCTTTGACACTCGACTCGAGCATGTCAACCTGGTGTAGATTCTGGAGCTGTCTATCAATACGTCTAAGATAGGCGTTTTGGTGGTGGTGCTGCAAATGGATCTCTTGAATATCTTTGCGGATTTCCGCCAGAATTAAGGTTGCCAGTGGGTCCCCCCAAATCTATTGAACTGTGACAATTTCCTTAGCCAATAAACATTCCAGGGTCTAGTAGATATGAATAGACTGTTGAAAAAGAGAGAGTCTATTACTTGCGGGTATTATCGGGATTTGTTAGAATTCGATCCATATCTTCCTCAGCTAGTTCTTCTTCCACTTTTGTCTTGACATCCTTTTCCCACCCAAAAATCACCGATTTGATGTCGCTGGGTGTTCCTTCTAAATAGGCTTGAAACAAATTCTCTGTAATTTCTTTCCTGGACTTTCGTCCTCGTCTGTTTGTACCCGCTTTAGCCTTCACTTTGTCTTTTCCTTCCTTTCTACCCAACTAAGATTTAACCATTTTTCCTTGAATCCAGTCTGCCAGCAAATGTGTGTTCACCCAACTCCACACCGAGATACTGACCCGATGTGCAATGGCCCGTGGGTGAAAATTTCTAGTAAGACCTGCAGAAGAACATGACATAACAATATGAAGATTAAAAAGATTATTAACAATTGTATGTTGCTGGTTGGGAGCCAAAAAATGTTTGTCATCTTGGCCATAAGTAATATCGGGTTTTATAATTGGAACCTCCCTTAAGAACACGCCAAAACAATATGAAGGTTACAAAGATTATTAACAATTATATGTTGCTGACTGGCAGCCAAAAAATGTTTGTCATCCTGGCCGTAAATAATATCGGGTTTTATAATTGAAGCCTCCCTTACATCCCGACAGGTCACAACCTTCCAAATGTTTCATAATTTGATAGGCAGTTCTACTAGTTAAGTAAATTTTAGAAAAAATTAATCATGGTTTTCAATTTCAAATTTCTCTTTCAATGACCTTTAATATTTATTTGTATCTATCATTTAAATAATGTATCACATGTTCTTTTGGTATTTTTTCATTTTGAGTACAAAATCAATTTTTTTTGTTTTAACTTGATTATAAAAGATGACTCAACCAAATAATGTCATAGACATACATGCTATATATTATTTGGAAAACAATCAAATATGTGGAATTATGAATAATCACAATTTATGTAATTTAAATTTTTTTGCAAATCATAAGTGGCTTGGTGAAACACATTAACTATAACATATTTTGAAGTGGAGCAATCAATGCCAATTTTTAAAGTTTCAACCCATTTCAAATACTAATTTAGGAGGATTCTAACATTTTAAGTAATAATAATATATAGTTCATTCATTTTGAAAAAAATCACAATCTTCTAATAATAATGGAGCTCTCACCCATTGGCACACTCATACCTAAACACTTGATTGGTCAAAACTTAATTAATTCATATCGAACACATAATAGCTTAAGTAACCACACATTTGAGATTCCATATTCAATCATTTAGTTTTCTAACCAAACTAATAAACAAATTCATTTTATAAAAACTTAAATCTAACATTGCAAAAAAATTCTTAAAATCAAATTGAAAATAACATTTCACCAATGAAAAAAAAATTTAGAAAACTAAAAAGCCTAATATTTCAAGATTTAGGTAGTTGTAATATTTCAAGATTTAGGTAGTTGTAAGTGGAGACAGTGAGGGGTTATTTCTAACGAATCCAAGGAATGAGGGGTTATTTCTAACAAATCCAAGGAAGGGGTTATCTTGGAATCTCAAAGTCAATGTAGTGCTCATTTTAACTTTTTGAATTTATCTTATTTGAAATTGCTTATATAAAATATATTAAAATTATACCCGTTTAAAAGTTAAATAAACATCGTTATGGTAATATTAAGTAAGAAAATACAAATAAAAACCTATAAAATTCAACCCCGGTTGAGCAGCCGTCATGAGTCAAAGCATCACCTGGCAGGGCATTAACTCTTCTGACAGAGATGACGAGGACATCAGACCAAAATCCAAGCATGTGGTCCATCCATCTTCTCCCCAAAAGTACACTTATTACATTAGACAAAGTGTGAAGTTCGATTACAAAATTAACTGCAGCAATCACACGTTAGTAATTTAATATCATTCCCAACACGTGTTTTTCTTTCATTCAAACTGACCATAAACGCGTCGCGTCGATGTACAATACAGACGGCAGAGGAGTTGAACCTGAACTTCCAAGATTGGAATTTGATAAATAGAAATTCAAAAAATCAGGTTGTTGGAGTGTTTGAATTACATTTTTAATGATGTAAATGGATTCAGTGCCATAAGTATTCAAAATATTGAAATTTAACAACCGCAACTCAGATTTTCAAAAAACTTTATTGAAAATTTTCATACTTTTATCAAAATTTCTAGATTATTCTATAGATTTTTTTAAACTAAAACTATAAAACTGATCTTTAAAGTGAACATTTATCACACTTGGAATTTGTGGGTGATCAACAAAAAAAATCATTAGAATGATATGGTGTAGAATAAATCATAGTAATGGTACAAACCTGTAGTATTTTGACTACATGACCATTTCCGAAGACCCTGTGTACCCATAGGTATTTCTTGGGATTCATTGTTTTGGGGAAAATAAGAAGCAAGAACGCATTTTTAATAGTCTAACTAGATTGCTTTTTCACTCTGAAAATCATGGAAATTCCAATAAGATTTTAAGAAAATCCAGTAGGGATTTTTGTAAATCCACGTTATAACTATCAAATTTTAATATTTTGGGTGCCTTAGCTGAATCCATTTCCACCATCAAAATCATGATTCAAACACTGTTACTACTGTAAGATTTCTTAAATTTTTTTGGCCTGGATTCAGGCCAATTTTAGCCGGACAATCTTCGTTAGACAACTCCATTTTTAAAAGCATTTTTTTCTTTAGATATTGCAACCAAAGCACAAAGATTTTTGTGGCTTGAAAGTAGTGGCTTTACTCATCTGCAAGTAAAAACATTTATCACGTCGATTAATATAGAAAAAATTATATATATATATATATATATATATATATATATATATATATATATATATATATAACTAATTAAAAGTCAAGTATCCCAAAATGTTGGAAAACATAATATATATATATATATATATATATTGAAAAAATAACGAATTAAAAGTCAAGTATCACAAAATGTTGAAAAACATACTTACTTTTTAATAATGTAAAAGTCTTAAAACCTAATTTGTGAAATTAAAATTGTTTAATATTTTTATTATTATTAATATATATGAGAAATAATTATATAATAATTTAAATATGATCATATAATGTTAATGTTATTTTTATTTTTTATTTTCTGTTTCACAAAGTTTTTTAAATATTTGATAAAATGATATATAAATATAAATGTATTGATTTGAGATGGTATATAATTACGAAAATATTTTTGTTTAAAATAATAACATTCATCTAAAATTTTGGTGAAATATTTTATAAAATAACTTTCTTTGACTTCGAAATATATAGATGGATAGTGATTTGAATGCTAGTTTTTCTATTTGTTAATACTTCATAATATTTATATAAAATGAGATTTAAGAAAACCCCACTTAAATTGATAATAATTAGAAAAAGCTCAATTACAAGCTCCCCACCTCACTCTACTTAAAAATAATTAGAGAGAGAGTAGCTCACTTACCAACCTCCCCACTTATTCTTTAGTACAAAAAATTAAGATAAATGAGATAGATGGAAGCACATTTTCAAACCTCTCCTAAATCACAAACACTAGCTCTCAACCAAATTAGAACTAATCACAAACACTAGCTCTCAACCAAATTAGAACTTATGTCTTAAGGCTTCACAATGAGCAATATGTCATGGTTCTATTGTAGTACTATTTTTTCTTTATCTTAAAAAAGAAAGAAAAAATGAAAAGAGCATGAAAACAAAAAAAAATTGTATATGAAGCTCAGAAAGTAAAAGAAAGAAAAAAAAGAAGAATAAGGGCTCCTTCAAAACTTTGTTTTATTATGTCACAGACTAATATGTTTCAGGTTCCGCCGCACAACTAAACTATATAAAGTGGGTTGCTCGCACCATATTAAATTGTTAAAAGTTCCACATGTCTGCGTTGTAATCATTGAACACGTGTATAGCCAAAATTATCGAATGAAGGCGAGGGTCCTCACCTTGTCGAAGTTTAACGAGGGAGGAGGCCTCACGTTGCACTGTTTTCAAATACCACCGATATCAAGATCAATGGCCGAGATTAAAAGTGTGACCGACTTCCTATCCATCTCAAACTACCAAGGGGGGCTTCGCGTCAGCGAAATGTGGTTTTAAAAAAACCATGGACCAAAGTAACCTGCGCCAAGCCAACTTACATGTGACGTCCACCTGTATGTCAACACATCTTACATCAAGTGAGCCTGCCATGTTGGAAGTTAGTGACGCAATGGTATACTTAGATGCTTAGGTGCCATCTTCCGTCACTCTGCGCAAAAATAATGTCAATTGGATATTGTTCAATTATACGCTCTTGCGAGAGTTTTAAATGTAAAAACACGGTCTAAGCCCACTTTTCAGTTATTCACTTGCATGATGCCAAAGAATTGAGCTTATTAACTCTCTAAGCTGTTGTAGAATACCAACGCCACCTTGGTCTTTCATTTCACACATAGGACCTTTTCTTGGTGGGGCATTTGTGAACTCTCTTTCTTAATCTTCAAATGAGGTCCTTCGTTCGGTCCATTCAAAGTTGTATCATGTAATTGTTCCCTTTGTTTATGGATTTCCTGAATCCATCACTTGGTTGGGAGTCTCTTATGTTTCTCAAAAGGGTTGGTTGGGAGTCTCTTATGTTTCTCAAAAGGGTTTCATGATATCTTCAAAAGGCGAAAATAAAATGACTTCCAAATAGATTTGTAATGCTTTCCACTTTCTCATTGTTGAAAATTTATAACCTTTCATTGATGAGATGATGGTCTAGGTTTATAAAGCTCTACTCTAATTTGATAAACAAAACCTATTCAAATTAATATTTCTTTTAAGATTTAAAATTCCTCAGCTAGCACCTCATTATCCTCTGACCTGATTCTTTGAAATTGCTCTACACACTTTGGATTTTATTCTGTCATTTTTTTGAGAGGATAATATTGAAGTTGTGAATGAAAAAGCCCTAATTTTTCCTAGTCTAATGCTACAACGTAGAGTTACCCTCGATATTCCCAGTTATCTGGATTGATAAATTTCCAATTTCAACATTTGCAAACTACCAGATGTTTTGGATATCCTTCATATCTAGTTCATCTATTTATATATATATACATGCTAACTAGTTCAACCATCTCCATTTAAGTATGTGAGCTGCACAAAAGTAGTTGAAATCATGTGTTGACTTAACTAATATAATAGAAAAAAAAGGAGTAGAATGAAGGTTTTTCTCATTATTTTTACTCTTTTATGTCTCTGGCTTTTACTAACATCAATGATAAAATTCCTCGCAGAATTTTTCCCGAGGTAAAGTAGAACTTACAGCTCGGTGTGGAGACACGAGTGGGAGACTGGTTTTTATTTGACAATTATATAGAGATAATATTATATGGAGTAGAAGTACAACCTTATGACCTTCCAGTATTTTTTCCAATGAGAATTTTGGAATTTATAAGACATAGCTTAAATGTTGATCAAATACACCTTATCCCTAGAAATAAGGAGTACATGTTCAAACATGAAAAGGAAGTGGGACCCTTCATTGTTAAAACTATATAAGATGTGGGAAAAATAGAATATATGATGAAAGAACTAAATTTTGCAAAAGGTGAAGCTTGGAACTATGATGCAGATCATATTATTTCTGATAGAAGATTGAAAACTGGCTCAGGGCCTTATATTCGTGATAGTATGCCTAAGTTAGAGAAGTTAGAAAATCAAGAAGTTTGGATCAACAATCCATTGGGTCAACTTTCAAATGAAACTTCATGGAAACAAGAAATTGCTATTGAGACCCCTACAACGAAGGAGAAAAGCTTTAAAAAGCCCAATTCTAAAACAATCATATATTGAAATGAAAGATAAAAAAAAAAAGCGGGCTAAGTTCAGGAGGAAGATGAAATTGAAAAATTAGAGATCATATTGAGGGAACAACCTTCACATCAACCTAGTTTTGAGATGTTGTTAGAAAATCTTAATGGCTAGTTCCCTCCCCCACCTCTTCTGATATGTTAGAATGTCATGCTAGGAAGAATTCATCTCAAATAGAAGTTTTCTGAAAAGGCTATTAGGAAATTGTCGAGAAGAGCCTAAACATAGCAAACGATATGATCTCTCAGTTGTCAACATAGTCCACTGGGGATTATAAAGAAAGATTGCTTTCAATAATGGACTTGGAAAGGAATCATTTGAAGCTATCATTGATTCATCCCACTGCTCAATCAATTCCAATACTGCCAATTTTCAAAGCTATGAACTTGTATATTGATGTAAATGATATTCCTTTATTAGACAAAATAAATCTACACAAACAAGTAGGAGAGATTATTTATAGAGATATTACCAAAATTTGCCTAACATTAACTATGGAAGAAAGGTTACTTGAAAAAGTTACTAATCAATTGAAGCAAGAGAAGGAAAATTCCAGAGTGAAACAAATCCAAATTGATGAATATAAAAGGTTGATAATCAAATTGGGGATTGATGAGGAGATGGAGAAGGAATTATAATTATATTATAGAATATTGAAGTAAAAGTGAAATCCTTAAGGAAAAAGTTGAAGATGCTAAGTTTTGAACATGTACAAACAACATAGTTTTTCCAAGTAGAAAAGGAGAAAGAATAATTACTAGAATAACTTGTACAAAGGAACACTGAAGTTACCAAGTTGTGAAAGAAGGTTCGGAATTTGGAGCACTCCCATTAGAGCCATATATGCATTTCTCCCATTTCAATTGACATAGATTCCCAAGATCCTTCAAAACAACTATCTAAGGTATTAGCTAATCTTAAGCTCTCAAAGGTCTAATTGAGAAAAACACACAACACTATGTTAGATGTAAAACATAAAATGAATATTAAAGAGAAGAAACTCAACTTAGAAATAAAAAAACTGTTAGAAAATTAAATATTACAGAGCAATGCAACACATAAAAATATGCGGAAAATAAAAGCACACAAAACACATAAAACTAGAGAGACACAGATATATGTGGTTCACCCAGTTTGGGCTACGTCCACCCCGAACAGCCAGTCCTTCCTTTTTATTATCCAGAAAAATGAAGAGACAAAACCTACAGCAGATCCGCTGTAATATCCTCTGTTCTCTCTCACAGTCTCCCTCTCTGTTTCTCGCTCCGAGAATACACTCATAATACACAGCCGCAATACAATGCCCTCATATATACAAGGGGATTGCCTTCTAGGGCAAAAAAACCCTAATATAAACATAACTTCTACCGTCAGATCATTTGCCTAATGAATGGCCCAGATTGACTAGAAATTACTATACTTTTACAAGGCAATTTTACATCTATTTTTAGCTTCGGGGGCGCTGCCCCCGAAAATCTCGCCGGGGTCCGGTGCGCTGCCGCCCCCCCCCCCCCTGGACCCCCCACGGCAGTGATTCATTACGGGCGGCGTTGCTGCCCCCTTTTAAGGTACAGGGGTCCAATGCTGTGATACAAAGTAAACAAGATAATCAGGCTCCACACCCAACAGAAACAACAAATTGATACATGAAAAACAAGTTATTCAAGAAGAGATTAATAAACTCAATTGAAGAGAAATTTTTCCTTGGTGGAAGCAAAGTGAATAGTTTGGGAAGAAATTATACAGGAAATGTGCTCAGCTTGGGATTATATGTATATTATTTCTGAAAAAAAACCCTATTGGAAAAGTCAGAGACAATCATAAAGAGAATCAAAGATAAACTAGAATATAAAGTCCTCAAATATAAGAAAATTATAAAATATTTGAGTGATAAATCTCCAGATGATCTTAGGGCACTAGATGTAGTTGACAACAAATTTTTCATTACAAAAGTAATAAAGGATATCAAGAAAAACATTCTTCCCTTTCAAGCTTCTAATCGACATAAGGAGGTTCAAAAGGCCATCTCAATATTTAAGAATAAATTTGACTAGAGGACAAGCGTTGGATTGTCCAACTGTTGGGATCAGAATGGAAAATTGCTTTCGTGGGAGGCATAAGAAAATACATCGACAAATGTTAAAATTCAAGCTTTCAAGGCTAGCGAATCATCAAAATCCCTAAAGGGATGGACTATTTTCAGTGACTTACAATGTGATTTTCAACTCCTGTGGCAAATATAAACCTTGTTCATGGCCAAGTCAAATTATATCAAGCATTCCAATTTGTAGATAGCTTGTCAAGAAATGGTCAAGTATTCACAACCAGACAAAGCACTTTGTAAAATATGTGAGAGGATAATCACACCTCAAGTCGTAGAAGTAGTGGAACCAGGAGCTAGTCAATGACATTCCATATTTAAAATTTTCTTTATTTAGATTACTCTTTCAGAAGTGGTCAAATTTCTCTTTTATGAGAAAATATTGTATGTAAATATTTTAAGGAATCATTAAGTAAAATTTAATTATAGTAGTTAGGAGTTTGACAGTTACTTGATCACTGAAAACTGAAATTTTGATATGTTATTTAAAGAGAAGAGAACCACATGAAAAGGGTTCGAAGATTTTATTAAATTTTTCTCTATGGCTGTAATGCTTCATCTTCCTTGAATATTAATAAAATCATGGCAGATAGATTCCATACTCTTTGATGTGTTACAATATGTTATATTTTTCTCCTTGTGTTCATTTTCGAAGTCCATTCTTCTTCATATGAAGTTAATGTATGATGCAACAAGTTTCTCTTAAGATAAGTAAATATTTATTAATGTTACAATTTGTTGTAGGAAATACATGTTTCTTCTTTTAAGAGACCTTAATAGGTGCTATTTTATCTTCAACACAATCATTATCTCTTGTCTTATCTGTTACATTCACTAATTCTCACTCAAGGTTAAAGCATTGAATTCCTTCGGCCCAAGTAAGGACCATAATCTTCGTCCTTATTCTTCTTCCCATTTTAATCATCTAAACTCTATAACTTTAAGGAAAAAGGTTAATATGTTGGGTCTTAATTTTTATTTAATATTAAGTTAGCATTATATATAGAATTGATTTGTCTTCGGGAAATAATTTCAAAACTATTCATTAGTTTTGTGGATTTTCTGGGAAGTATTCCTTTCAGCCAAGAACTGTCTCCAGGGTACAACATCAATTGGCGTCATTGTCGGGGCAACAAAATTGAATGATTTTTCCCTCGGCTGTTGTAATTAGTTTTTTTTCTTTGATTGGTGAAAAAAGAAGGTTTTGGCTAATATATATCACTAAAAGGGGAATATTTTGTCGTTAATGTTGGCTCCTATAAAACTCCATACTCGCTTTAACCTCTATCAAGAGAGAACCCTAGAAATATTTGACCCTGAAAATTTATTTTAAAATAGAGTGTGGAGACAGAAACAATCTCCGGGAACCGCCAATTCAAAAATATTTGTTCTTGGTTAAGGTCCATCAACTTCAAGTTCACAGAAAAATAAGTAATATTTAGTTTTGTATTCTAGAACTATCTCCTAGAGTGTTGAATTTTTCTGAAGACTAGTTTCCTCCCTCTAATTTTCCATTTCCAGAGCCTCAGTTGGAAACGAAATCTTTTGAAACAATTTATTTTTCTTTCCCTTCTCTACTAAAAACAAAATAAGTAACAGATACTATTAAAATAGTTGAGTCTCAACCTATTGTCACCTCTTATGTTTCACTTGCTTCCTCTATTGCATTAATAATAAAGCCTCCACTACCTCCTCCTCAAAATATGGCTGTACATGTTTTTGTGCTAATCATTTTCTCCCCTTAAATATTCCCCAACCACTAAATGCTAGCCTCAATATTATTTCAATATTTTTCCTAGTTTTAATGGGGAAAATGAAGTCACAACTAAAGAGCATATTTCCACTTTTTTTTGCTTTCGTTGAGAACATAAGTGGAAACTTTGAAAGTGTTAATGAGGTTATTTGTCCAAAATTTTGATGGTGAAGTAAGAAAATGGTTTAAAACTATCTCTCAAGCCTCCATAAATACATGGTGATAAGAATGATCATTTATATTTCTTGACTAAATTCAATCATATTAAGAAAAAGAACACAAATTTTGTTATTGAATTCATCAAGCTACTTAATAAAATTTATAGCAGAAGACCAGTAGAGATTAAACCCACTTAGGTAGCTAGAAATTAGCTTTTGCATTAGATTTTGACCTAGACATTGCATTGACAATTAGGGAGGGAAGTCTTGATACACAAGATAAAATATAAACTAATGCAATTGAGATTGAAGCCAATCTTACTTCTTTATGAAAGATAAAGAATAAAGAAAGTTTTGTAGAGAGAAGAAAGGTGAAAGAGGAAGTAGGATATTTGGGGTAGGCTAAGGAGACGCAAGATCAAAAATTGGAAGAAATGACAAAGATGATAAGAAATATTTCCAATAAGTTGGTTAAAATGGAACTTGAAAATAAAACCCTCCTAGAAAAATTTAGCAAGGAGGAAATCAAGATTTTAATCCTCAATATAGAAGGTCATTTAATCCACCACATATTGTGCAAAGGGAAAGAAAAATTACGGAATATTAAGTTAAATCTCCATTAATGATTAAATATGAACCAAAGGATAATTTAGGGGAGATTTTGAAATATCAGGAGAACCAATATTTAGTAATCTCTAAAGATGATGAGAAGGATTTTCAGGGTGTGGATGATCATTTTTAGCTTCCCCGGTTTGAAGAAGATATATTTTTTTATTGTAAGAAGTTTTCCAATATAATGTGGGTAAAATTACATAAAAAATATGATTTGAGATATAGTAAGACGCTTAGAGTACAAGATCAAACCAGTCACAAAGATAAACAAGCTCTTGAGTAAGTGAAGAATAAGGGTAAAGAACCAATGGATATTTTTCTAGAAACTGTAGGACAAAAATCAAAATCTAAGCAGCAAACACGGAAGGAGAAAAAAGAGCAAACTAAGTAAAAAGAAATAGTCCTTCCTTCAGTTTTGAAAAATAATTGGAGAAGCTAAAATATCTCATGCCTCTAGTTGAGATTTCCAAACAACCATAGTATAAAAACAAATAGTAAAATTTATAAGTCCATCACAAGTAACTTCAAATCAACATGTTTTGAATCTACAAGAATATATACATGTTGTTTTTTTTGGACCTCGGGTCGAAGAGAATGATTCTTCAACTCCTCCTTCCTATATTACTCTTCTTTTTCATGATTTGATGTTGCGTAATTGTATGATGGATTTCGATGCCTCACATAATTTATTTCCCCAATATGTTATGGAGCAATTGGGTTTACAAGTAACATATTTGTACATGTATTCATATTGTTTTGATTCAAGAGCGGTCAAATGTATTGGTCTAATTAAGGATATGACTACCTCCTTGGCACAAATCCTTGTTAAGAGCATTATGATGGATGTGGCGGTTGATCACATTCCACTAATATTTGAAATGTTATTTTCCAGGTCCTAGGGAATGAAACTTGGAGGTTCTATTAAGTTGGGTCTAACTTATGCCACCATTATTTTATTTGGAGGTGAAAAAAGAAGGTTGTATAGGGAGTCTAGATTCGTAAAGATTGTTACTAAACATGACAACCTTGGAAATTCCCCTATATATAGTTGTAAGAAATATATTGGTTTTTTTTATTAGAATTAGATTAAAAGATAAAGAAGAAAATGGAATTTCATTCCCAATTTTAATGAAAAAATCATAAAACATAGTATCTTCCATTTGGAAAATTTATTTTGATGGTGTAAACTCAAGGGAAGGGAATGGGGCAAGTGTATTGCCTCTTTTTCCTAAAGGAGAAAAGATCACTTTATCATATAAACTGGAGTTCGAAACAAATAATAATGTGACTGAGTAGGAATCATTGATTTTAGGGTTGTGGATTATGAATAATCTAAAAATCAATAATTTAATAGTTTTGAGGGATTCGGAGTTAGTGGGGAAGAAGGTTAGAGGACTCTGTCAAAATAAACACCCCAGATTGAGATCATACGAAAATGAAGTGCAAGATTTGATTGAAAATTTAGTTCAAGCATTTAATATTAGTTTTATGCCAAGGGATAAAAACAAGCTTGTAAATTTGTTAGCTATTTATGATAGTAGTTTCAAGCCTCCTCAAAATCCATGCTTAAGATATGAAGTTGAAGTCGGGCATCAACCCTTAATACTAGATTATATCAAGTATTAGGAAATATTTGAGGATGAAGAGAATATTCAGTGTTTCATGGAGACAATTGAAGAGTTTGCAATGTCACAAATTGATGAAGAGGAAACAAAATGATGAATTAGAAGTTGGATGTATGGAGCCTGAATGGAAGGACACAATTGCGGACCATGAAATTATGCAAGTGAAAACAAATGCTATTTTGAGAGATATCGTTCCTCTGGAAAATATTTTCAACAAAAATGATATACCAATCAAATATTTTGAGCATCCTGAAGTGTAGGATATAAAATATTGAAATATTGGTACTCAAAAATAACTAAAATTCAACAGGTTGGAAAAGGGCATACCAGTGGAGTTTAAGGAGAGGTATGTTAATATTTTCAAATAATATTTCAATGAATTTCTTGGAATTTTGAAGACCTTAAAACATATTATACTGAAATTATTCAACATATTATTCCTTTGAAGACTGGTGTTAACCTGTTAGGTCCCTATAATACTAGTGTATCCCCTTATTGTTATTAGTGTAGCCCCCTTATTGTTATTGTTGTACCCCTCAAGCCCCTATATTTTTATTTTTTATTTTTTCTAAATAAGATTGATCTATTAACATGGGTTTAAAAATACAACATGACTGAGGCCAAAATCTACTACCTTGGGGAAGGCAGAATTAACATGAAAAACACATATAAAGACTTCCCTTGAACACGGAAACCAGTCTGGAAAAAAAGTCCAAAACCCAGGCAGGGGCTCACCTTGTAAACATCCTGAAATTGCAGATTGTGCATGGAAACAAAAATGAACAGAAGCAAGAAAAAAATCCACTTAATCTGCTGAACATACACAAGCCCCATTGAATGGGCCGCAAGGTGAGAAAAATACACCATAGTAAACATACTATTCATCAGGAGGAACTTCAACGATGCGACACCAACCTGCATCAAGCAAATCCCGCGCCAGAGCATCTTCGGAAGCAGAGGGGCCCTGATCGGCGGGCGCCATCACCACCTCAGGAACGTTGCATGCTGGATCATCCGGAGGTTGCAACGACGCACGACCGATTCCCATCTGAGGATTCATCATCTGGTTAGAGTCCGGAGTGAGGCCTGTTGGATGAGCGCTGGACTCACCTGGCTGAGCCTCCTCCTGGAAGATAACAGTAAATAGAACTGAAATCCTTGGGAGATTCAGAGTGCTATCAAATATGAAGCACGCAGTGCCTGTGGTGGGCGGAGGTAGAGATCCCTAAGGGTGGGGAGCTGAAGAGTCTCTGAAGCGCCCTCGCCCACTTCGAGTATGAGGGTAGTGGCCAGTTCGTAGACCACTAGAGCGAGCAGGCACGCCAGACGAAAGGCTGGAAGATGTGCTAGGAGGACAACTTCTGGAGCCGCCTCTGTGGCTCCTCATCCTGTGGCGCAACCGAGGCATGGAAGGAGCAGGCGGGGGCTGGGCGGCAGCGGCGACAGAGTTAGACCAGCGCGAGCAGAGGCCAAAGGTCCGAGCAATGTGCTCAAGATTCAACAGTGTTGTCTTCACCCCAGTATCAGAGCAGAGCTCCAAGACAGCCTCTCCCTCCAAACAATGAGAGACTACCAGAGCAGTCGAACCGGCAGCATACATAATGAAGACTGGAATGAGGTTCGAGACCTCGCAGAAATGGGAGCTGTGCGAATGAAACACAATAGAGAACCCGACGCCACCCTGCCCATTATCCACCCCCCTCACATACCGATGAGCCCCCATTATAATTGTATCATTGAAGGCGAGCGCAGACTCCAGCATGCTAAAGCATGCGATGGCAGAATCCAGAGCGGAATACATTGTATGAAAACCAGACCTCCGATGAACCGTGCCTTTGAACACTGCGAGGCGTAAATGCGAATATCTGGCAAACAAAAATGAGAGATCATTCTTGTCTTGGGTGGGAAGGTGTCGATCCACCTCGCCGTGCCCCTGTCCCATAAAAATAAACTAAGGTCTGCACACTCGCATCCGAGAGGGTTGCATCCTTTTGGATGAGTAGATTGCACTCCTATTTTTTATCATGATTTTGAATTATGTTCAGATCGCCCATGAGAAGAGTATGCCTACTGTTCACTCCCAAATTGGCGAAAAGATCAACCACTTTGTTACCTTCCCGTTTGACGTGATTGAAAATGATGGCCCTATTGGAGTGGAGCCATTGTTCAATTGCATCCAATCTGGGTTCCAGTCTCCAACTGTTTTCTATTTTTCTCGCATGTGTCCCATTGAGGAGTTGGTTGGCCATATTGATGAGGAGTAAAGAATCTCCTTCTATCTCCAGAGGATGAAAGCCATGATGCTGAGATAGGATAAGACCTTTCCAGAGGCCCTCCAGTTCAGCCGAGTTGTTTGTGTCCCATCTGATGTTTCCAAAGAAAAAAAGGAGCAGCATGCCTTCATGATCTCTGAAAATGCCTCCGAATCCAGCATCGCCTGGATTTCCCTTTGAAGCTCCATCAAAATTGAGTTTGAAGGAGAACTTTGGAGGGGGGCTCCAAGAGAGCGATCCAATGGTTTGGCCTTCTGATGGTCTGTGATGATGCGTTCCTTATGGAAGTTGTATGTTCCAATTCTCCCAGATTTATTTCTCCTTTACAAGAGTGGGGAAGTCTTCCTGATTCCAAGCTTGAAGAGTCAGGGTCTCTTTGAGATTGAGACAGAGGGTGTCCCAAATGATATCTAAAGGAGTATTATGATCTTTAAATATGCGCTTGTTTCTCTCTTTCCAGATAGTCCAAAGGAGTAGACCGGGAATCAATCTCCATAATTGGTTTAGGAGTTCACTTTTGTAGGGGTTCTGGTGCCAATTTCGAATGGAATTGATTATATCATCATACACTCTGCTATTCTTTTGACAATGGAAGCTGGCCTTCTCCTAAAGATGGTTAGAAAGAGGGCAAGAGTTTAGGAGGTGTTGGAGAGTTTCCTCCTGAGAATTGCAATTAGGACACATGGAGGGCCCATGAAAGTTTCATTTTCGAAGATTGTCTCAAGTGAGGATTTTCCGGTACCCCACAAGCCACAGGAAAAGAAAGATTTTGGGCCAGGTGCCCGGTGACCAGATTTTGCTCCAGATGGGGTCCAAGGGCATTGGATCGTTGCAGATAAGTTTATAGCCTCTTTGGTGGAAAAGGAGCCTTTTGGAGAATATCCCCATCGTAGGATGTCCCTTCCCTCAGAATATCTAATGCGCCTATTTTGGAGCTCCCGCTCCATGACCTCCTTATCCTGATTGTCTACGTTTTTGATCAGCCGATCGATCTGCTTCCATTGTCTATAACCCTACACTGTTTCCGATGTCCATTGTTGTTTGATTGTTTCCTGTTGTTGCTCCGCCCATTCTTGACTGTTAGGCGGACTGCAGATGCTGGTGAGCCTAGGAAGTTGGTGCCAGGCATCCGTCCAGAATCGTGCAGTACTGCCATTTCTTATTTCCCAAAAGCTGTGTTGTTGAATGAGCGCATAATGTTGCCTGGAAGCATTCCAAATAAGTGATCCTTTTTCAGTGGGAGTGAATCTGATTAGCCCATCCTTAGGTCTGTGATTGGCATACTTAGCAGTCCAGATGTCTGCCCAAGTTTTTTTGGGAGAGGAGAGCCATTGCCACCATATTTTTTCCCCCATAATTGCGTCGCTGTGCTGAGGGTCTCTCAGACCTATGCCTCCTTTTTCTTTTGGCTATCAAGCTGTCGACCATTTAGTCAGAGCCCATTTACGATTTTCACTTGTAGCACCCCAAAGAAGATTGCGTTGCAGAGCTTTTATTTTTTTCAGGACCCATTTGGGTGCAACCAAGATGGATAAAAGATAGAGAGGCATCGCCTGAAGCACAACCTTTATTAGCAGTAATCTGCTGGCCATGTTCAGAGTTCTATGAGTCCATAAGGTGAGACGAGATTCAAATTTCTCCAGGAGCCTACGCCACGAGGTGTGCTTGATGGCAGAGTCTATTAACAGATCACGCAGGTATTTGGAGGGTAGAGAGGCAATGGGGAAACCCAAAATGCGGGCTATGGCATGTCGGGTGACAGGGGGGGTGTGGAAGAAAAAGATCTGCGACTTGGTCGAGTTTATGCACATTCCTGAGGCTTCAGAGAAATCACTCAGAAGGGATTTGAAAAGGGAGGCTTCCTGAACAGAGGGGTACCCAAGCAACATGTTGTCATCAACAAATTGTTGGTGAGTGATGGCAGGAGAGTTGTGAACTAAGAGACCTCTGAGATGCTGGGAGAGAAGAGCATGTTTGATGTGGCGACCCAAACCTTCCGCCATTAGAACAAAAAGGAAAGGGGAAAGAGGATCTCCTTGACGAATTCCTCTGGAGGGGCGGAAAGGTCGGGAGGGGATTCCATTTAAAAGGATCGAGAAAAACGTAGAGGAGATTAAGCTTAGAATCCATCGAATCCACATAGGGGAGAAGCCAAAGGCTGTTAGTATTTTTTGAATATAAATCCAGTTGAGCTTGTCCAAAGCTTTGGAGAGATCAATCTTGAGAAGCATACTTGCCTGTTTGGAGTGCTTGAGAGAGTGGATGATTTCATGAGTGAGTATGATGCCGTCTAATATCTGTCGTCCTTTAACATATCCGGATTGTTCTGGCGAAATGAGCATGGGCAGCAACGGCTTCAACCTGTTTGCAATGACTTTGGAGATTACCTTGTATATGACGTTGCATAGAGCGATAGGACAGAACTTATCCAGAGTACTATTATTCTCTTCCTTTGGGAGTAAGGCTATGAAATTAGAGTTTAGAGAGGGCAGTAACCAATGAAGAGTGCAGGATTCCTCCACCACTTGCCAGACCTCATCTTTGATGAGATCCCAGAACGTGTGGAAAAAGTTTGTGGTAAAGCCGTCCGGTCCAGGCGCTTTACCTTCCTTGAGCTGGGTCATAGCCAAACCCACCTCCTGAGGCATGAAAGGTCGAAGGAGTAGTTGATTATGTTCTTCAGTGATGAGTTTCGGCACATTTTGAGTGATCTTTTCAATTGCAAGCCACCTATCAATTGGGAGTTTCGAATGAACCTCTTGAAAGTGATTGATGAACTCCTGTTTGATCTCCTCATGGCTTTCCACTCGTTGCCCCTCTCGCGTTTGTATGAAGAAGATGGTATTATGCATTCTTCTCTACACTGTAGTTCTATGGAAGAATTTAGTATTCCTTTCGCCCTCTTTCAGCCATCTAATTCTGGATTTTTGCTTCCAGAGAATTTCTTCCTGCTTCCTTCTCTCCTCCAGTTGATTGTGAATGTGCTTTTCCTTTTCCAAGGTTCCTTCCTTGTAACCTTCTGCGATTATCTGTTGCTGGAGTTCCTTCATTTCTTTATTTAAATCTTGCTGAGCCTGGAATATGTTTCCGAAAGTCTTGTGGTTCTAGCGCTTGATTTGGGATTTGAGGAATTCGAGTTTCTGTTCAAACTGATACATTTTTGAGCCCTCTGGTGCGGAGGGTAGGTAACCCAGGTGGATCTGATGAAGTCATTGAATGCAGGGTGAGTAAGCCAAAAAGCTTCGAAGTGGAAAGGGCGTCTGGTGGAGCAGCCTGGTCTTTGCCATTGGAGGGCGATCGGCCAAGGGTCCGAGCATGAGAATGGAAGAATAGATGCCAAGATATCGCCTCCGAGATGCACTACATTGTCTGATATGAGGAATCTATCCAATTTGGAAGAAATTTGTTGTCGACCAACCCTACGATTTCTCCAAGTGTGCATTCCATTGCAGAATTGCAAATCGATTAACAGATTGTTTTGAATAAAGTCTTTGAAATGGCTATTCTCCTGTTCCATCTTGGCCCGTCCCCCCTGCTTTTCCTCTAGCTTGGTAATCATGTTGAAGTCTCCTCCAATGATCCAGAGAGGAAAGAGTCTATTATGGTTAAGCGCTTCAATTGTGTCAAGAAGAGAAATTTTGTTGCCTGCTTCCTGAGGGAAGTAGACATTGGTGAGATGTCCATGGATGTTGGTGCCGATGATATGAAAAGTGGCCTGTATGATGTGATGGGAAGCAAGAAAGTCTAAGAGGGTGATTTCTTGCGTATTCCAAGCTATTGCCAAGCCTCCTGAGGCCCCTGAAGCATCCACCGCAACCGAATGGAAACCTGGCCAGACTCTAGAGAGGATTTGACCAAGAGTATTACTGTTACATTTCATTTCCTGCATGAAGAAGATCTGGGGCTGCTCCTGCTTTATCATGTTTTTTATCATTCTAAGTTTCCCGGGGCTGTTGAGCCCTCTTAAATTCCATGAAGTGAGCTTCATGATTCACTATTAATGGTGGGCTTATAGTACTTTGTCAGCTTTGCATATCTGCCTGATTCCACCAGGATTTTCCCTATTGTGATAGTTCTTTGAAGATCCGTCTTTCTTCCACGTTTTTTGGAGTCTTTGAGAAATAGGTTGCCATCCCATTGACTTCCTGGTTGTATGCCCAGTTGTTTTTGCTGATAAGCCCTGGAGATGATGACTTTCAGGGTATTGAGTTGATGCTCCTGAATCTTGTCGTAGTCTTTCTTCCTGCAAACTTGTTCTAGTTCAAGGATGTCCAGCCCACCCAGATCAATGCTTTCCGGTTCTTCTTCCATGTGTTGCGTCTGACTACTTTCAGCTGAAGTGAATGTAGAGTTCATTGTCTGACTGGGGATACAGTCAACATCCATGCCATTAGGTTTCCAATCCGGATCCTTCCGAGACACCTCAGGAACCCCAGAGATATGAACCTGGGGTGATGGAGTGGGAGTAGGGCCCGATCTAGGGGGGAAGAGGTAGAGGTGATCAAAGGAGGGATTGGCAGAGAGTGCTGAGAAAGGTCTTCTGAGGTTTTAGCAAGCACCTCAAAACTATTACTAGTAGATGGAACAGAGGTATAGCTCTGAATGGGTTTTTTCTCGGAGGAGGGTTTTTTATGTGATCTCTTTCTAGAGGCTACCTTGGTGAAGCCATCTTGAGTTGGTTGGTCAGAGGGGTTAGAGGTTTGGGGTTTGAAATTTAGAGGGCAGTCCCGGAAGAGATGACCATGTGCATGAAACTTATGACAGCGAAAAGGAACATGTTCAAAATCTAAGGGTTGAATCCATTCATAATCATCATGGTATAGACTTACCGAATCCGGGAGGGCCTTGTCCAGGCGCATGAAAACACAAATTCAGGCATAGGAGGTGTATCTATGCAGCTTCGTTTCTTCAACAATTTTAATGAATTCTCCCAGTCTTTTTCCAATGTCTTTTAGTGATTCTTCATCCCAATATTCCAGTGGGAGTGAATACATCCGGATCTAGACAGGTGCCCAACTGAAATCTTCCTTGTCAAGGTTGAATCTCTCGACCCACTCCCATAGCTACAAACTGACTGAGTTGAAGAAATAAGGGCCTTCATCCATGACCCTGTTCCTATCTCCGATGCAAATGAATATCGCTGTAAAAAACCCCTTTGGTCCTAGCTGCAAGGTAACATGCCCCTTAGGTTTCCATTTGGCCGAGATCCAGCCTTGCAGAGCTTTTTCTGTTGGCCAGTATCCAATAAATTTACCAATGAGGGCATGGTCCCTCATGTACTGTATTTTACCATTGATTCTGTGGCTAGGAAGTTCTATCTTGGGTCGTTCAGCTGCTATCGGCTTGCATGTCGCTGATGTTACCTTGGGCGTATCCTTTTGCTCTGTCTCGACTTCTAGAGCTTCACTACGCTTTTCTAACTGATCAGAAGGATTGTTTATCGTTTCTTGCATTGGGGTATCTTTAGAGTCCGTGATTATTTGCTTTAGACCGGATGGCCCCGACAGAGTCTGCGCTAGAAGACCATTTTGATTGTGGGGGAAGGCTTCGAGGTCCCCCCCAGAGGGTCTGCCATTGTGGAGCGAACTATACTGGCGGGAAATCGATGCGTGCAGTAGGGCGAATGAAAAAGCGTGGCAGGGAAGAATCAGACTGCACCATTACAGAGGTTGCAGGGAACCCTAAGTTGCAGAGCGCCTTCGACCACAAATTTCACTTAACATCCTTTTGGAGATAATTTGTGAAGCATCCCCATGATAATTTTTTAAAACATGATCCTTTTCTGCCCCTATATTTTTATTTTTGTGCCCTTACATTATTATTGTTAAGTCGGCTAGGACTATATTGTGACCCATGGAATCCTATATATAGAAAGGAGGTTTTGTCATTTGTATCATCCAAGAATTGTTCATTTATGTAATGTAAAGGAGGCTCCCCCCTTGAAGTGGCTTACTTATAAGGCGTTAATCTCTCTTTTATTCTATTTTTGGAGCTAGTTTCAAAACATTTGGTATTAGAGATTTGGATTCTAGGGTTTTGCTGCTCCAAACAGGTCATTGTGGAATTTTCACTATAACTATTTTTATACAAAGGTTCAGAAGATAAAAATTTTACCATGAGAATCCGAAATCTTGAGGAATGTTGTATAAAACTTTCTAATATTGGTTCGCAATATTTTCAGAGATATGATCTATGGAAGTTAGGGTTTTTGCAGGCTCCCGAATATCATCTGAAAGAGGAGGCCCTTGGAAAAGCGCCACAACTATTTCTCTTAGAATTGGATTGGAGTTTTGAAAAATGTGGCTGAAATTACATGGATTTTTGTTTCCTGTGTATCAATTTCAGGGCCAAAGGAGGAAACAGTGACACCTGGCACGTCGTACAAGTTTGCTCTACTAAACAAGTCCATAATTAGGTGACTATGGGAAATTGGGCACAACTTTGTCTTGAAGCATCCAAATCAGGTAAGACTTGTGACATTCGAAATAAGATTCAGAGGGCTACTACAAGACTGAGTTTCAGATATTGAAGATCTGAAATCATAGAGATAATTCAGTTTCAATATCGAGCTTCTCAAAAGAAAGAAAAAGGTGTGTAGTTTTTTCAAATTGCATATTCAAATTGCATAAGTCTTGTTTGAAAAATCACTTTGAAGTGATTCCAAAGGCACATTGAAGCATATATATCAGTATTGAGTTATATAATGCCTCTAAAAAATAATTCCATACCCATTAAGCCCTCATAATTCTCTACAATGACGCATGGAGAGGAAAAATTGCAGTATGATATATCAAAATTATGGTACCAAGTGAAACAAATTGCGATTTTACAAAGAGCAATAAAAGATGACATAGATGGTTTAAAATCAACAATGAAGGCTAATTTGGAAGGTTTGAAGGATCAAAGGAAATCTAATATGGATGATAAAGTAATGGAAGATCACATCGAGGATTAACAACAAGTTATCCAATTCTCAAAGGATAACCTAAATTTGGTGCAGTATCAAATGAAACAACATGAAGATCAACATCGCAGGAAAAGAAGTTCTATAGCAGTCACAGAAGCAAGAACTCGACAACTACGGAATCGATCAATTTTAGAGTATCTCAGCAAGTGGAAGAACTTACCCGTTTAATATTCCACATGGGAGGATGAGAAATTTATACAAAATCATCAAGAAATAATCAAGCATTGAGGAAAACACTTGTTTGAAGGAGAGGGGCATGTTAGGTCCCTATAATACTAGTGTATCCCATTATTGTTGCTAGTGTAGGTCCCTTATTGTTATTATTGTATCCCTGTAGCCACCATATTATTATTATTGTGTCCTTACATTATTATTGTTAGGTCGGCCAGGGTTATATTGTGACCCATGGAATCCTATATATAGAAAGGAGGCTTTGTCATTTGTATCATCCAAGAATTGTTCATTTATGTAATGTAAAGGAGGTTTCCCCCTCAAAGTGGCTTATTTATAAGGCATTTATCTCTCTTTTCTTATATTTTTGGAGTTGGTTTCATAACATTTGGTATCAGAGCTTTGAATTCTATGGTTTCGCTGCTCCAAACAGGTCATCGTGGAATGTTCGCTATAAATATTTTTCTACGAAGGTTGAAAAGATGAAATTTTTACCACCAGAAGCCAAAGTCCTAAGAAACGTCATATAAAAATTTCAAATCTTGGTTCGCAATATTTTTGGAGATATGATCTGTGGAAGTTAGGGTTTTTGTAGGCTTCGGAATTTCATATAAAAGAGGTGACCTTGGGAAAAGAGTCATAACTCTCTCTCTTAGCATCAGATTGGAATTCTATAAAATGTGGCCGAAATTACACGAACTTTAGTCTCCTTTATATCAATTTCCGGGCCAAAGGAGGAAACATTGACACATGGCATGCCATACAAGTTGGCTGTACTGAACCAGTCCATAATTAGGTCACTGTGGGATATTGTGCATAACTTTGTCCTGAAGAATCCAAATCAGGTCATACCTGTGGCGTTCGAAATAAGATTCAGAGGGATACTACAAGACTGAAGTTAAGATATTTAAGATTCGAAATCACAAAGATAATTAAGTTTCAATATCGATCTCCTGAAAAGCAAGAAAAAGGTGTGTATTTGTTTTCAAATTGCGTAAGTATTGTTTGAAAAATCAGTTTGAAGTGATTCCAAGGGCATATTGAAGCATATATATAAGTATTGAGTTATATAATGCTTCTCAAAAATAATTCCATACCCATTAAGCCGTCATAATGCTCTACGATGACGCATGAAGAGGAATAATTGCAGTATTATATATCAAAATTATGGTACCAAGTGCAACAAATTTCAATCTTACAAAGAGAAATCAAAGATGACATAGATGGTTTAAAAGAAACAATGAAGGCTAATTTGGATGGTTTGAAGGATGAAATGAAAGCTAATATGGATGATGAAGTAGTGGAAGATCACATCGAGCATCAACAACAAGTTATCCAATTCTCAAAGGATAACCTAAATTTGGTGTAGAATCAATTGAAACAAAAGGAAGATCAACATTGCAGCAAAAGAAGTTCTGAAGCAGTCACAGAAACAAAAACTAGAAAATTATGCAATCGATCAATTTCAGAGTATCTCAACAAGTGGAAGAACTCACTGGTTGAAGGTTCCATGTTGGAGGATGAGAAATTTATACAAAAGCATTAAGAAATAATCAATCGTTCAGGACAACACTTGTTTGAAGGAGAGGGGCATGTTAGGCCCCTATAATACTAGTGTATCCCCTTATTGTTGTTAGTGTAGCCCCCTTATTGTTATTGTTGTACCCCTGTAGCCCCCATATTTTTATTATTGCGCCCTTACATTATTATTGTTAGGTTGACTAGGATTATATTGTGACCCATGGAATGCTATATATAGAAAGGAGGTTTTGTCATTTGTATCATCCAAGAATTGTTCATTTATGTAATGTAAAGGATTTCCCCCCCTCGAAGTGGTTTATTTCTAAGGCGTTGATCTCTCTTTTCTTCTATTTTTGGAGCCGGTTTCATAACATAAGCCTTATAAATAGAAATTAAAGCAGATAAACCCTTTTCTATTGCCATTAATTAAGAAAGAAGTGAAGAGGATTTTTGAAGCCATGATTATAGTTCCCTACAAATATTATGAATGGATAGAAAATATTGTGCTTGTAATAAAAAATAATGGTGAAATAAGGTTGTGTATTGACTTTATAAATTTGAACAAAGCATCATTGGAACACAATTATCCTGAGCATAAGATAGATTTTATAATGTAGAAATTAGTAGGTTCGGGAAGGATATACATGATTGAAGGATTCTCATGTTATAACTAGATTGTTGTTCATCGAAAAGACCACAAGAAAACAACATTTACAACATAATGGGGCACATTCATGATGCTAATATACCCTTTGGACTTATGAACGCAGGGACAACTTTTAATTGTGGTATGGATACTAATTTTGTAAGTGAAAAGGATAAATTCGTGGTGATTTATCTTGATGATATAATTTCCTTATCTGGATATGATGAGGAAAATTTGGAGCATCTACACTAGACGTTTGAAAAGTGTAGGATATATGGTTTGTCTCTCAATCTAAGAAATATCATTTTTATTTAAGAGATGGAAAAGTGTTTGATCACATTGTTTCCAAAGAAGGAGTTATAGTTGATCCATAAAGAGTTGAAGTAGTTTACAATATATCTTTACCAAAGAATAAAAAGGAGATACAAGCCTTTCTTGGGAAAATAATTTTTATGCAAAGTTTTATCCCCAACAATGTAGATATTTTCAAAGAGATAACTAATATAGTGAATAAGGACATGAAAGAAAAATAGACACCAAAAGCTAGGAATGAATGATACGGGTACTATTCCAACTAAGTTGGTAAAGGGACAAGGAATTGCTAAAATTATCGCTAAATAAAATTGTAAAGTGATGGGGATAAATTTATTATCAAATTCCTTGGAGTTAAGTGCAAGTAATGGAGAAAGACAATCTGAAAATGAAGGTAAAGAAAAAATGTTTCAAGATTCTCATTTAAAATCTAGGAATATGATATGTCCAAATAAACCATTTTTGATATGTTCCTTTGCGTTAAATAAAAGTATTGCAGATGTGTTATTAGAAAGGAATACTGAAGGAAAATAACAACCAACAACTTTCTTCAACAGAGTGTTAAGAAATTTTAAACTTAAATATGATATTTTGGAGAATAAGGCTTATGCTATGGTAAAATCCTTCAAACCATTTAGGACATATGTTTTTAATTTTAGGATAATTGCATATGTCCCCTCCAATGCAATTAAGGAAGTCCTCACCTAAGTTGACAATGAAGAAAAATGAGTGCGTTGGATAGAATTTTTTTTGGAATATTATATGGATACTAAGGTAGATAAGTTGGTAAAGGGACAAGGAATTGCCAAAATTATCACTAAATAAAACTGTAAAGTGACGGGGATAAATTTATTATTAGATTCCTTGGAGTTAAGTGAAAGAAATGGAGAAAGACGATATGAAAATGCAGGTAAAGAAAAAATGTTGCAAGATTCTCATTAAAAATTAAATATAAATATATTTGTTCACCATGGTATAAATATATCATATCCTATATTTTATATCTTCATTTTCCTCCAGAGATGGATATATCAAAATTTAAAACTGTACGGATTCAATCCGCATGTTAATTAATTTCCCAGGGTACTATGATTGAAATACATTATGATTATTATAACTTTATAATACATGCTTGGATTTTGGCAATCACGCATATTGAGTATATCAATCTGAATTCGAAAATCATTGAATAAATAATTAATAAGGAAATTTATCGATTCATGAGGTTTCTGGTTACATGTCCTTGTGGGTGGCTGGTAGCTGTCAACAATTAATTGATGTGGATATTCGTGCTCACCGTCGATTTGGGTAACCCTAGATCTGATGGTGAGGAATCCAACGGGAGAGTTTATGGTAACTACCCCAATCCTATGCGCCACACTCCCACTCATTTGCATTAAGCTCTACTACGGTTATTTTCTCTACAATTTTTGGTTCCCAGCTCTTCGTTTCGGCAGGTAAACTCGTCACTACCACCGAGCTCTTTGTTACAGTTCTGCATGGCTCGAGTTTTATAATTTTCTTGGAAAATTTTCTCTGACTTGCATCACAACATTGAGATTCCATTTTGTCACTTTGCGTTCGCATTTTCTTCCACTGAATATTTTCTTGCATAATTTTCAAATAGGTCATGCTACGGTTCAGGGATGTTGTAATAATTCCTTGATGTTCAATTTCCATTCAGGTTATGAGGTTTCATGGGGTTAATTTTGTCTATGAGGGTGACTTCCCTAAGTTATTTCTCCAATTTCTAAAAAATTCTCGTCCATGGATAAATGGTCGAGGTCTTCTCGTCAAGTGACAATATTATTTTCATTGATTCCTTTGAATGGATTTCATGAAGCGGACCTACAAGCATGTCGAGATTGATAGGCAAACTTTGGGGTTTCCCTATGCTTTTCTATTTTGCATAGAATTATTTTCTCTTGTTGGAGGGTTTCTCTGTTAATAGTTTTACTTACAGTCTTTTACTGTTTTGGGCAAGTCTCAACGTTGCTGGTGTCCCGGCGGAAAGGAGAGGTACTCCCTAATCCCGCAACCTATTTTCAAGGGTGGCCTTCCAGGTAAGCCAAAACCCTGTACCCACTTCGCAAAATTTCTCAAGATTTTCTGGAAGTGTTTCTTTTAGTTTACTAAGGATAAATCCGTTGTGTGAACAGGTTCGGCCTCTGGCCCTTAAGCTTATTTCACACGAGAGTTTCTTTGTTCCCTTTCGTTATGAAGGGTTTTGACATAGTCATTTCCGGAGGTTTATATGCTAACATGTATCCCCTCTTTGTTACTGTCCCTCTCAAGATGGAAGGAAATTTGATGTAATGTTTCATTGTTGGTTATGTTATACATTATTTTCGAAAGATATTTTTCCTTTGTGTTTTTTGCGCAACCCCATACATTGTACATGTTAATTTATTTTGATGCATTTAATGACTGCACTGTTATAGCCAGGTTATTTATATACATTTTTAAGATGAGCCCTTCATCATGGTGGTTACAGGATATGTTGACATCTGGGTTTATTTACATTCATATTGTGTTTCCAATCTCGGAACATTTTCTTAGTTCTATGAGTTGATTACTCGAGCTTCTAGTAATGTGTATAATTTTTCGAAGGTTATCATTGGTTTTTAAGCCTCATGGATCTTCCTTAAATTTGTAAAGAAGTTGTTTCGTTTGTACTTCAAGCTTTATTGGCCAGGGGATCATGATACCTGCCCTGTAATTACAGGGCTTGGCTTCTAACCTCTTGTGCCTTCTTATTTCCTTATACAAGATGTTTTTAATTTTTATCTGACATATGGTTTACCAGCAACATTAGTTTTTAAGCCTTACAGCTCTTCCTTAAATTTGTAAAGAAGTTGTTTTGTTTGTACTTCAAGATTTATTGGCCAGGGGACCATGATCCTTGCCTTGTAATTACAGGGCTTGAATTCTAACCCCTTGTGCCTTCTTATTTCCTTATACAAGTGTTGGACATTGGGTTCAACGCTCCCCGTGTGTTTCGTGACATGGACTAATCGCCTCTCGTGGATCCTAACTCTGGCGATTGTATCGAAGACTAATGCCTGCGGTTTTTGGTCTAACGACAATCGTGATTCCAACAAGTGGTATCAGAGCAAAAGGTCTCGAGTTTGAAACTCACCCAGCTCGCGTTGGGGGGGAGATTGTTTGACATGTGGTTCAACGCTCCCCTTGTGTTTAGCGAAATGGACTAACCGCCTCTCGTGGATCCTAACTCTGGAGATTGTAGCGGAGACTAATGCCTGCGGGTTCTGGTCTAACGACAATCATGATTCCAACAACAAGATGTTTTTAATTTTTTTCTGACATATGGTTTACCAGCAACAACTTTAATGTCATCTCAGTTCCAATTTTATTCTCAACTTACTCTGTGTAATATTTTTTTTTTCATGCAATCAATATTTTCCCCCTTTTCTCAATAATATGTATACACAAATTGATAAGCATGGTTATTAGCACAACTAGTTATAGAAATTTTTATTTGTTGATTTATTACTACTTTTGTACTTCTATATACTCTCTATCTATATATAAATATATATATATATATATATATATATATATATATATATATATTGTAAATTATTTAGTGCCTTTCCATTTTCTATTATATAGAGCAAGTTGTTATACATATTCATCATTTTTTGGTAGCCTCAACTTGCTCGAAGGAAACCAAGTCTATTGGCCACCTCAGAGAGTTATAACCTAACCAAAATTGGTATTGTTTCTTCCTTTTACTCACTGCTAAGATTAATCTACTATGTCCATAAAAGTTGCATATAAAGCAAAAGCTATACATACTATTTTCAAAAATCATTCAAAATTATCGAAGAATTTTAGAAATTATCCATCTGATGAATCTATAGGTGTTGGATCTTTAGCAGTAGACCCTGACATCTCTGCTTGCTGGATAGTCTGAAGCTATTGCTCAATCCTTCCAATTATTGCATTTTGTTAGAGTTGAGTCTTGGACATTTCATGCATATCTAGTTTAATTTGCTGAAGTTCAAAGAGCACAGAGGAATTAAGTTCCTTTTCTTGCATGCTCATAATTGCTCTTGCTAACGCACATTTTATCTTCCAGTATGTCTTAGCTGTTTGCTAAAACAAAGACACTCTACCCCTTGTACTCCCTGGATCACAAATAAAATCTATCCTAGCTTGTTGTTCTTGAATGTCTGTATCTTATTTATCACTTTGTTTCTCCCATCCATGAATTGTTTTGGGAATTTTCTCAGGGGTATTCGCTTCATAAATATTTGCTAAGTTTTCCAGAATCTGTTTATTACTTTTCTGACCTCTTTTTCTAGTTTTCTGGGATGATTTTAGTTTGATTTCTCTATGAGTATATTTTTAACTGACATTTCTTCCTTTTGTCATCTTTCCCTAGTTAAAGTAATATGCTGATTTAGAATATGAAACCCCTGTGATTTGAAATGGAGGAAAGATATGAAACTTAGAAACAGTTAAAATTTGTAGCTTCGTTTCAGTCAAGTGAATTTTGGAGAAGAGGTTAACCTTCGCAGTGTTGCAGGAACTAAAAAACTTGGCACAATTAATAATCCACCTTTGAACTAATACAGTAAGGGAATTTCTGAGAATAACCATATTATCGGTCAATACCCAATTACGACAACTGACCTTAAGATACAAAATTTTGCATTGAAATAGAGACCGATAGAACGCACCCATACTGAAGAAACCCATAGGAAAATAAACGACAAGTGTAAACCTCAAAAAAGAGTAATACACTGAAACATAGAGGCCAACATATAAAGCTACAGGAAAATTCCTTTGATGCGATAAAGACAGAAAAACAGGGATATGAGCTGGAAATTATGCATACTAAAATATGCATCCCAGGAGATTTACCAGCCAGACCCTTTGAACAAAGCCAATAGAATAACCCATTTAACACAATACATGTTAATTGCCCAAATCTACTATCAAAAGCATTGAAAGGCCGACTTCTAAAACATGGTTCAATATCCAAACCTACTACCTCTACCGCAACATGCAGGTTTAGAGTAATTTAAGAAGTAGACGAAACTAGAAAATTGAGAGGGATTCTTGTGAGAACCATTTCTTTCTTGGACAGAGAGGTAATAGGGAAACCATATTGCAGAGTAAGGATGGTAAGAACCATTACATACCCACTGAGTCTTCGCCAACGTTGATGATGCTGAGCTTCAGAACCTCCGACTATCAAAACCACTGTCTAAGTCCAAAAAATCTTTGTTGTTTGAAGAATGTTGTTTCCAACTTCAATTATCTCATTGCAACGCAAAATCCAGCGTGTTTTTTGAGTTCCAAGCGTCAACATGCAGTGAATGCAAGGGCAACAATGTGGTTCATTCATTATATGATCGTGGGAGAGGTCTTCATATTGCTCTATTTAATGGCCCTCTAGCAGGCTTACCAACCTTACCGCATGTCAGGGCGCGTGGTATGGCCACCCAACCTATCCTTGACTTAACACCTCGATTGGGGATCTCCTGTTAGATCTCTGTCAATGATAATTTGCAGAGAGTGTAATTCTATATCCCAAATTCTGGCTCTTGGTGTAACATCCAAATGTCTTTATGTATTATTACAACCCTAGTTAGCTAAATAATCTACCGCCTCATTACCTGTTCAGCAAACATGTAAGGGTATTAGATATTGGATTTGTTTAATCAGCGATCCAATTTCATGAATTAAGTTTTCAGTTCACCAACTTTTGCTTATCTTTTCCCATGTTGATCCTTGTTGCAATTTACTTAAAACACCTATAACTATAGCATAATCTCCTTCGATTATGAGTCGTTGCTAATTTTCTATTTTTGCTATGATTAATCCTTGTTTAACTGTTGTCAGCTCCGCTTCATTATTAGTTGCATGATCCAAATCCATAGCATATACTCGACATGCTTCACCTCGGGAGTTTCTAAAAATCCCTCATATACCTGCTTGCCTTGTATTTCGTTTTGATGTGCCATCAAAATTAAGTTTAATGAATGCATTTTGCGGTACCTTCCATCTATCTTGCAGATTTTGTCGAGGAGGTCTATATTTCCATAGAGTATTTGACAACATTTGAGGTTTTAAATTTAAACTGATCATTATTTGAGTTTCAATTCCTTCCACCTTCCAGTCTTTCTCCATCCATTTTTCTAGAAGAATTGTTTCTCGGATATTCTCTATCAGTTTATCCCATATTTGGGCACTGGTTTTTTCTTCTCCTCTAAATATGCGCTGGTTCCTTTCTTTCCAAATACTCTAGAATAATAATCCAATAGATAATCTCCATGCTCCATTCAAGACTCCACAATTAAAACCTCCTTTTCTCCAGTTGATAATGGTTGTATTTATATTTGTATGATCTCTATCCGTTTGTTTGTATGTTCTTTCCATTTTCCTCCATATGAGATCTATAATTTCATATGTGTTGAAAATATAGTGAACACATGAGATCTATAGTGAACATCCATTTAGATTGATATCCCCATCTAAGAATGTCACTTCTTATGGTAGTCCTTATTTTCCTAGTTTTCAACTCCTTTTCAAAATTGTTCCATTTCAACATTTCTGGTGCTCCTGGCCAATCTACTTTCTCCTTCCATTTTCTCCACTGATTAGTCTGATACTGAGATCAGTAATTATAAATTAACCTATTATTTGCGGTATTGGTGAACAATAAAATTTCTCCTAGATCAAGTCTACTGAATATTTTTTCTCTTTGTTGCCACTAATCTTCCCAAAAAAGTGCAGTCCTTCCTTCCCTTACTTCCCAAAAACTATGCTGTTTAATTAGAAATTTGTTAACTGCTGCAAGATTCCAGATAGTGGATCCTTTTGGAACATAATCTATTTTTAATTTTCGTGATACTGACTAGGGCATACCATATTTTATTTCCCAGATCATCTTCCATAAATCTTGTCCTCCTTGGATCCATCTCCACTAGATTTTTTCTCCCATGACTTGGTTTAAAATATATGGATCCTGAAGGCCTAAACCTCCTGCCCTTTTTACTTTGATTAATTTATCCCATGAAAGAAGATCCCATTTCCTACAATCCTGTGCACCTTGCTAAAGGAATTTTTTAAACATATTAACTAGATGATTGCAAATGCTTTTCGGAATAGCTTTGCCTGATAATTGATAAATAGGAATAGATTGAAGAACATATTTTAGTAATATTAATCTCCCAGGAGCATTCAGCACTCGAAATGCCCAATTATGCAGTTTTTTCTCCATTTTGGTGATAAGGTCTTTCCAATCAGCAATTCTTAAAGGTGTAATACTTAATGGTAGTCCCAAATACTTCATAGGAAAGGTGCCTATATTAAATCCCATTGTTCTTGCCAAGAAAGATTGAGTAGCATTGTTAACATTAAAAAAGTAAACATTTGATTTATCAATGTTAACAAGAGTACCTGATGCATCCATGAAAAGATCCAGAATTTGTAAAATGGCTTTAGCCTCTCCCACAGATGCCTGGCAGAATAGAAGAATGTCGTCTACAAAATGTTGGTGAGTCATAGAAAGAGATAGTCCCCATAATTTTAAACCTTTAATATTACCTTCCGCTAAGTGAACCTTAAGTAATCTTCCCAGACCTTCAGCTGCTAATATAAAAAGAAAAGGGGAAAGGGGATCTCCGTGCCGAAGCCCTCTAGAGATATTAAAAGGCTGAGATGGAATGCCATTGAGGAGAATGGAAAATTTCGGAGAGGTTATAAATGAATGAAGCCACTGCAACCACCTTTGATCAAATCCAAAAGCTTTCAAATCTGCAATCAGATAAGGCCAACTAATCCAATCATATGCTTTAGAAAGGTCCAATTTTATCAGCATTCCTTTCATTTTCATAGATTTTAACGAACAAATTGCTTCCTGTACAGTAAAAATTCCATCTAGGATTTGTCTCCCAGTAACAAATCATGTCTGCTCCGGAGAAATGAGATTTGGTAGAAGAGGTTTTAATCTATTTACCATAATAGTGGATAAATTTTTTTAAATCACATTACATAATGCTATAGGAAAAAATTCTACCGGAGTGTCCAAGTTTTCCTGTTTAGGGATCAAAGTAATGAAGGTCGCATTGAGAGGAGGATATACTTTACGATATCTCCTGGATTCCTCTACCACTTCCCAGATGTCCCGACCCATAAATTTCCATGCTGCTTTGAAAAATTCAGTTGTAAACCCATCAGGGCCTGGTGCTTTATTCCTTGGCATATTCATAACTACTTCTTCCACTTCCTCCATACTGAATTCTCTTAATAGAGCTAAGTTCTGGTTTTTGGTGACGACTGAAGGAATGTGTCTTGTTATTTTTTCAATAGCTTCATGTCTATTCTGATTTGGCTTTGTCAACAGATTTTTAAAATGATCCACCAGCTCCCTTTCCATTTCCTCATGTTGAAGCTGTCGATTTCCATTCTGATCTTTTAAAGAGAAAATTATCTTATTTTGTCTCCTTTGTATCATGGTTTTATGGAAGAAATTTGTGTTTCTCTACCCTTCCTTCAGCCATTGGATTCTATATTTTTGCTTCCACAAAATTTCCTCTTGGTGTCTTCGTTCTTCAAGGAGACTAAGGGTATTTCCTTCTACTATTAGAGCTTTTGTTCTCCCATTCAAGATCATATGTTGCTGAAGATCTTTCATTTTTTCCTTTAATATAATTTGTTCTTGATGGATATTTCCAAATTCTTCCTTGTTCCATATTTTTATTTCTTTCTGTAGATGTTTCAATCTAAGCTAGATGGAATGCATCTTATTTATTCCAGGAATTCGATTAGATTCCCACCACTATTTAGATTTTTCAAAAAACTTTTTATCTCTTAACCATAAAAATTCAAATCTAAACGGTCTATTCTTAGGTCCTTCTTTTACATCCTTGTCTATTCGAATCGGCCAATGATCTGATCCCAGGGTTGGTAGAATTGCTGCCTCATAGTATACATCTAAGCTAACTAGATCTTCTGAGGCTAGAAAGTGATCCAACCTAGATGTTATTTGATGTCTTTCACCACGTCAATTATTCCAAGTGAATTTCCCATTTACCGTGGGGATATCTACCAATTGGAGATCAGTTAACAAATCTCAAAATAGCTCCATCTCCGGATCTTCTCTCCTTATTCCCCCTTTTTTTTCATTCATATTTAGAATCATATTAAAATCTCCTCCAGGAAGCCAGTATTTTTCTTAATGTATCGTATTTAAAGTTCTTATAGTTTGTATAAACTCCTCTCTTTCCCCGAGAATTAGAGGCCCATAAACTGTTGATATTAATATATTTTATTTTGATCTAATTTGTCTGAAAGAACCTAACAAAATTCTAGGAAATGCTATCCATCCCTCCACTACTATTTCTGATGGATTCCATAAAACCGCAATTCCTCCTGCCATTCCTCATGAATCAATTGCCATCAACTCATAATGCAGTTTAAATGTTTGAAGGATGTTTTCAATTTTCTGTTCTGAAACTTTTGTTTCTTGGATTAACATAACTTGAGGTTTTTTAGTTTTTAATCTTTCTTTTAAATATCTTTATTTGCCTTTACTCTTAAGGCCTCTTATATTCCAGGAAAGTACTTTCATGGACTAACTTTAGGGATAGGTTGGAATACCGTTGTTAACGGCATTATCTTACCTGTATTTATCAACATCTCTCCCACTAATTGTATGGACTCCTGCAAAGTCCTTCTTCCTCTTTTCTTCATTCCTTTTTGGGGATTAGGGTTTTTAGTAGCTTGTTCAATATTTTGAACTTCTTTGTGCGCTTGAGCACTCAAATAATGTTCAAAAGTTTCTTTATATAATTTCTTTTGCTCTACCAGAATGAAATGATCATCAACATTTCTCCATTCATTCAATAAACGTTTAAAAACCCTTTCCTCCACCCTTAACTCCTCTTTGTTCTGCTCTACATCCATTGGTGTCTGTTTTGATACACTGTTATCTTCTATCTCTGTATTATCCTGCACTACTTTCCTCTTTCCAGACTGGGTTTTTTGATTAACTGCCTCCTGAACAAGGCATGCACTATCTTCTCTTGCATTTGACGACTCTCCTTCTTCTTGCAAGACTTCATACCTGTTTGCTGTGGGATTAACTAAAGACTTCTACAGTGGGGTATTTTGTTGTGATGCGAAAGATCTATTATTTCTTTTTTTATTTGTAACTGTTGTGAATCCATCCTCCCTTTGTCGAATTTGCTCAGGGTTTGATGTTTGTCTGTTTGATTGCTGCTCATTTACATTTAAAGGACAGGAATTATAAAGATGCCCATATTCATGGCAGCGCCTGCATCTAAATGGGATATGCTCATAATCCAGGAGCTGCTGCCAAATTTTTCCTTCATATTCTAACTCAATCGTTTCCGTCAATGGCTCTGAAATGTTCATATATACACAGATTCTGGCAAAAGAAGTATAACGGGCACATCGAGTTGTATCTGATATTTTCACAAAACTGCGAAGAGAATTTCCTATACCTTCCAGAATATCAGGATCGCAGAAGTCCATTCGGAGGCCAAACAATCGGACCCATACTGGTGCTGCAAGAAATTGTTCTTGGTCTGGATTATAACATTCTTCCCACTGTCTAAGAAAGAGTCCTGAATTGTTATACAAATATGGGCCTCGTTCAAATATTCGTTCTTTATCTAACAGGTTAGTAAAAATTACTATAAAAAACTCTCTTGCCCCAAATTTTAGATCATTATGACCTTTGGGCTGCCATTTTATTTTATCCATTTCAATAAATCTTTTTCTGTAGGCCAAATACCAATAAACTTACAGATTAACGCGTGATCATTCATATACCTTCTATATTCGTCCAATTTGTTTGCAGGAATGATAAATCTTGGTTTCTTCACTGCTCTTGGTAAGCATTGCCCTTTGTTTTTTTCTTGCCAATCTGCTCCCAAGACCGAAGTCGTTCGCTGGGAGCCTCCTTGTTGCTGTTTGATTGATTGATCTCCACTGGTTACGTTACGGTAGGAGGGGGATGAATCCCCTCCTGAAGCTACTGCCATCATCGACCCAGGCACATAAATCGAGACGCAGGCCTGTTCTAAGTTTTAAGAAACCCTAACTCCTCTACTCATCGGCTTCTTGGAGCTCCATGCCAGAAAAATAGTCTCTATCGATATTTGAACACCAGGAATTAAATTCATTTCTATTGCAAAATTTATTTCTATTTAGTCTAGTTCTAAAGTTGTCTCATATTTTAAAGTAGACTGAAACCAACATTGTTTCTAATTAATAGAGATACTACAAAATATGAAAACGCAAATTCTTTTCTTATCACACCAAACTGGATCAATAAACTTTAAACACTTATCTCTATTTTATGGGTTAACCTATAGCATCACCCAACCTTGAGAGAGGTGATCACGTCCTTTTCTCCCCATGCTTTGCACTAGATTCTAGATAACAGGTTTCTTGTCAGAAGTTAGACCTTAAGACCTCTGCCTACACGTCTCTCGAGTTACAAAGCTCCATTGGTAATAAACCAGCTCTAGACAACTCTTTTCCTTCACAACATGTTGTTGTAAACTCTTTTCTTCTTTCATGAACATAACCCCTTCACCTTCTCAGGACTTCCCTTTTATCCTCCTGGGGAAAACTGCCTCTTTTTTACTCTAGAATCTTCGAATTCTTTTACCATTAAGTTAATAAATTACTCAATGTATTTTTTTTATTCATGAAGTAAAATCTAGTTTTTACTAAGGAATAACCAGATTTGTTAATTTCTCTTTTCACTTAACAATTCAAATGTATTTGTAAAAGTCTTTTAAACATAAAATTGAAAATAAAATGGGTGTTACTAAAAATTTCTAGTAAATTGTGTGTTTTTATGGTTGAAATGCTTGATTTTTTGGGTGAAGTGAACACTTCACCCATCTTCAAGGACATAAAACTTAAGTCATGACACAAAGAGTGTGGATGTGAGATCATAAATAAATAGAGGATAGAGTTAGAATCTCACTCTTAGGGGAAGTAGAAAGACAATGAAAATTGATATCTCTAAATAATTAAGTTAATAATAATAATTAATTAGCAAATAAAGAATAATAAAATGAACTTGAATTTTTATTGGTAATATTATTTTTATTTTTGAAAAGGTAAAAAAATATAAAATTGGAGTTGGAAAATTACTATCGATAAATATTGAGTAAAGTAATAATAAAGAAATGTTAAAAGAAGAATTAAAAATGGAGTACTCCATCCTTGTTAATTCTTCCTTTAACTTCTTTTTATTATAATCTTGTCCAATATTTATTAATAATATTTTTCCATTCTTATTTAATATAATTTTACCAATTTTATTAAAAAATAATTCTATTTTAATATTTTTAATTTCCTAAATAATTATTATTATTAAATTAATTATTAAAAAATATAAACATTCATTGTCTTTCTACTCCCCATAACAATTAGAGACTAACTCTATCCTCTATTTATTTATGGTCTAGGGCATATCAACCACGAATACACATGGTTTACCACAAACTTCATCAAAATAGATTATTGTTTTTGCCTTTTGTAAAAATGTGGTTGAAATCATGCCTATGATGTAGTGGATGACATTTGAACTAGTAAAATGAATTTTTATGCCAATAATATTACAAATAAAATATATTAATACTGCAAATAAAATCTATTTAATATTAAAATAAAAAACTAAAAAAATAATATTTAAGAAATACAATCATTAATTGAAGAAGCTAGAAATAAAATAAATGAGAATAAAATAATAATATAAAAGGTATTGATAATTAATATAAAAATGTTTTCATTTTATAATAACTAAAATGTTTATTATATATATATATATATATATATATATTTTGTAAAGTATATTTAATTTATTATATTTATTTAATTTAAGACGAGAATATTATTATATATTATTTTTGGGATTCAATTGTGTTAAGTAAGTCATTTATCTATGACTATTTCCATGACCTCTCATAGAAATGATCATAAATGAATGACTTAATTAAATCAATTGAATCCCCATAATGATATATAATATAATGCATTGTGGAAACCCCTCATACTTAAATAAAGAGAATATTATTGTTATTAGGGTATAAATTTGAGAGGCAATTTTTTTTGTTGTAAACTTAGTAGTGCCTCCATATTCATTCCATAGTAGAAAAACGCAGGTTACATCAAAATATGATGTTTTTGACCTCAACCTACCATAGGAAACCAAGTTTGTTTACCATATTAAAGAGTTATAGGCCATCCAAAACTTAAAGAGTTTAAAACGGTCTCTTGCTATATTTAAAGGTCTATTGTCTATTTTAACATATATAAAAATATAGAAAAAATAAATTCTATCCATATTCATATCAACAGAAAGAATAAATTCTAAATATTCAGTCTTCATAAGGCTAAATGGGTGTCGAGGCTTTGACACTCGACTCGAGCATGTCAACCTGGTGTAGATTCTAGAGCTGTCTATCAATACGTCTAAGACAAGCATTTTGTTGGTGCTGCGACAAATAGATCTCTTGAATATCTCTGCGGATTTCCGCCAGAATTAAGGCTACCTATGGGTCCCCCCCAATCTATTGAACTGTGACAATTTCCTTAGCCAATAGACATTCCAGGTCCAGTAGATACGAATAGACTATTGAAAAAGAGAGAGTCTATTGCTTGCGGGTATTATCGGGATTCATTAGAATTCGATCCATATCTTCCTCAGCAAGGTCTTCTTCCACTTTTGTCTTGACATCCTTTTCCCACCCAGAAATCACCGATTTGATGTCGCTGGGTGTTCCTTCTAAATAGGCTTGAAACAAATTCTCTGTAATTTCTTTCTCGGACTTTCGTCCTTGTCTGTTTGTACTCGCTTTAGCCTTCACTTTTTCTTTTCCTTCCTTTCTACCCAACTAATATTTAACCATTTTTCCTTGAATATTTTTTTGTTAATGTTGGCTCCTATAAAACTCCATACTCGCTTTAACCTCTATCAAGAGAGAACCCTAGAAATATTTGACCCTGAAAATTTATTTTAAAATAGAGTGTGGAGACAGAAACAATCTCCGGGAACCCCCAATCCAAAAATATTTGTTCTTGGTTAAGGTCCATAAACTTCAAGTTCATAGAGAAATAAATAATATTTAGTTTTGTATTCCATAACTATCTCCTAGAGTGTTGAATTTTTATGAAGACTAGTTTCCTCCCTCTAATTTTCCATTTCCAGAACCTCAATTCGAAACAAAATCTTTGGAAACAATTTATTTTTCTTTCCATTCTCTACTAAAAACAAAATAAGTAATGGATACTATTCAAATAGTTGAATGTCAACCTATTGTCACCCCTTATGTTTCACTTGCTTCCTCTATTACATTAATAATAAAGCCTACTCTACCTCCTCCTCAAAATATGGTTGTACCTGTTTTTGTGCTAATCATTTTCTCCCCTTAAATATTCCCTAGCCACTGAATGCTAGCCTCAATATTATTTGAAGCTTTTTCCTTGTTTTAATGGGGAAAATGAAGTCAAAACTAAAGAGCATATTTCCACTTTTTTTTGCTTTTGTTGAAAACATAAGTGGAAACTTTGAAAGTGTTAATGAGGTTATTTGTCCAACATTTGGATGGTGAAGTTAGAAAATGGTTTAAAACTATCTCTCAAGCCTCCATAAATACATGGTGATAAGAATGATCATTTATATTTCTTGACTGAATTAAATCATATAAAGAAAAATAACACAAAATATGTTATTGAATTCATCAAACTACTTAATAAAATTTATAGTAGAATACCAGTAGAGATTAAACCCACTTAGGTAGCTAAAAATTAACTTTTTCATTAGCTTTTGACCTAGAAATTGCATTGACGATTAGGGAGGGAAGTCTTGATAACCAAGATAAAATAAAAACTAATGCAATTGAGATTTAAGCCAATATTATTTCTTTATGAAAGATAAATAATAAAGAAAGTTTTGTAGAGAGAAGAAAAGTGAAGTAGGAAGTAGGATATTTGGGGTAGGCTAAGGAGATGCAAGATCAAAAATTGGAAGAAATGACAAAGATGATAAGAAATATTTCCAATAAGTTGGTTAAAATGGAACTTGAAAATAAAACCCTCCTAGAAAAATTTAGCAAGGTGGAAATCAAGATTTTAATCCTCAATATAGAAGGTCATTTAATCCACCACATATTTTGCAAAGGGAAAGAAAAATTATGGAATATTAAGTTAAATCTCCATTAATGATTAAATATGAACCAAAGGAGAATTTAGAGGAGACTTTGACATATCAGGAGAACCAATATTTAGTGATGTCTGAAGATGATGAGAAGGATTTTCAGGGTGTGGATGATGATTTTTAGCTTCCCCACTTTTAACAAGATATATATTTTTATTGTAAGAAATTTTCCAATATAGTGTGGGTAAAATTACATAAAAAATATGATTTGAGATATAGTAAGACACCTAGAGTACAAAATCAAACCAGTCACAAAGGTAAACAAGCTCTTGAGTAAGTAAAGAATAAGGGTAAAGAACCAATGGATATTGTTCCAAAAATTGTACGAGAAACATCAAAATCTAAGTAGCAAACACAGAAGGAGAAAAAAGAGAAAACAAAGTAAAAAGAAGTAGTCCTTCCTTCAGTTTTGAAAAATAATTGGAGAAGCTAAAAGATCTCATGCCTCTAGTTGAGATTTCCAAACAACCACAGTATAAAAAAATTAGTAAAATTTATAAGTCCATCACAAGTAACTTCAAATCAACATGTTTTGAATCTACAAGAAGATATACATGTTGTTTTGTTTGGACCTCATGTATAAGAGCATGATTCTTCAACTCCTCCTTCCGATATTACTCTTCTTGTTCATGATTTGATGTTGCATAATTGTATGATGGATTTCGATGCCTCACATAATTTATCTCCCCAATATGTTATGGAGCAATTGGGTTTACAAGTAACATATTTGTACATGTATTCATATTGTTTTGATTCAAAAGCAGTCAAATGTATTGGTCTAATTAAGGATTGTTACTACCTGCTTGGCACAAATCCTTGTTAAGAGCACTATGATGGATGTGGTGGTTGATCACATTCCACTAATATTTGGAATGTTATTTTACGGGTCATAGGGAGTGAAATTGAAAGGTTCTATTAAGTTGGGTCTAACTTATGCCACCATTATTTTATTTGGAGGTGAAGAAAGAAGGTTGTATTAGGAGTCTAGATTCGTAAAGATTGTTACTAAACATGACAGCCTTGGAAATTCCCCTATATATAGTTGTAAGAAATATATTTGTTTTTTTATTAGAATTAGATTAAAAGATAAAGAAGAAAATGGAATTTCATGCCCAATTGTAGTGTAGAAATCATAAAAGATAGTATCTTCCATTTGGAAAATGTATTTTGATGGTGTAAACTCAAGGGAAGGGAATGGGGCAAGTGTATTGCCTCTTTTTCCTAAAGGAGAAATGATCACTTTATCATATAAACTGGAATTTGAAACAAATAATAATGTGACAGAGTAGGAATCATTGATTTTAGGGTTGTAGATTATGAAGAATCTCAAAATCAATAATTTAATAGTTTTGGTGGATTCAGAGTTAGTGGGGAAGAAGGTTAGAGGACTCTATCAAAATAAACACCCCAGATTGAGATCATACGAAAATGAAGTGTGGGATTTGATTGAAAATTTAGTTCAAGCATTTAATATTAGTTTTATGCCAAGGCATAAAAGCAAGCTTGTAAATTTTTTAGCTATTTCTGATAGTAGTTTCAAGCCTCCTCAAAATCCACGCTTAAGATATGAAGTTGATGTCGGGCATCAACCCTTAATAATAGATAATATCTAGTATTAGGAAATATTTGAGGATGAAGAGCATATTAAATGTTTCATGGAGGCAATTAAAGAGTTTTCAACGTCACAAATTGATGAAGAGGAAACAAAATGATGAATTAGAATTTGAATATATGGAGCCTGAATGGAAGGACACAATTGTGGACCATAAAATTATGCAAGTGAAAACAAATGCTATTTTGAGAGATATCATTCCTCTGGAAAATATTTTCAACAAAAATGATACATGAATCAAACATGTTGAGCATAATGAAGTGTAGGATATGAAATATTGAAATATTGGTACTCAGCAATAACTAGAATTCAATGGTTTGGAAAAGGGCATACTAGTGGAGTTTAAGGAGAGGTATGTTAATATTTTCAAATAATATTTCAATGAATTTCCTGGAAGTGTGGAGACCTTAAAACATATTATAATGAAATTATTCAACATATTATTCCTTTGAAGATTGGTGTTAACCTGTTAGGTCCCTATAATACTAGTGTATCCCCTTATTGTTGTTAGTGTAGCCCCCTTATTATTATTGTTGTACCCCTCAAGCCCCTATATTTTTATTATTGAGCCCTTACATTATTATTGATAGGTCGGCTAGGATTATATTGTGACTCATGGAATCCTATATATAAAAAAAAGGTTTTTTCATTTGTATCATCCAAGAATTGTTCATTTATGTAATTTAAAGGAGGCTCCCCCTTTGAAGTGGCTTATTTATAAGGCGTTGATCTCTCTTTTCTTCTATTTTTTGAGCTGGTTTCATAACATTTGGTACTAGAGCTTTGGATTCTAGGGTTTCGCTGCTCCAAACAGGTCATTGTGGAATTTTTGCTATAACAATTTTTATACGAAGGTTCAGAAAATGAAATTTTTGTCATGAGAATCCGAAATCCCGAGGAACATCGTATAAAAAATTTAGATATTGGTTCGCAATATTTTCAGAGATATGATATGTAGAAGTTAGGGTTTTTGTAGGCTCCCGCATATCATCTAAAAGAGGTGACCTTGGGAAAAGCGCCACAATTCTTTCTCTTAGAATCAGATTGGAGTTCTGTAAAATGTGGCCAAAATTACATCGATTGCAATTTCCTGTGTATCAATTTCAGGGCCAAAGGAGGAAACAGTGACATGTGGCACGTCGTACAAGTTTTATCTACTGAACAAGTCCATAATTAGGTCACTATGGGAAATTGGGCACAAATTTGTCTTGAAGCATCCAAATCACGCAAGAATTGCGACATTCGAAAGAAGATTCAAAGGGCTAATACAGGACCAAATTTCAGATATTGAAGATCCGAAATCACAGAGATAATTCACTTTCAATATTGAGCTTCTCAAAAGCAAGAAAAAGGTGTGTAGTTATTTCAAATTTCATAAGTCTTGTTTTAAAAATCACTTTGAAGTGATTCCAAGGGCATATTGAAGCATATATATCAATATTGAGTTATATAATGCCTCTCAAAAATAATTACATACCCATTAAGCCCTCATAATGCTCTACAATGATGCATGAAGAGGAAGAATTGTAGTATGATATATCAAAATTACAGTACCAAGTGAAACAAATTGCGATCTTATAAAGAGCAATCAAAGATGACATAGATGGTTTAAAAGCAACAATGAAGGCTAAGTTGGACGGTTTGAAGGATCAAAGGAAAGCTAAAATGGATGATAAATTAATGGAAGATCACATCGAGCATTAACAACAAGTTATCCAATTCTCAAAAGATAACCTAAATTTGGTGAAATATCAAATGAAACAACAGGAAGATCAACATCGCAACAAAAGAAGTTCTGAAGCAGTAAAAAAAGCAAGAAATCGACAACTAAGGAATCGATGAATTTCAAAGTATCTCAGCAAGTGGAAGAACTTACCCGTTTAATATTCCACATGGGAGGATGAGAGCTTTATACAAAATCATCAAGAAATAATCAAGGGTTGAGGAAAACACTTGTTTGAAGGAGAGGGGAATGTTAGGTCCCTATAATACTAGTGTATCCCATTATTTTTGCTAGTGTAGGCCCCTTATTGTAAATGTTGTACCCCTGTAGCCACCATATTATTATTATTGTGTCCTTACATTATTATTGTTAGGTTGGCCAGGATTATATTGTGACCCATGGAATCCTATATATAGAAAGGAGGTTTTTTCATTTGTATCATCCAAGAATTGTTCATTTATGTAATGTAAAGGAGGTTTCACTCTCAAAGTGGATTATTTCTAAGGCATTTATCTCTCTTTTCTTATATTTTTTGAGTTAGTTTCATAACATTTGGTATCAGAGCTTTGAATTCTATGGTTTCGCTGCTCCAAACAGGTCATCGTGGAAGTTTCGCTATAAATATTTTTCTACAAAGGTTGAAAAGCTGAAATTTTTACAACCAGAAGCCGAAGTCTTGAGGAATGTCATATAAAAATTTCAGATCTTGGTTCGCAATATTTTTGGAGATATGATCTATGGAAGTTAGGGTTTTTGTAGGCTTTCGAATTTCATATAAAAGAGGCGGCCTTGGGTAAAGAGTCATAACTCTCTCTCTTAGCATTGGATTGGAATTCTGTAAAATGTGGCCGAAAGTACACAAACTTTAGTCTCCTTTATATCATTTTTAGGGCCAAAAGAGGAAGAAGTGACACATGGCACGCCATACAAGTTGGCTCTACTGAAGCGGTCCATAATTAGGTCATTGTGGGATATTGTGAATAACTTTGTCTTGAAGCATCCAAATCAGGTCAGACCTATGGCATTCGAAATAAGATTCATAGGGCTACTACAAGACTGAAGTTAAGATATTGAAGGTCTGAAATCACAAAGACAATTCAGTTTCGATATCGATCTCCTGAAAAGCAAGGAAAAGGTGTGTATTTGTTTTCAAATTGCATAAGTCTTGATTGAAAAATCAGTTTGAAATGATTCCAAGGGCATATTGAAGCATATATATAAGTATTGAGTTATATAATGCCTCTAAAAAATAATTCCATACCCATTAAGCCCTCATAATTCTCTACGATGATGCATGAAGAGGAAGAATTGCAGTATGATATATCAAAATTATGGTACCAAGTGCAACAAATTTCGATCTTACAAAGAGAAATAAAAGTTGACATAGATAGTTTAAAAGAAACAATGAAGGCTAATTTGGATGGGTTGAAGGATCAAATGAAAGCTAATATGGATGATGAAGTAGTGGAAGATCACATCGAGCATCAACAACAAGTTATCCAATTCTCAAAGGATAACCTAAATTTGGTACAAAATCAAATGAAACAATAGGAAGATCAACATCACAACAAAAGAAGTTCTGAAGCAGTCATAGAAACAAAAACTAGAAAACTATGCAATCGATCAATTTCAGAGTATATCAGCAAGTGGAAGAACTCACTGGTTGAAGGTTCCATGTGGGAGGATGAGAACTTTATACAGAAGCATCAAGAAATAATCAAGCGTTCAGGACAACACTTTTTTGAAGGAGAGGGGCATGTTAGGCCCCTATAATAATAGTGTATCCCCTTATTGTTTTTAGTGTAGCCCCCTTATTGTTATTTTTGTACCCCTGTAGCCCCCATATTTTTATTATTGTGCCCTTACATTATTATTGTTGGGTTGACTAGGATTATATTGTGACCCATGGAATGCTATATATAGAAAGGATGTTTTTTCATTTGTATCATCCAAGAATTGTTCATTTATGTAATGTAAAGGATTTTTCCCCCTCGAAGTGGCTTATTTCTAAGGCGTTGATCTCTTTTTTCTTCTATTTTTGGAGCTGGTTTCATAACATAAGCCCTATAAACAAAAATTAAAGCAGATAAACCCTTTTCTATTGCAATTAATTAAGAAAGAAGTGAAGAGGATTTTTGAAGCCATGATTATAGTTCCCTACAAATATTATGAATGGATAGAAAATATTGTGCTTGTAATAAAAAATAATGGTGAAATAAGGTTGTGTATTGACTTTATAAATTTGAACAAAGCATCATTGAAACACAATTATCCTGAGCCCAAGATGGATCTTATAATGTAGAAATTAGAAGGTTCTGGAAGGATATCCATGATCGAAGGATTCTCAGGTTATAACTAGATTGTTGTTCATCCAAAATACCACAAGAAAACAACATTTAAAACATAATGGGGCACATTCATGATGCTAAGATACCCTTTGGACTTATGAACGCAGGGATAACTTTTGATCGTGGTATGGATACTAATTTTGTAAGTGAAAAGGATAAATTCATGGTGATTTATCTTGATGATATAATTTCCTTATCTGGATATGATGAGGAAAATTTGGAGCATATACACTAGACGTTTGAAAAGTGCAGGAGATATGGTTTGTCTCTCAATCCTAAGAAATATCATTTTTATTTAAGATATGGAAAAGTGTTTGATCACATTGTTTCCAAAGGAGTTATAGTTGGTCCATAAAGAGTTGAAGTAGTTTACAATATACCTTTACCAAGGAATAAAAAGGAGATACAAGCCTTTCTTGGGAAAATAATTTTTATTCAAAGTTTTATCCCCAACAATGTAGATATTTTCAAAGAGATAACTAATATAGTGAATAAGGACATGAAAGAAAAACAGACACCAAAAGCTAGGAATGAATGATATAGGTACTATTCCAACTAAGTTGGTAAAGGGACAAGGAATTGCTAAAATTATCACTAAATCAAATTGTAGAGTGATGGGGATAAATTTATCATCAAATTCCTTGGAGTTAAGTGCAAGTAATGGAGAAAGACAATCTGAAAATGAAGGTAAAGAAAAAATGTTTCAAGATTCTCATTTAAAATCTAGGAATACGATATGTCCAAATAAACCATTTTTTTATGTTCCTTTGCATCAAATACAACTATTGCAGATGTTCTATTAGAAAGGAATACCGAAGGAAAATAACAACCAACAACTTTCTTCAACAGAGTGTTAAGAAATTTTGAACTTAAATATGATATTTTGGAGAATAATGCTTATGCTATGGTAAAAGCCTTCAAACCATTTAGGACATATGTTTTTCATTTTAGGATCATTGCATATGTCCCCTCCAATGCAGTTAAGGAAGTCCTCACCTAAGCTGACAATGAAGAAAAATGAGTGCATTGGATAAAATTGTTTTTGGAATATTATATGGATACTAAGGTAGATAAGTTGGTAAAGGGACAAGGAATTGCCAAAATTATCACTAAATAAAACTGTAAAGTGATGGGGATAAATTTATTATTAGATTCCTTAGAGTTAAGTGAAAGAAATGGAGAAAGATGATATGAAAATGCAGGTAAAGAAAAAATGTTGCAAGATTCTCATTAAAAATTAAATATAAATATCTTTGTTCTCCATGGTATAAATATATCATATCCTATATTTTATATCTTCATTTTCCTCCAGAGATGGATATATAAAAATTTAAAACTGTAAGGTTACTAGCCATGAGATATTGCATTTGTAATGGAAAACTGTATTGGATGGATCCTATTTGAATTCACCTTCTATGTTTGACTGAGGAGGAAACATCAAATATTATAAAATAATTTCATGTTGGGATATGTGGAGGATGCCATCCCTGGAGAGCTACAACCTATAAGATTATAAGGGTGGGATTTTATTTTACTAAAATATTTGCAGAGGTTAATCTAAAATTCATATGTTGTAACAAGTGTCAAGTGTTTTCTATAAGCAAAATCTTCCTCGTTTTCCATTGATTCATGTTCTGGTTGAAGCTGCATTTGTTCAATGGGTATTTTATTTCATTAGTGAAATTCATCCTATGTCGATTGGGAAACATAAATGGATTCTAACTTCCACATATTATTTTACCAAGTGGGTAGAAGTAGTCCCTACTAGATCAACAACTAATACTATGGCTATTAAGTTTCTGGAATAAAATTTTTTTAGCAAGGTTTTTGAGCCTAACCAAAATTGTCACTAATAATTCAAAAGCCTTTAAATAAAAAAAGATGATAATTTTTTTCTAGAATTATAATATTATCCTCAACCATTCCACTTCATATGACCCACAGGGAAATGGTTTGGCCAAATTAAAAAAAAAAGTCTGGTCATAATTATTAAAAATACTCTTGTTGATTACAAGAAGAGTTGTGATACTTAGCTAAAATATGATTTATGGGAAAATAGGATAACAAGAAAAAGGTCTACATGAAAATCTCCTTTTGAATTAGTATATGGGACTTCTGCTTTATATCCTAGTCAACTGGCTTTAACTATAGCTAAATTATTACAAGATACTAAAGAAGAACCAAATTCCCTAACAAGGAGGATGAAACAACTAATATAATTGCAAGAGGATAGAGAACAAGTGAAGTTGAACTTACAAAAATACCAGGAGAAGATGAAGCAGATTTTTTATAATCAGATAAAAGGACAGAATATTTAAACAAGGAGATATGGTGTGAAAATAGGACAATATATGAGAAGATAAAGGAAAAATTGGAAAGTTAGATGCGATGTGGCTTGGACCTTTCAAAGTTTCTAAAGTTAAAAACAACAACACCTTTCTTCTAGAAAACTTGGAAAATGAATTGTTGAAGCTTCCTATAAATGGGAAGTATTCGAAAACTAATTCCAGTATTATTACATGATACATATACTTTCATTCATTGTATATATCAATGTGACCACTGTAATTACCGATGTGTTTATTTTTCATCATATGGAAATCACAAAAAAATGAATCCATGCCCAAGGTGAAGGCGCTAATCTACAATTATTCGCATTTTGTTACAAAATTCTATCCACAAGGGGATCCTATGCTGTAGCACTTATTTTTCTTTCATTTTTTCTCTATGTAAAAAAGAAAAATAAAAGATAATGAAAAGATATATATATATATATCTAAATGCCTCAAAAGGAAAATAAAAAAGCAAGGAACAAGAGCTCTTTCAAATCTTGCATTATTATGTCATAGGTTAATATGTTTCACGTTATGTCGTGTTGCTAAACTATATGAAAGTGGGTTTCTCCCACAAAATATTACAGTTTTTAAAGTTCCATAGGTTCGCATTGTAACCATAAACATGTGTATAACTATAATTATCAGACGAGAGACATGGGTCCTCACCATGTCGGATTTTAATGGGGGAGGAGGCCTCACATTGCACTATTTCCAAATACTATTTATATCAAGATCTATGGATGAAATGAAAAGAGGGGCCCTCCCTCTATCCATCTGAAACCACCAAGGGGGCATATCACATAAGAAGAATGTGGTTTTAACAAAGCCATGCTCCAAAGAAACTTACACCAATCCAAATTACATGTCATGTCCATGTGTATGTCAATACATATTACACCAAGCAAGCCTAACACATAGGAAGTTATCCACCTAATGGCACACTTAGATGCTGAGATGGAAACTTATGTCACTCTATGCCAAAGTAACATCATTTAGAGACTTTTAAATTATATGCTGCCACTAGAATTTTAAATGTAAAAATAGGGTTTGAGCCTAATCGTTAGTTATTTGTTTACACGTTACTAGAGGATTAATCTGCTTAACTATCCAAGTTGTTGTAGCATATTGGCACCACCTTGGTCTTCCATCTCATACAAAACACTTTGTTTTTCCAGGTATTTGGGAACTCTCTTTCTTATTCTCAAGGTTTTCTTTATGTATTTTAAAATGATTAAAATGAAAAAATCATATACAACAAATATAAAACCCAATACAATCCCATTATTTGATATAGAGTGAGGAATCCACGACTCCTAGTGTCCATTTGATTTCCTAACTATTTTCCATCAAGATTTAAGTCGCCATGATGAGTCAAATGACATCCTCTATCTAGCCTAATTGGGCTGTATAATGTAATTTCTCCCTATTTTTACGAATTTTGTGAATTCAACAGTTGGTTGGGACTCTCCCATGTTTCTCAAAATGGTTTCATAATATCTTCAACACTTGAAAATATCTTCCAAATTACTCTCGAATTGTTTTATAATGATTTGCAATTCCCCACTATTGAAAATTTACAACCTTTCACTGATGATATGCCAATCCATGTTTATAAATCTTTTCCCCAATCTGATAAATAAAACCAATTCAAACTAATTTTTCCCTCAAGATATAAAATTCCTCAGAAAACCCATCATTATCATCTAACCATTTTCTTTTAAATTACTCAACACACCCATGTTGTTATTGAATCACTTATTGGATAGGACAATACCTAAGTTGTAATTGAAAAATCCTTAGGTTTCCTTAGTCTAATGCTACAACCTAGAATTCCCTTGGATATTCCCACTTATTTGGATCGATAAATCAATTTCCAATTTCAGCATTTTAAAACTACAATTTTTTTTAGATATCCTTCATATCTAGTTTATCTATTTATATATATAAATGTTGACAAGTTCAACCATGTCCATTTAAGTATGCTAGATGCGTATAAAAAATTGAAAAATAATGGTTGACTGGACTAATATATTTAGAAAAAAGGACCATAATGAAGGTTTTTCTCATTATTTGTCCTATTTTATGTTTATGACATTTACTATCATCAATGATCAAATTCCTCCTAAAATTTTTCTTGAGGTAAAGGAGAACTTACAACTTAGTGTGGACAATAGAGTCAGAGAGTACTTTTTATATGAAGATTATATAGAGATAAGGTTATATGGAGCATAAGTACAACCTTATCGCCTTTCAATTTTTTTTCAAATAATAATTTTCTCCGTGGAATTTATAAGACATAGTTTAAATGTTGATCAAATACATTTTTTCCCTAGGCATTAGGAGTACATGTTCAAACTTGAGAAGGTAGTGTGACCCTTCATTTTTAATACTAGACAGGTTGTGGGACAAATAGAATATATGATGGAGGAACTAAAATTTTCAAAAGGAGAAGTTTGGAAATATTATCCCCGTCATATTATTTCATATAGAATATTGAAAGTTGGATCCGGGCCTTACATTCATGATAGCACACTAGAGTTCGAGAAGTTCAAAAATGAAGAAGTTTGAATCAACAATCCATTGGGTAAACCTTAAAATGAAACTCCAGGGAAACAAGAGATTGTGATTGATACCCATGCAATGAAGGAGAATATCTTAAAAAGGATAATTATAGAACAATCCAATGTTTAAATGAAATATCAACACATATAAAATGGGGCTAAAATTCAAGAGGAATATGACATTGAAAATTTATAGATCATATTGATAGAACAACCTTCACAAAAACTCATTTTTGAGATGTAGTTAGATAATCCTGAATGCCTTATTCTTTCCTCCACCTCTTTTGAGATGGTAGAAAATCATGTTGCGAAGGTTCCATCTGAAATAGGAGGTTTGAAAAAATGTTATCAAAAAATTATTGGGGAATATAAGACACAAATTCTTTCAGCAATGGACTTGGAAAGGAATCAACTAAAACTTTCATTTGTTCATCCCACTCCTTAGTCAATTCTAGAAGGGATAAATTTCAAAGCTATGAACTTTTTTTTTGATGTAAATGAGGTTCCTCTACTAGAAAAATAAATCTACAAAAAATATGTAGATAGATGATTTATAGTGATCTTACCAAAAGTTCCCTAACAATAACTAAGTTAGAAAGGTTACTTGAAAAAATTACTAATATCTTGAAGAAAGAGAAGGAAAATTCCATGGCAAAACAAATCTAGCAGGATGCCTTTAAAAGTTTGATAATCAAACTGGGGATTAAACCAACAAATGGATATGAAATTAATGTTATATTATATACAATTATGAAGAAAAAGTGAAATCCTTAAGGAAAAAGCTGAAGATGTCGAGTTTTGAACATGTACACACAAATGCACACACAACAAAGCTTTTCTAAGTAGAAAAGGAGAAAGAATGTTGTGAAACCAAGTCCAAAAAGAGAAGAAAAGAGATAAAAATGCCTTATACATAAGCCACTTCGAAGGGGAAACCTCCAATACATTACATGAATGAAAAATTCTTGGATGATACAAATTAAAAAACCTCCTTTCTATATATAGGAGTCCATGGGGCCACAGTGTAATCCTAGTGGGGCCACAATGTAATCCTAGCCGACCTAACAATAATAAATTAAGGGCACAATAATTACAATATGGGCGTTACAGGGGTACAATAATAAAAATAAGGGGGTTACAATAACAACAATAAGGGACTATAATAGTAATATAGGGACCTAACATGCCCCTCTCCTTAAAAAAAGTGTTGTCCTCAATGCTTGAGTAGCTCTGGGTGCTTTTGTATAGAATTATCATCCTCCCATGTAGAATCTTCAGTGGGTAAGTTCTTCCACTTGATGAGATACTCTGAAATTGATCGATTACGTAGCCATCGAGTTCTTTTTTCCATGACCGCTTCAAGTTCCAATATGATTTTTCCTTCCTCATCAAGTTCTGGAAACATTGTTTGAAATGGAATATTTTCACCTATAACCTTCTTTAAGCATGAAACATGGAAAACTGGATGCACTCGTGAAGAAGCAGGAAGATCAAATTTGTATGCCATAGTACCAATCTTTTGCAACACCTTGTAAGGACCATAGTACTTTGGCGATAATTTATTATCCTTCTTAGATTTCTTGAGGGACATTTGTTTGTATGGTTGTAGCCATAAAAATACCCAGTCTCCTATATCAAAACTTCTCTCACTGTGATGTTGATCTTCCTGTTGTTTCATTCGATTTTGTGCCAAATTCAGGTTATCCTTTAAGAGTTGGAGAACTTCTTGTTGATGCTCGATGTGATCTTCCACTGCTTGAACCTTCAAATTTTATCTTAAAGATGATGTGATGGATGGTGGATGATATCCATAAAGTGCCATAAATGGGGTCATTTTTGCTGCAGTATGGAAGGAAGTGTTATACCACCATTCGGCGAGAGGTAACCACTTGACCCATTGTGTTTGTTTATCAGATACAAAACAACAAAGATATCCTTCCAAACATTTATTTACTATCTCAGTTTGACCATCAGATTGAGGATGATAAGATGAGCTATGAGCTAATTGAGTACCCAAACAAGAAAATAACTCTGTCCAAAAATTTTCAGTAAAAATGGGATCTCTGTCGCTCACAATAACCCTTGGGCTTCCATGTAGCTTTTGAATTCTGTCCACAAATGTAGTAGCAACTGTACTTGCTTTAAATGGATAAGATAATGCACAAAAGTGTGCATACTTGGTAAGTCTATCAACTACCACCATGATGACATTCTTTCCTTCGGACTTAGGTAAACCTGTGATAAAATCCATTGAAATCTCCTCCCAATGTTGACTTGGAATGGATAAAGGTTGTAGAAGTCTCGGGGTCTTAATTGTCTCAACTTTATTCTGCTGGCAAACCAAACATTCCGCCACAAACTTTTCAATATCAGATTTAAGGCCATCCCAAAAAAATTCTTTCTTCACCCTGTGGTAAGTTTTTAAAAATCCTAAGTGTCCTCCTAAAGGAGAAGTGTGCAATTCCAAAAGAATATTTGTTTTAGTTGGGAATTCTTACAAAGATATAAGCGATCTTTGTACCATAAGGAATCATTTTTCCAACTAAATGTATCAGATGTACTAGGATCTTGCTGCAACTTTTGAATGAGTGTCCATACATCTTTGTCCTTCTTCCATTGATCTCTTGCTTCGGTTATCCAATCTGGTTGGATAATAGAAATGGCACAAAGCAATGCTTCCACCTCTTCATTCTTTCTTGAGAGTGTATCTGCAACAACATTAAGCTTTCCTTTTTTGTAGATTATTTCAAAGTCATAACCCAACATCTTTGTGACCCATTTTTGCTGCTCTTCTGAAGATGGTCTTTGTTCCAAAAAGTGTTTAAGACTATCATGATCAGTTTTTACCTTGAAGTGTCTTCCCATTAGGTAAGTTCGCCATTTCTTTAGTGCATGCAATATTTCTAACATTTCCTTCTCATAAATAGGTTTCTGTAAATACTTTCCTTTGATTGGACAACTTTCAAAAGCAATGGGTCTTCCTTCTTGCATTAAAACAACGCCAATTCCATTTCCTGAGGCATCACATTCCGCAATAAAGGTTTTTGTGAAGTCTAGCGTAGCTAAGACTGGTGCTAGGCACATTGCCTCTTTAAGATGTTCAAAGGCCTTAGTTGCTTCAGGAGTCCATGAAAATGCATCTTTCTTCAATAATGTTGTTAGAGGTGCTGCTATTCTCCCATAATTCTTAACAAATTTTCGATAATACCCTGTTAACCCGAGAAATCCTCGCAACTGCTTTATGGTTGTGGGGACTTTCCATTCCTTAATGGCTTTAATTTTGTTAGGGTCTACTTTAACACCCTCGTGAGATACAATGTGACCCAGATATTCCACCTCTTGTACTCCAAAGAAACATTTGGACTTTTTTGCATATAATTGTTTCTCCTGCAATAGTTTGAGCACCCTGTCAACATGTTCAACATGATCCTTCCAAGACCTGTTGTAGATTAGTATATCATCAAAAAATACTAGCACAAATTTTCTAAGGAAGGGTTGAAAATGGAATTCATCAACCCTTGAAATGTAGAAGGTGCATTGGTAAGGCCAAAAGGCATGACCAAAAATTCATAATGACCCTCATGAGTTCGAAATGCTTTTTTGGGAATATCTTCAGTCTTCATTCTAATTTGATGATATCCTGAACGAAGATCCAACTTGGTAAAATAAATTGCTCCATATAATTCATCCAATAATTCATCAATCACAAGAATGGGAAATTTGTCTTTAATGGTGAGCTTATTGAGCTCCCTATAATCCGGACACATTCACCATGATCCATCCTTTTTGTGTACCAATACTACAGGAGCAGAGAAAGAACTTTGACTAGGTTGAATTATACCCGCCTCTAACATTTCTGCAATCATACGTTCAATTTCGCTCTTTTGGAAGTAAGGATATCTATAAGGCGTGATGTTTGGAGGAACACTTCCTGGAATCAAATGAATAGCATGATCATGATCACGAATAGGTGGGAGTCCTTTGGGAGTTTCAAACACCTTGGAATGATTGTCCAAGACTTGTTGGAGATTTGTAGAAATAGATGATTTTGATGTTGGAACTTCTAGTGAGCATAATTGTGCAATTACGCCTCGTTGTTCTTTCTTTAGAAGCTTTGTCATGACATTAGAGCTTATTATCCTTCCTGGCTTCCCTTCAATACTCCTTAATTTGACTTCCTTTCCTTCTGAAAAAAATTTCAAGAAAAGTTCTTGAAAATTAAAAGCTACCGTCCCCAAAGATTGTAACCATTGTACTCCTAGTACAACATCAGCACCTCCCATAGGAATGGAAAGCATTGGACTAATCAATACATATTCCCCCATGGTTAGCTTGATATTATGGCATTTTCCAGAGCAATTTATAGTTCCTCCATTTGCAACCATCAGTTGACATTCTGGTGCTGGGTATAGGAAACAATTCAATTCCTTGGCTACCTTACAATGAATAAAATTATGGTGCTACCTGAATCAATCAACACTATTACCTTTTTATTCTTGATATGTCCTTCTATCTTGAGAGTTTGAGGAGTGATAATTCCTGCCAATGCATTACATGATATGGTCAGACTCATTTCTTCCTCTTCTAGGGCTGGTTCCTGGTGTATATCCTCTTCTTGTTCATTTTCTCCTTCCTCTTCACAATCCATGTAAAATAATTTCTTCTCAGCACACTTATGACCTTTAGTGTATTTTCTATCACAACTGTAGCAAAGCCCTTTTTCTCTTTTTTCTTCCAATTGTTGTGGTGTCAACCTTGTAGGTGGTGGAAATCTAGGAGTAGCAACACTTCCATCTTTATAGAAGTGAGTGGTAGGCTTCCTTGTCGCCATAATTTTACACTCAATTTTTCTTGCCAACCTGAATGCCTTCTCCAATGAATCAGGTTCCAAAACGCGAACATCATGATGGATGTTATCCTTTAAAGTATCTATGAAGAGATCAATTCTGTGTTCCTATGAAATATCAATTACCCTTATATTCAATTTTTAGAATTCCTCAATGTGCTCCGCCACTAAACCCTTTTGTTTGAGATTTATCAATTGGCTAAATAAGGTGTTGCTTTTTGTATCATCATAATGTGCTATCATTTCCTCCGTAAAAATTGACCAAGTGACAATTTTTTTACGGTAGCAAATCCATCGATACCATACAAATGTATTTTGTTCTAAATGTAAAGTTGCAATGCATACCTTTTGTGTGTTTTTCACATTATTGAGATCAAATATTGCTCCATATGTAGTATCCATGTTACAGGATCCTTGCCATCAAACTTCCTCATATCCATCTTTGGAATATGGTGGTTCTTTAATCCAACATTAGAGTTTATGAAATCACGATTAAAATTTATTTTTTTCTCATCATGATTTTCATCTACTATCTTTTCGCCATTAGGAATCATTGCTTGTATCAATTTTGACAAACCTTCCTTCAAACCTTCCATTTTTTCTTCCATACCATTCTTCAAACCATCTATCGTAGCTTCCATGCCTTTCTTCAAACCATCCATCGTAGCTTCCATGCCTTTCTTCAAACTATCCATCTTAGCTTCCATGCCTTTCTTCAAAACATCCATTTCATTTTTTGTTGCTCTTTGAGAGAGCGAATTTTGGTGCACTTGCTCTTGTAATTTTGATAGATCATGTTGTAATTATTCATATTCATGAGTCATAATAGAGTAATCTGAGGGCTTAATGGGCATTGAATTCTTTTCAGGAGGCATTTTAGAACTCAATACTGATATCTATGCTCAATAGGCCTTTGGAATCACTTAAAACTGATTTTTCAAACAAGACTTATGCAATTTGAAAAAAAAATACACACCTTTTTCTTGATTTTGAGGAGCTCGATATTGAAACTAAATTATCTCTGTGATTTCAGATCTTCAATATCTGAAATTCAACCCTGACATAGCCCCCCTGAATCTTCTTTCAATTTCCATAGGTCTAACTTGATTTGGATTCTTCAAGGAAAAGTTATTTCCAATCTCCCACAATGACCTAATTATGGACTAGTTCAGTAGAGCGAACTTGTACGGCTTGCCACGTGTCACTGTTTGCTTCTTTGGCTCTAAAATTTACACACAAGAAACTAAATTATGTGTACTTCCAGTCACTTTTTATAGAATTCTAATCCGATGCTCAGAGAGAGTTATGAATATTTTCCCACGATCACCTCTTTGAGATGAAATTCAGGAGCCTGAAAAAATACCTAACTTCCACAGATCATATCTCCAAAAATATTGCAAACCAAGCTCTAAAATTTTACGACGACGTTCCTTAGGATTTCAGTTTCGCGCTCTAAACATTTCAGCTTTTGAACCTTCGTGGAACTAAACTTATAGAAAAAATTCCGCGATGACCTTTTTAAGTGAAATTCAGGAGCCTGCAAAAATACCTAACTTGCACAGATCATATCTTCTAAACTATTGTGAACCAAGCTCTAAAATTTCGCGACGATGTTCCTCAGGATTTCAAATTCGCACTCTAAAAATTTCAGCTTCTGAACCTTCGTATAAAAAAAATTATAGCGAAAATGCCACGATGACCTGTTTGGAGTAGCGAAACCCTAGAATCTAAAGCTTTAATACCAAATGTTGTGAAACCAGCTCCAGAAAGAGAAGAAAAGAGATATCAATTACTTAGAAATAAGCCACTTCGAGGGGTAAACCTCCAATACATTACATGAATGAAAAAATCTTGGATGATACAAATTACAAAACCTCCTTTCTATATATAAGAGTCCATGGGGCCATAATGTAATCCTAGTGGGGCCACAATGTAATCCTAGCCGACCTAGCAATAATAATTTAAGGGAAAAATAATAACAATATGGGGGTTACAGGGGTACAATAATAACAATAAGGGGGTTACAATAACAACAATAAGGGACTATAATAGTAATATAGGGACCTAACAAAGAATAATTACTTAAAAAACTTATACAAAGGAACAGTGAAGTTACCAAGCTTCAAAAGAAGGTTCACAATTTGGAGCACTCCCTTTAGAGCCATGTATGTATTTCTACCATTTCAATTGACCTAGATTCCTAAGATTCTTCAGAACAAATATCTAAGGTATTAGTTGATCTTAAACTCTCAAAGGTCAAATTGAGAAAAATGAAAGGCACTCTGGTAGATATAAAAGAGTAGTTGAATACTAAAGAGAGGTAGTTGAACTTAGAAAATGAAAGAAACAACAAATTCGAACAGGAAAAACAAGTTATTTAAGAAGACATTAATAAGCTCAAATAAAAATTGAAGTCAAATGTTTCCATAGTGGAAGAAAGTCAATAGATTTGGAATAAATTATATAGGCATGCACTCAATTTGGGATTATATTTTATTATTGAAGAATAAAAAAATAGACTAGAAAAGAAAGATAAAATAATAAACAGAATTGAAGATGAATTAGAATATAAAGTCCCAAAGGATAGAAAAATGATAAAATATTTGAATGATAAATATCCTAATGAGCTTAGGGCACCGGATGTACTTGAAAAAAAATTCTTTGAAAAAGTATGAAAGGTTATCAGGAAAAACCTTCTTCACGTTCAAGCTTATAATTGGCAAAAGGAAGTTGAAAAGGTTGTATCAGTATTTAACAATAAATTTGACCAAAGGACAAGCACTAGATTGTGTAGTTGTTGGGATAAGAATGGAAAACTTCTTTACTAGGTGGCATATGAAAAGGCATTGAAAAATGTTAAAATTCAAGCTAGTAAGGCTCATGAATCATCATAATCCCCAAAGGGCCAAACTATTGTCAATTACTTGAAGCGTGATTTCTAGGTCTTGTGGCTAGTAAGAACCTTGTTCGTGGCTAAGTTAGATTATACCAATAATTCCAATTATAGATATTTTTTCAAGAAATAGTCGAGTATCCACAAATAGTCAAAGAAATTTGGAAAAGAGGCAAGAGGATGATCATACCTCAAGTCATAGATCTAGTGGAACCAAGAGCTAGACAATGACAAGTCATATTTAAAATTGTCTTTATTTAGATTAGTCTTTCAGAAGTGCTCAAATTTCTCTTTTATGAGAAAATTTTGTATGTAAATATTTCAAGGACTCATTAAGTAAAATTCAATTATAATATTTAGGAGATTGGCAGTTACTTGATAACTAAAAGCTTAAAATTTAATATGTTATTTAATGAGAAGAGAACCACATGAAAAGGGCTCAAAGATTTCGATAAATTTTGATCCATGGTTTTAATGCTTCATCTTCCTTGAAGATTAATAAAAATGACAAAAGATAGATTCCAAAGTCTTTGATGTGTTACAATATGTTATATTTTTCTCTTGCCATGTTTATTTTCGAATTTCATTCTTCTTCATATGAAGTTAATGTTTGATTCAACATGTTTATATTAAGATAAGTGAATATTTATTAATGTTACAATTTGTGGCAGAAAATACTTTTTTATTATTTTAAGAGGCCTTAATAGGTGCTTTTTTATCTTTAACACAATCATTGTCTCTAGTTTTATTTGTTACATTCAGTGATTCTCACTCATGGTTTAAGCTGGATTCTTTTGGCCCAAGTAGGGACCCTGCTCTTCTTCCTTATTATTCTTCCCATTTTGATCATCTAAAGTCTATAACCATCATGAAAAAGGCTAGTATGTTGAGTCCTGACATTTCTTCAAGATTAAGTTAGCATTACACATATTGGTGATTTATCTCTAGGTAATAATTTTAAAAACCATTCATTAGTTTTGTGGATGTCCTGGGTAGTGGTTCTTTCAGCCAAGAACTATCTCTCGGGTACAACAAGTTCCAATTCAACTAACACTCTAGGTTTTTTATTTGAAACAAGTTGGTGTAAGCTCATGGGATCCCCACTCTATATTTTGATAGAAGGAATTTCAAGTATCAATTACAATATCTATTAGTAGCTTAAATATATTAATCTAATCCTTGGTGATCATTTCTAAGATTTTAATTACATACACAATAATCTAGTTGTGAAAAAAAACAACAATAACAATTGAAATATTGAGGCAAAAGGGAGAGAGAGGAGAGAATGCGTGATCAATATTAAGATGAAGAGACAAAGGAAACTAACTCTAATTACTTGTATTATATTGAATAATTGAGTTATACACACACACATATATATATATATATATATATATATGAGTGTAATTCCCACTCCCTAATCCTATTATCTTATAATAGGTTATTAACATACCAACTACGTGGTTTAATTCTATGAATGATTCTTATAGTTATTATTAGTATACATATTAGGTATTCTCATGCTATCTACATACCCATACCTCCCATGGATACATTAGTATCCTATGACTAATAGTAATATTGATTGATAATTAAGCTTAATTCGTAGTTAATTAATTGATTAAACCTTATTATCAATTAATAATTAATAGACTTCTTCTTCACCTTCATCTTCCTCTTCTTATTCTTCCTTTTATATATCTACACTGTTTGATTCATCTAACTCATCATTGCTTTGAAACTTTTATATTTCTGTCAATGCTTCATTTACCCTTATATCAATAAATTCATATATCTTTCTTAGTCTTTTGTTGTAGCACCTATAGCCTTTCTTTTTGCTTGAATAACTGAGAAGTATTCATTCATCATCTCTAGAGTCAAACTTTCCGAAATTATATTCATTTCTCTTGATATAACAATTGCTTCCAAGAACTCTTAAATGTTTGACTGAAGTTGTTCTATCTCTCCACAGTTCATAGGGGGCTTATCACTATTTACTATGAGTTAAACTCTCTTTGATAGATAAGTTGTTTGAGTTTATTCTCCACAAAAGGTGTTTGAAACCTTTTATTCATTCAAAATAACTCTTTCCATCTATCGTACCAATTTATTATTTCTTTCAACTATATTCTATTGAGGGGTTTGGCGATTAAGTATTGTCTTCTAATTCTACGCTCTTCAGAGAATTCCTTGAACTTATCTGAGGTGAACTTTCATTCTGTATTGGATCTCAAGCACTTGATTTTTATATCCATTTCATTTTCAACTTGAGCTTTGGATATATTTAACTTACTAAAGACTTCTAACTTTTATTTCAGTAGCATGATCTATGTCGGCCTTGTATAATTATCAATAAAGGGTATGAAGTTTCTTTCTTCTCATAAGTTTGTGTCCTTGTGGGATCACATAAATTTGTATGAGCTAGATCTAGTGATCTAGATGATGAATATCCTTTGTCTTCAAGTGAACACTTGTTTTCTTCCCAAATTGACATGACTTACATATTGAACCATTCAGTTTTGATATCTTTGGCATGCCCCTCATTTCTTATGTCTTGCTGATTTTTACAAGGTTGTAAAAATATATATGTCCCATTATTATATACCATAAAAAAATTTAATCTACTTTTCTCATGCAACACTTGTGTTTGGCTCCATAAAAAACATATACAATGTTAGGAGTTATAATTGCTTTAACTATTTTCCTAGACTCTGCTTTCCTTATTTCAAATCCCTTAACGTGAAATGTGAGGTCATATCCTTGGCCACATATTTGACTTACACTTGGTAGATTTTTATTCATACCATCAACATATAAAAAATTTCAAGCATTAGTATTTTCATTAAGACTAATGATCCCTTTACATTTTATTTGGTTCATTAACGCCAAATAGGAAACTTTCTCCTTTTTTTTCCTTTAAGGAGTTCACTCTTGTTTCCTATCATGTTCTTTGAGCACCCATTTTCAATATACCATTTGGGTGAAGATGTGAATATGGTTTACAATTTTGGTCCAAATGTGGCGATGAAATTTTAAAATTTTAATTCTTTATCGAAGTGAAACCCTCAAACTTGATATAAGTTTTGTGAATTTTGATTTGGAGTAAAAAGGAAAATTGTGGAGAATTATGCTGTTGTCCTAATTTGAAAAAGATATTAGTGTCATATATAATCTTTCAATTTTCCATTACATTAAGTGATTCTCCCTCCAATTTTTGGCACATCTTAATAGGTATGTGTATGTTTGTGCGCAATATATATATATATATATATATATATATATATATATATATATATATATATATATATATGAGCATGATCTATAGAAAGAGCACAAAATTATACATATTGAAAGATTGATGTTGTGCTTCTTCATTGTTTCTTCCAAAGTCTCCATATTTTTGAAACATTTTAACCTTATATGATGATGTTTCTCACAATATCTATAATGCTTGTTTTCCTTATTACTCTGTGATTTTGGTCCATTTTCACCATTAGGAGTAGAAACTGGCTAAGATAGTTTAAGACCCTTATTTTTCTTGTTTTTGTGAGGAATTTGTTTCTTTGGATACTTGGTTTTATCTTTCTATTGGGACATTAGGGCCTGGTTATATGTACCTAGAGTGTTAATTTCTCCAATATGTAAGAGATTGTCTTGTTCTCTAATCAGACATTCACAAAAATATTTAAGAGAAGGTTTTTTATAGGTGGCTCGAGAGCTTCTTTAGTGGCATAAAATGTAGATACAAAAATAGAATATGTAGAGGCAATCTTGGAATTGATAATATAATGAAACATTCATCCTTTTGTGAAAATTTACAACCTAGAAGTAAATGTCTAAGAGTTTTGAACTTAAATAAATAATATTCAATGTAAGAGAAAGCATTAGGACTTAAATTCATGACTTAATGTTCAAGCTGATGAGATATAATAATATTAGGTTCACTAAATATATATTTTTAACTTTTCCTATGCTTTATTAAAATCATCAATTCTTTGAATATGAAATTGAAGATAAAGAGAAAGAGACATTCTAATTAATCCACATGTTTCATCATCGTATTATCCCATTTGGATCTCTTATCAACATCAATGGGTGAAATTTATTGTTCCAAGGTATTCCAATGAAATCCTTTACTTCTTAGTATGTCCTCCACATGGAATTTCCATGTGAAGTAGTTGTAAGTGGTAAGAAAAAGGTCACTTAGAGTAGTCGTATCAAAATATTTAAAGAATATGGCTTTAGTCAATAGCTGGAAGTAATAGTCTGGATGGAAGGCTCTCAAAAAAATGGGTCGTTTAAAAAAAACAACATTGAAAAATAACTTTTATGTGAAAGTTGTGCCACTTTTAAAAACATAAGGAATTTATAGTTACAATGATCCACACGGTTGGTGAATGTTTCGGATGGGTTGATGGATATTGATGAAAAATAATAAAAAAATTAATTTTCCTCGTTAGATTTTCCTATAAGCTCACTTTTACAAATAATTTACTTTATGGAGTGCCCTAATTTTAAAAAATAATTGAGCTTTTAGAATGAATTTAATTTATAAATGAAATTTACATGTAAAAAAATAACCAAAATTATAATTAAATTTATTTTATACTGATTCAGTTTTATAATATAACTAAAATTCACTTTAAAATAAAGTTATAAAATAAAATTTGCATGAAATTGCTCAAAAATTAACTCAAAAAGGATGTTTGAACTCAGGACCTCTTACTAAAAACAACAACTTTTAACCAAGTGAGCTACTACAAAAGACACAAAAAGACTACTGAATTAGAGTGGAGTTGTTATTTTTTTTGTTGGAGAGTCGAGGTGTTGTTGTTGTTGTTGGAGCTCTGTCTTGAAGTGTGTGATTGTCAAAAAAAATATGATCATAAAAAAAAAAAAAGTTAACAATAATAGGGTTATATCTTGATTATTTTACCATAGAAATGCAAGTTTTCTCATAGTTTCTAATTTACTTAGATCACATAGAACACACACCAAATAGGATACACAATGAAGACATCAATTTCTGCTTTGTTTTTTATTTTCAAATATCATACAGAGTGTAGGGAAAAGAGAATAGGTAGACTAGAAAGAGTAACAAACTATGAATATAAACAAAAGACTGAAATATAAACTTAAAAAAAAAATTGAAACAGGGCATGTTTGGATCGTAATCCTATGGATTTGAATACAAATATTGTATCTCAGGTAAACAATTTTTTTTTGAAATGAAATGAATGATGTTAATAGTTGAAAACAAAATTTTAGACAAAATGGATTAGTCTCTTCATTCCAAAACAATATAGGAATACCAGATCTCTGAAATACAACAACATGGACATAATGTCTTGATCATCAATGGGAGTAGTTCTTCTAACAAGTTGTGGTAGCATGCTTGGGGTAGAAAAAGTATTGCATAGATGATGAACATCTTCAATAACCACTCACACAACTAGATAAAGGACCACAATTCCAATATTTTTGTGGGTAAAACCCTCTAAAAGGGAAATATTCCACGACCTAGCTAATGCGACCACTTGAGGAAATTGTTATTGAAAAATATTTTTTTTACGTAAATGAGTTCTCACAATCAATCATCATCCATGACCTTGTATGGGCTTTAAATAGAGATCACGGATCATTCAAATGTTAATCCATGGGTCAATAGTCGTTAGTATCAAGGAGAATATGATCCAGGATATTACAATGCAACTAATGCATACTAAGGAAACACATTTTTACCTAATAGACGCATTAGACCAAGTTGAACTTAACTAACTCTTAAGTGTCTAAATATCTTAATAGTTTATTCATCGATTTCTGTTGAACACATTACTTAAGAGTATTTTTGGAGGAACATGTTATCCTCTTGATAAAAATGAAAGAATATAACCCACTTTTTTAATAATCACATTCTAGTAGATATCAATTCAATACGTGGTTCCAAATTTAATTCATTTTTTTATTATTACTTAGATAGAATAGTCATCGGACTATAGAGAAAAATGAAACCTTATGACCTAATTATGATATTTGATCAAATACTACTTAAGAGTTAATAATCTCAATGGTAAAGCAGAGGTGAATCTTCATGGTTAAGAATATTGTTAAAATTGTATATTTATTTCTTTATAATAATTCTTTATATAGTAAATAATCTAAAATATACTTAAAATTTAGTTAATTTTTATGACTTTTTTTAACCTTGGAAATTTCAGATATATTATGGGATAAATATTTTGATACATGTCTATAAGTTATTTCGCCCATTTAATTTATATAATTAGCTAGTTATTTTAAAGATAATTTATTCAATTTTTTTTTTGTTTTTTTTTTTTAATTTTGCTCAAAAATATGACAAAAACTTTTTAAAATTGTAAATTACTAAATTTATTTTATTTGTTAACTTTGGAATATTTTCAAGAGTATGAATCCCTTTATACATTAAAAAAAAACCATTTCAAATAACAACACATTACAATTTCACCCAAAATTATATTAATTTATATTTAATTAATTTTCAATTATATTAGTTTATATTTAATAGTTTTTATATTTATTGAATTTAGCATGAAAAGGCGTTGCCTACCATTAAAGCTCATGTCACTAACTTTTGTCATAGGTGCCACGAGGACATCTCACCAAAACCTAACATGAAATCTTGTGGTCCATCTAAACATTCTCTCCAAAGTGCATTGATTACATAGCACCAACCATTGAAGATTCAAAAGCTGAAATTGCAACCACATGGATCTGAAATCTTGGTGCACTTCGTGTACAAATTTTAGATCTTGGTTCGCTATATTTTCAAAGATATGGGCCAAATAAGTTAGGGTTTTAACATGCTCCAGAATTCAGTCCTAAAAGAGTGACCAAGGGAAAAAAATCATAACTTCTCTTCAAGCAAAAAATTTGAATTTCGTAAAAGGTGAAAAAAATAACACGGATTGTAGCTTCTCGTGTAGAAATTTCAAGGCTTAAAGTTGAAACAATGACACGTGTCACTACATACAAGTTAAATATATTGAGTAAGTCCATAATCAAGTCATTGTGGGATATTGGGCATAACATTATCTTAAATAATCCAATTGATCTGGTGGATCAAATATGTGCTCAAAATTGAAAGTTGTCAACATGGATTGGAAACTGAACGAATGTGTAGATCCCATCGTTATGAATCCTATGTAACTCGTTTCATGAAAAAAAAACATCACATGGTCCTACAATCAATTTCAGTTCTTTTATGGAAATATCTAAAAAATTTAGTTTTTGGGATGTACAGGGTTGCACAGTCAGCAATCCGTACTGCTGACTGAACCCTGACATGGCATGGTGACTGTGTTCCTTCCACCAATCCCTCTTTTCCACTTGTCACATTTATGCTGGCTGCGAGATGGTGTAATTGTACTGGTTTTGAGGTTGGTTATGTGGACCAAATAGGAGGCATCACGTGGGCCAACCAAAGGCTGCCATGTGGTCTCCTAGTGGTTGTGTAAAAATTTGGTAAGGCTGAACAACAACCCATGAGGCTGGAACATGAGGCCTATCATCAAGTAGCTAAACCTCCTACCATCCTCTCTACACATGTTACTTAACCTTATAGTGCTCCATGACTATTTAAGTTTTATTGTTTTGGCCATTGGGGGTTGGTACCGGGGTTAACCCCTGACCCCGGTTCAAAGACCAGGGTTAGGGGTAACCCTGACCCATGATATATGGCATATGTTTATAAGGCCAAACTATGTTATAACTGAAGTCGAAATGTTATATATATATATGGTGGAGTTTTCATAAACCATAAAACCACCACATATTTTTCTAACCAAAGTTCATCACAACATTGAACCCGACGGTCAAGAGGGATGCCAAATGGTTAATGCAAAGGAGGTTGGAGTGTGTTCACATGGCACAAACAAGGAATATTCCATGGTTAATTGGAGTGGTTAGTTTGAAATGTTATGCGACAGTCAGTTTCGATGGACAAGTCACATGGAAAAGCTAACAGTTGTTTCCAACGGTTAGTGCATTGTTTAATTTCAGTGGGTTCAGCTAATCGAACCGTCTTCCACCATATGTGAATGAAAACCACCCAAACATTAAATGCTAACAGTTAGCGTTGAACCACTAGTAGGAAACGTACCAAATTTTTGGGATCAACGATAATAGATGTGCCACTTGGTAGGTTTTTAGCTTGTTAATGTGCTCCCCAACTCGATAAACTAGGTGAAAATTTGCACCTAGGAGGGTGAGAATCTCGCCAGCGCAGGGAAAATTTGTCACCCATGTCGCTGAAAAATCCCAAAATTTTCAGACAATTTTCAGACAGGTGTTTTTTGTAGGATGAATAGCAGAAAATCTTGAGGAGCTCATAAATTTTGTAGCTTTTTGCCTTTTTGGGAGCAGAAAGAGGCTAGACATAGTTTTTTTATATTTATGAAGCCATTGGAGCTATCAATGAAGCCATTTGAGCACCGTAACTTGCTGTAAAAACTATTTTTTGATCATAATGAAAGAGGCCCAACCATTGCAAGCTGGACCAGGAAATGTAGCCATGAGGGGTGAACTCCTTCATCATCTGTTGTGTTGTGTTTATTGATATGGTGATGTTGTCCCTTATTTTCAGAAAAAACTGAGCTTTTATTTCATGTTTATGTGTTTAATAATTTTATATAAGAGGCTTAAAAAACCTAATTAATCACTTGCAAAATTTACTTAATCCTCAAGCAATTTCACATATAGATAAATTTGGTATCAGAGCTTAGGTTTTCTTTGTCATTGTGAGGATTTAATTTGTTTGCAAGTGTTTCTGATGCTTACAAGGTTGAAGCTCAAGAGAGGAGAAGGAAAAATTGTGGTTGCAAATCCTCAAGTTAAGTCAAGGACAAGGAGAGCACGTTTTCCACAATCTCCACCAAAAATTCCACCTCAAATTGTAGCTGAAGATTCAAAAAGTATGACACATGAAGGAGAGTCTGAAACTATGTCAGAGGATGAAAAATATTTTATAAAAATATTCTTTGATATGACAAAAATGGTGAAATTTCTCTATGAGGAGAGAAACACAAGGTTGCAAGGTGAGAGCTCCAATCCTCCAAAGGGAGATAAGTCTTCAAAAGGTGTTGGAGTAGATGAAGACAAAAATCCAAAAGGTAATGGGAATGGTGAGAAACCACCTTTAACACCACCATTCTCTTCACCTCCATCCTCACCACCATATTCACCATCGTCTTAGTGTTATAAAATTGGCAAAAATTGTCAAAAACACATTTTCTACAACATTTGTTTATGGTTACGGAGGTTTTGGTGCAGCTTTAAACATAATTTCAACAAAACTAAAAAAACTTGAAGGCCAGAGGTTATTACGAATGTTTTTTTCATCGGTGCGCAAGTAAGGTGTCAACTCACTAGTGCGTGTCATCTAGAAGGTGGTCTGGGGCGGTCGAAGTTGCATGCACTAGGTCATCAAGGTTTAAAACCGCATTGGGCACAACATTAGGGATACAACACACGGGGACATTCTAATTGGTCATGGGATTTGTGTGGTGCCCATAGGTAATCTCAAAGCACTGGTACGTGGACTTATAGAAACTCATTGGTGCGCAATATCAGACAAACGCACCGATTGTTCTAATTCGTATTGGTATTTGTGCAGTGCCCATAGGTCGTACAAATTCACCGGTGTGTACTCTCATATAAACGCACCGATGCCCAATATCGCACAAACGCACCGAGATTTATAATTGGTATTGGTATTTGTGTGGTGCTCATAGATCGTACAAATGCACCAGTGCGTAGTCTCACATAAATGCACTGGTGCGCAGTATCGCACAAACACACTGGTGTGCAGTATCACACAAACACACTGGTGTGCAGTATCGCACAAATGCACCAAGATATATAATTGTAATTTGGTATTTGTTTAGTGCCCATAGGTCGTAGAAATGCACCGGTGTTCATTTTGTATTTTTTAGAAACATCGACCTATAACAGTGCAATTATTATGATTTTTTTAAATTCATTATTCATCAAAAGTCGACACATCTTATAAAAATATTCATATTAATTAAATTTTTATTAATGCATTTGAATGTGATGTTTGGATTAGTTTGTTATATCATATCATAATTATTGTGATTTTTTAAATTTTATTATTCATTAAAAAATGACACATATCTTATAACAGTATTCATATCAATTAAATTTTTATTAGTGCATTTGAATGTGATGTTTGGATTAATTTGTTATATCATATCATCAAATTTCACATATCTTCATTATAATATTTAATCATCCATAAATTTAATCAGTGGTGTTACATTTCACAACGACAATGGAGAACGTAATATAATAAATTAAAACATATTTTAATATATATATATATATATATATATAGATATATATAGATATATATATATATATATATATATATGAATAAGACAGTCTTTGTCATACAAAATGGGACAGTTATTGGTATCCCTTTGTCTTTCAATTGGGACACTATGTCCATTACATTAAACAAAATGTCTAATTTCACAAACAAATTTTTCAAAAAATACAACGCCTTGCTTTGATATCCAAATATAATGGTCGGCATTCTTCGATTGAACTGCTGTCACTGCTAGAGCTACTTCCATGACTTGGGTTATTTTCAGGAATGTTTTGTTCACGGTGTTGATTGTTTTCTTCTTCTTCAGCTTCCATCTACAAACATAAAAATAAATTGTAATGAGTCTATATGCATTGGTGAGAATAATGAAAATTGCAATATTAGATAATATACATCAATGTAAATCTAAAATAAATGATGTACCATAGCAACAATTGAGTCATGAACTATACAAATTCTTTCAAAACCATGTAGTATGTCATCTTTCCAGATTTCATTTGTTGGCACAATTCCATACTTTATTTCCTGCAAGTTTTATACCCCATAACAAATCATATATTTAATATAAAGGATTTTTTTGTTCTATTAATTATGGACGGAGCTAAATAAAACAAGATCGATAGATGCTTACAAATTCCACAATTAATTTATGATATGCCAACATATACTCACGACCCATATTTAAGCCAATGTCAATCAATTCGTCTGATGGTTCTTCTTTTTATGTTAGCACCTGCTTGAATACATTCAAGGATGATTTTTGTAAAACAACTTTAAATATAAAAAAAATGAAATTTAGTTAAGTTTTTATAAGGAAGTAACAATTACTCACAAACTTAGATATCAACCCTTTTCTTCCTTGTCATCCTGTTTTATGTGCTGAATGGGTCTGTTTTCTTTTCTTTTCTACAACAAAATAATTGAAAATTAATATTTAATGCTAAATTAATTATTTATTGTATCTAATGATCGAAAAATTTAATGATTACATATTACATTTGAAGCACGTTGTTGTTGAAATGACTCCTCCCACGATGCAGTTTTGTCCATTTCTTTAACCATCTCATTGTACACCTTTTTGGACATTCCTACTGGAATATTTCTGATATCAACTCGTTCATCTTTTGAGATTTTCATAATCTTCCTAAAAATTTAACATGACAATAAACTATTTAATTTTTATATTGATATATGAAAAGTAAATATTACAAAAGTGATATTTATAGATGATATCTATAAATAATTCTAGACAAACATTTAAAACAATATTACTTTTTCATTCCTTCTTTTTTGTTGTTGTACGTTTTTTCTATTAAAATTCTGACATGTCTCATTAACCAATTATGTAGAATCTCTTCTTGTAGTTTAGATAAAATTTGGTTCTTGGAATCATTGGATTGATTTGTGTATTGTAAGTGGAAAGAACTTCTATACATTCGTTCCACTAGATCCCTCAAACTTTTGTAAAAAAATTTCACCCTTTTGTTAACCTCCAGCACCACTTTAGATGAGCTAAGGAGCAATTCATTTTCATTTGCATGTTCTATTTTTTTTTCTTTTCTTAGAACAACATTCATTTTCTGAGTTGTTGGTCCCTGTACAACATTAAACATATGTGAATTAATAAATTGTTTGACACATGTTATCTAATAATTTTAAGTATATTATTAATGAAAATTAAAAAAAGAAACTCATATTGGATCGATAGTATTTTTTCATTCACCTGATTCATCCCTTTGCAATTTTTCCGTCAAGATTTTACGCTCTTCTGGTCCTAGATCAGAAATAATCTTATCGAGCTTCGTCGTTTTGTCGCTCTACATGATACATAGTAAATAACACATATAGTTCAAAAATAATATTTTTTGTAAAGAATTTACAAAGATCTTTCCTTTCTTGATTTTCTTGATGTGTTATCAGTATTTTTGCTACTTGATCTCTTTCAGCCATTTCTTTATTAATGTGAAACTCGTACCATATCATTCATTAATATATTTTATAAATAAATTGTCAAATTTTCAGGTAAAAGAAAAAATCACAAGATTCATGGTGTACGCATTGACGTCGATGCATGGTGGTCTTATAAACACACCGCCCAAATATTATAATACAACGTTTGTGCTCTATCTCAACAAGCAAAAACAGTGCGTCACATGTTAACCATCGCACCGATTAACAAAGACAAAATAATAAAAATAGTCTAGTATTAGTTTTTGTAGCATAAACGCCCTGTGCAAACAAGGGAACACCATACGGTGCTCTCTATCAACTAGTAGACCTGGTGCGGTGTGTTATATGTTACATGGTGCACCGATTAACACAATAATTTTTTTTTTTTGCGCACTGACTAAACAAAAATTGCTTTTAAATTTTTTATCACACAGTACTTTCGCGGTTGGTGCAGCGGTAGCGATGAGTTTAAACAAATGCTCTCATTGGATCTTCAACCCTAATAATCACCCCTTGATTATATTGGAACAAAAATAATTGAACAAGCGTAAAATGTTTATCTATCTCTGCATTCCCATATAACTTTTTAACCCCATTTGAAATAGCATTTGAACGCTTTTTATTACAATTTCATATGTATCATCGCAGCCACATATCTAACCGATTGAACGACTCAGATTAGTTCGCAAATCGGCTATCGTTATTTCACTTCCCAACCTCACAATTTCCACAGATCCGATTCGATACTTTACGGAGATCGCCAGTCGGAATGTTTCGAAGTTACATCCCATAAGTGTTGCGATATCTTCCCTGGACCTGATTTCAATTAAAACAATTTTTTTTTTACTTTTCACACCCGCCTGAGGTGATACTTATCGCGATCGGAGGTCACTGTATTGCAATAATTAACTAACGCTTACCTGTAGCCTCGCGAGATCTTCGGATCCGATATAACACCAACACAATTTATAATGTTTCGCATCCAAAATCTGTTATTATGTGGCGCGATGTGGATCGGCTCTCCATGCTCCGATGCGACAAAGTAAGCGGACCCGACGCATTGCAAACTCATTATATATTAATCCATCACTCAAGGATTCTGCGAAATCTTTGAAACGTTTTCTTTACATTAAACATATTCAGTTCACAATGGTTAATAGTGCCAGATTGGCTTTAAACACGTGTTTCTCACAATTGAATTTAAAACACACACAAATCGCACACCAATAAATCAATTATACAGACATCATACTCGAATTTCCACTATTTGTCATTCGATTTGCGCAGAATATAATTGCGTTCATAATAATCAGAAAACAAAACAAAACAGAACCTTGTTTTTTTTTTCCAAATTATCCCAGAATCAAAACTCTAATGCACACTATCACAACATCACAATTCTGAGCTTTCGCTCAACACAAAATCTCACACTAACTCTCTCCTCTTGTCTCTCTTTTTGAGAACAAAGGAGATTGCATATATGCTAAGTTAATCATCTCCTCCACATTTGGAGGAATAAATTATACATTTAGAATTCACACCCTATCCTAATCTAAACAAACTAGACTACTTGGCTTGATCTCCATGCAGGGAGGATCACTTGCTATTTATTCCCAATTTCTATTCAGAATTAGGCCACTCTTAACTACTTACATTTAATTGAAATTAATACAAATTTAACAACCAAGTCTTCCTCCAAACTTGTATTAGCCACAACATGTGACCATTCCATCACATTGCTGGCTAGGTCTAGATGCTCTTGCATCAGACTCCCAAAGTTTAAATTAATCATGATCTCCTGATCATGCACTTCTGGTCTGTGTCCTCCTGGATCCCATACTTGGTTTGGTAGTCTGTCCTTGGTTACTGTTGTTGTTGTTTGTCCCTCAAGTCTCCATCCTTTATGCTGTAATGCCCCAGTTGCTATGCTCTCACTATCTACTACTGTCCTTTTCACATATTTCACTGCTGTTTTTCTCACTCTAATTCGCAGTTTTCCATTCCCTTCACCTGTACCATTTCTTCCAGCCAATCTTCCTTTCTTCTTTTTTCCTGTATTTTTTTTACTGGAACGCTGTAGTATGAGTTTCCACAACTCATCCAATTCTTTGTCCATTTCACTTCTCATGTGTTGAATACTATTCTCTTGCAACTGATTGTGTTCTTGAACTAGAAAATCATAATCTCTGTGCCAATAACCTTCCATATACATTTTTGAAATGTACAAATGCCTTCTCCATTGATTCTTTGCAATAATCCCAGGTCCTTCTTCTGGTTTCTCATTCATGACTTCATCATTCCTTACTTCAAATTCTAGCATACCTGTATCTCCACAAATTTCTTGAAAACTCAACATTTTTCCTGTTTGTTTAGCTACTTGGAATATTTCTTCCTCCATTAACTTCATTTCTGCACTCTTAAGGATTATGGCATTATACTTGTCTACCCCTGAAATGTCACTTCCAGCCTTTTCTTCGTCAATAAATTTTTGTGGTATAATAGTAATTCTGTTACTATTATTTCTTGTACTCATCTCTAGTTCAGCAGTTTCATACCATAAATTCACCACCATTTCCTCATTCTGAAGCTTTCTGATCTCACCCTCCATTAATCCGATCTGTTCTTCTGAATTAACTTCTTGGTTCAGATTGACTTCACATTGCCTTTTTCCTGCATGTAAATCTTCATAAAAATTAATCAACTCAATAGACACAAATGCTTTACCTGGCTTCCTCATCAAAATATTAGACTTATACCACAAATCTGCCATCTCATATGGAATTTCTCTCAAAATTTCAGCACAATCTTCACTAACTGCATTGTCCGCAATATCTGTCTTTAATCCTTCTTTACTCTGGCTTTCTTCAAGGTCAATGATCCTCAATGATTTTTTAATATCTATAAAGTCTTCTATATCAATCTTCAATAGCTGTCCTCTTTTAGCTTCAGTTTTAAACAGTTGTCCAGTATCTACATAATTTACTACAGTTATGTTTAACAGCTACTTTTCCCTCTGCATCACATAATTATGTGAGTTTCCTTTACTTATGACAACACTAAACAGTTGCCTTACCTCAGTGTATCCTTTGATTTCAATAATTATTTTGCCATCCTCCTTTTGACTTATTCTTTGAATGTCATATGATTGGACATCTTCCTGCACTTGGTTGTAACTTCCCTCCTTATTCTGCATATGACTATGAGTATTCATCTCTTCATCTGTTAATACAACAGTCTTCAATAACTGTTTGTCTTTCCTCAAGTCGATATGACATGCAAACACACAACAACCTTTAGTTTTCAAAACACAATACCTTCCATTTTCTTTTGATGCTTCAAGCACCAATCCTCCATCATAGATCTTTTGGATTTCAGCGGATCCTTCTTGCGGTGACTCCATTTCTCTGAGTCTTTCCTTCTTTAACAAATCAATATGAATTTGTTCAAGTTCCTTGAACTCGTTCATCAGCTTGCCATTCCACTTCTGTTGCAATAGCTTCCACTTCACCCTTTTCTTCAGTCTCCATCTGTATCTTCAGTCTTCACTTGTCTTTCTTTGTACTGCCAGACCAATTTCTGGTTCTTCATTCTGCTGCTAGTTTCTATACTTCTGCAATTTAATGCCTTCCTCAAATTCACTCTCATGTAGCTGATCATTCCTTCCAAATTGCTGGTTACTTCCATATTCATCTTGCTGAGTTAATATTTCTGTCTCCTTCATGCCTCTGAGGACATAACTTCCTTGTTGCTCCTGATCTTTCATCTCACCTTCAAATAATCGCTGCTCAATTTCTCTAATTTCAACATCATATTTATTAATGCTGTCTTCCACACCTTTTCCTCCATCAGGTTCTGTAAGCTTCGTTTCTCCTTTAGGTTCCTTGAGTAATCTCTCCAAGAATTCTATTTTCTTATGAAATCTCTCTAGCAGTTCATCACAATTTCCATTCTCAGCTTCATTCTTTTCCTGGAAATCCTCCTGAGTTGACCTGTTTTCCACATTATCGTATTGCAAGCATCTTTCATCAATTCCATTAAAAAAATTCATTGGTTTACCTTCTTGTAGTCCCACTATAGAATTTTCATTTGACTTTTGGTCTATATCAACCTCATCTGACTGTTTCACACCAAACAGGATTTCATCTATGAACTCCTTCTGTTGCAATAGATCAACGCCTTCTTCCTCTAAAAGGGATTCTCCATCATACTTCACCTCAAGAGTTTCATTCCCGTTTGTGACAATTTCATCAGACTGTCCATCATCCTCTGCATATCCTGCAAACATACACAAACTATAAGAATTAAAATCACAAGGCTTCATTGCCTCATCTGCTTCCCTTGTCAACATATCTTCGAATTGTTCTGAACTATGCCAATAGTCCATGAGATCTTCAGCTGACCTTTCATTATCTTCTTCCCCCAACATTTCACCTTGTTCTGGTCTACAAATGGAAACTTCCATTTCTACTTCTGCTTCTCTGAGTTCCTCTGATTCCTCTTGAGCACTCAATATCTGCTCAATCTTTCTCAATTCTTCTACTATCTCTAACTTCACTTGCTGATTTCTCTTTTCTTGTAGCCTTTGCCACTTTTCTCTTTCCCTCATGGTCCAACCATTCTTCTGGTCTTCAACACTTTTCTGCAGCATCTTCATCAATATTCCAATCTGGAAATCTATCTCAGCTTTCTCTCTGTCAAACTCTTCTTGAATCGTTCTCATGCCATTTTCTTTGGCATCTTTCCTTCTGCTGTGGCTTCTTTTTGAACTTCTGCTATGACTATCTGTAGTCATTTTCTTCCTCTCTTTCCATGAGCTCCTCACTCCTCTGCAACAAGCCTCTGCAACAACAAGTCCTCCTTACTGCGATCTTACCTCACTAATCTCTCCTCACTCAGTCTTTTGGTAAGCACGATCCTCTATCTGGAACCTTCTCTTGAGCAACACCTTTTCTCCCTCTAGGCTTCTGCAATCTCTCACTCTCTCTTTCGAAAACACTTCAATTTTCCTCTTTGTCCAATCTCTTGTTGGATTCTACAGGTTCAATGCCACTTCTAAGGGCTTTCCCTACTCTGCTTTTAAGAACACATCTGGTTCTTCTCTCACAGCTTCTCTTGGTCTATATTGCTGCAGTATTCACTCTTTCTTATGCTGTCACCTATGTTTTGAATGGATTTCCTCTGTCTCTTTCATATGCAAGTTCTACTAAAATCTCTAAGAACTTCCCCAAAATTTCTTCTACAGCTCACTGCTGTAATCTGGTGCCAAACTTCATTCATTCAACATGCTACTGTTTCCATACCTCTGTAGTCTTAAATCTTCATAAGCAAACATCTCTTCACAGGAAATTTCTTCCTTTTTCTGGCTCTGATACCAAAAATTGGTGCAGCGGTAGCGATGAATTTAAACAAATTCTCTCACTGGATCTTCAACCCTAATAATCACCCCTTGATTCTATTGGAACAAAAATAATTGAACAGGCATAAAATGTTTATCTATCTCTGCATTCCCATATAAATTTTTAACCCCATTTGAAATAGCAATTGAACGCTTTTTATTACAATTTCATATGTATCATCGCAGCCACATATCTAACCGATTGAACGACTCAGATTAGTTCACAAATCAACTATCGGTATTTCACTTCCCAACCTTGCAATTTCCACAAATCCGATTCGATACTTTTCGGAGATCGCCAGTCGGAATGTTTAGAATTTACATCCCATAAGTGTTGCGATATCTTCCCTGGACCTGATTTCAATTAAAACGATTTTTTTTTACTTTTCACACCCGCCTGAGGTGATACTTATCGCGATCGGAGGTCGCTGTATTGCAACAACACCAACACAATTTATAATGTTTCGCATCCGAAATCTATTATTATGTGGCGCGATGTGGATCGCCTCTCCACGCTCCGATGCGACAAACTAAGCGGACCCGACGCATTGCAAACTCATTATATATTAATCCATCGCTCAAGGATTCTGCAAAATATTTCAAACGTTTTCTTTACATTAAACATCTTCAGTTCACAATGGTTAATAGCGCCAGATTGGCTTTAAACACGTGTTTCTCACAATTGAATTTAAAACACACACAGATCGCACACCAATAAATCAATTATACAGACATCATACTTGAATTTCCACTATTTTTCATTCGATTTGCACAGAATATAATTGCGTTCATAATACTCAGAAAACAAAACAAAACAGAACCTTGTTTTTTTTTTCCAAATTATCCCAAAATCAAAACTCTAATGCACACTGTCACAACATCACAAGTCTGAGCTTTTGCTCAACACAAAACCTCACACTAGCTCTCTCCTCTCGCCTCTCTTTTTGAAAACAAAGGAGATTGCATATATGCTAAGTTAACCATCTCCTCCACATTTGGAGGAATAAATTATACATTTAGAATTCACACCCTATCCTAATCTAAACAAACTAGACTACTTGGCTTGATCTCCACGCAGGGAGGATCACTTGCCATTTATTCCCAATTTCTGTTCAGAATTAGGCCACTCTTAACTACTTACATTTAATTGAAATTAATACAAATTTAACAACCAAGTATTCCTCCAAACTTGTATTAGCCACAAAATGTGACCATTCCATCACATTGCTGGCTAGGTCTAGATGCTCCTGCATCAGCGGTGCACTGGTTTAATCTAGCGCACCAGTGCGCTAGGTTACGCCAGGCGCACTGATAAAAATATATATATTTTTTTAAATTCACGCAAGCGCCGACATGGATTGGGATCCAACTATTCAATTCATCCCATTGGTTGGATGTCATAGGCCTATATATAGCAATACAAACCCTATAATTCAAAAATGAAAAACCCTAATTCTGAAATCACAGAAACAGGGAGAAGAAAGTGCATAAATAAAAAGAATGAAGGATTTAGGGTAAAAATGGATTTTATTTTTTATTTTTTATTTATTGTTTATTTATTTATTTATTTTTTCTGAAAATAAAAAACAAATTGAAATTTTTTTCTTACTGCATAAAAAAAACTATAGAAAAAGTAAAAATAATAATAAAATTTAATCACGAGATCATTTGAAATTCTATGCTAGAGGGTTTGAATCACCAGAGGTTTGGAATTATGATTGTCTTAATACTTGTGTTCGAACGTATTTCATTTCTCCACAGTGCTATCGTGCTCTCTTACTTCAGGTATGGCTCCTGCAAATCTCTGGCTGAAATTTTTTGCAAAAATAGTGAAATAATGAAAAGTGTTTAGTATTTAAAGAATTGTTTTATGAAATTAGATTTTCGAAAATATTTTTCCGCCTATTTCTAAATTCACCTCTTCTTTTTTTTTTCACTTAAAGAAAATAGAGTTGCACTTTTTTTATTTGCGGTTATTCGTCACCGCTGTGTCACTTAATAGCACCGCACTGGTGCGTTCGTTGATAACACGAAACCAGTGCACATTAACTAAAATGCATCGATGCGGTTATCTGTACATTAGCACTGATAACAAGAAGTCCATTTTTAAGGCACCAAAATTATTTTTAGATGTGTACACCATAATTTATTGTTGATTTTTCTCAAATGTAGGGAGAAAATATCATAATTATATCGAATGGACAATTCTTCAAAATCCAGCTCGTTCCATAATATTTCTCGAAGTCCATCCCGGAGTTCTCCCTATCTATCTCAAGACATAATATTTACTTCAGATTTTATTTATATTTTCATTATCTAATTAAATTTATGTTTTTTATCCATTTCAATCATGCACAGCTTAATTAAATTTATAATGTATACAAATTTGCAGGTTCATGCAGATTCAAAATCGAGCTTAGATGCACAAAATATTCAAACATCTCCAAAAAATTGGAAGCTCTTAGCAGGAGCAACATACCGCAAGGCGCATTTGGTAGATGAAAATGGACAGCTGCTTCACCCTGCCAATTGTAACAATATTGCATATTCTAGCCACAATCTTGGGACAATGATGGTAATAATTATAATTTTTTGGTATATTGGTTAATGTAATTATTTCAACGTCAAACCAATTAATCATGCAATATTGTCAACGTGCTTACTAATTGATATCATATATTTTGTACTAATTATCTTCATTTTTTTTTATTATTATAAATTATTAGGATTCTAGTGATGATGAGCGACCTACCTACCATCTTCTGTTGCACCCCATGACAATTTCAAATCGAGAGAAGAATGAATTAAGATAAAAAAAAGGAGAGGAATGATAGCAAGAATGGTTGAGTCAACCACCGATTCAATTCCCGCTACGTTCAGTTTCACCAATTAGGAATGAATACAACAATAGTAGTTCTTCACAAGCTGGAAATGGAGGCAGCAATCAAATAGAGGTTGGTATGGATGATTACTTAAGGGATATGACTGCCATGGAGACAATGTTGATAGATGCATTCCAAAACGTTGATAAGCTAGGGGATGATGCTCATATCACTGACACATTTTTCGAAAGCCTTAAATTTGCTTCCACCACCCCTCTCTTTGGACCTGGCGGTCATTCAAAGTCTACCCAGTTGGGGAAAATGATGTTACTATACAAATTGAAAGAAAATTTTGGCTTGTTGAATGCATGTTTCTCGGAAATTTTGAGGTAAGTTACCATAAAGTCCCCCCTTATATAAATTTGAGAAATATAATCAGTACATAATGAACATTACAAATGGTCAATTTTATGAACGTTAATAATTATATTGGCATTAATGTACATTTATTAATATTTTCCATGATCACCAACTACAGGTTATTCAAAGATAAGGTTCTTCCCAGTGATAATGTCTTGCTCGGTAGCTGCGAGGAGGAAAAGAAATTGTTGAAAATGTTGGGTGTTGAGTACATATCATACATGCATGTCCAAATGATTGTATTATACAGGGAGAAGAATATGTAGACAAAGATATATGTTCGAAACGTGGGCATGACAGGTATGAAAAATAAAAATAAAAGAATGGTAAATCACGTACTAGTCCTTCTTTTAGGATATTAAGGCACATGCCTATAATCTCAATGATTGAAAGGCTCTTTCGTTGCAAAGAATTAGCTATGTTGCAGGGATGGCATGCCTCACACAGAAGTGAGTTGGGAGTTATTCGAATCCCAACTGATTCAATAGCCATGAATCATATAGAGGATACATGGCCCGAAAAATTCAAGGATGAAGTACAAAGTCTACGACTCAGCATAGCCATGGATGGCATCAACTGATAGTCCCTCCAGAACACCGACTATTCTGTTTGGCTTGCAGTGGTGATCAATAACAATATCCCCCCATGGTTGTCTATGAAGAATGAACATCTTATGTTGGCTCTCATAGTCCTTAGTAGAAGACAAGTGAAGAATATGGATGTCTACTTACAACCACTGGTAGATTAATTGAAGGAATTATGGGATGGGATAAATGTATATGATGTATCAAGACCCCTCGCGACAGAGATGAGTTTTACGTTGTATGGCATATGTGCTTACATGACACTTGATTATCCAGGCTTAGGAGTTTTCTCTGGTAAATTACATGTTTAATTTATTGATTTGTTTATATATGTAACAATATTCTTTCACATATTAGTTATTTAATTCGTTGTAATTGCTCTGATATTCATGATATTCTTTAACATGCCATGCATATTAATTGTATACAATAATCTCACAGGTCTTGTAACAAAAGGGTATTTTGGATGTAAATGTTGTGGACCTTCTCTGAAAGCTAGATGGTCCAAGGACATACGAAAGCCAGTGTATGATTTCTCCAGGGTATTCCTCGCAGAAGAACACCCTTACAGAAGAGAAGCATCCTCTTTCAATGGTAAATGAGAGAGAACCCAAAGGCCTCCAATAATGACACTAGCTGAATGGCTTAGAGCATATGAGAGAGAGAAGGAGAAGGAATTCATAGAAATTTTCGATTCAAATGGGGAGCCTATGTTCGATGATCTAGAATTCTTTTACACCTATGTTGAGAAATTTCCCATTGGGATGAAAAGGAAATCTATCTTTTATAACCTCCCATATTGGGAGAACCTTACTATTACCCACTTATTAGATCCCATGCATATATTTAAAAATGTTTCATATTCTTTATGGAGGAACATATCAACGAAAAAAAGTGACACATTGGCTATTAGGAAAGATCTTTTTTTCCGCAGAAAAAATCGGTAACTTTTTATTTATAAAAATGAAAGGTTACACATAGCATATGCATTGAAGCATTTTAATAAATTTCCAATTGGGCTCATGTGCTTTCACACACAATGCGTCGTAGCGAGGCTACCTTGCATTCAGAAAGAATGAAAGAAAAAGAAAAAGAAAGAGAAAAGGGAAGAGAGAAAGAGACAAAAAAACTAGAAGCTTCTAGATCGTGGAAAAAGCATCCCACAAATCAGGTTTTTGTGCCTTTCTTCTTCTCAACCTTGCGCCATTTTCCCTGAGATGGTACACAAGTGGCAAGGACAATCTGATTTTCTACATTTTGAGTTCCTGTATCCTTGTCCGAATTTGAAGTTTCTGATGTATGGTGTCTTTTAATCCCTCCATTGCCCATGTCCATGACGTTCTTGTCTGTTTGTTTCATCTGAAGGTGTGGATCCATGCGTGTGGTCATGTCCTATGTTTGTACCTCTGGTTCATGTGTTGGCTACTTACTTTCTGGTGGAGTTGGTTCCTCTTCTTCTTCCGACTCGTCCTCCTCTGAGTCAGGAGGGGGAAACTTCCAACCTTTCCTCTGCTTCCTATTCGGTTTCTTTTTGCTATTTGATTTCTTAACTTTTGGACATGTATTTTGTAGATGTCCTGTCATCCTGAAATTCCTACATCTGAACGCAATGTTCTCGTAATCAAGTGATTGCAACCAGTTTTGTTGCTTATAAATCAACATAATTTTCTCCAGTAGCCCTTTTCTTAAATCTACTTCTACGCAGATCTGGGAAAAGGTGAAGATTATTTGTTATAATATTTCCATGTCTATTTTAATATACTACCCAAGGCTATTCCCAATGCTCTCGAGAACCTGTTCGTTCCAGAAATGAAGAGGCAGGTTGTGTAGTCTCACCCATACTGGTAATTTGGAAACTGTCATAGTGTTGGGATCAAAATCTGGAAACCATGGAGTGATAAACAACCCCGTGGACCCCCAGAACCAAGGCCCTTCTCTGATTATAATATCTCTTTCCTCCGAGGTTTGAAATTTAACAATAAAAAACCCCTTGGAACAGAGATGTATTTCACATTCCAGAGACCATTGGGTGAAAATCCAATGAAAAAGGTCCATGGGTTTGGGCCAGAAATAGTTGAAGCGGCATATTAATGCCTGGGCTTCATATGTCTTTATATGCTCCTCTGTTGCTAAATTGATGATTTTTAGTGTTGGGGTTTGATCCTGTTGTTCTACTATGTAGGGCCTCGGAGCATTTCCAGCCTGTTCTGGAGGTGAGCCTACCACTTTTTTCCCCTGTAGGATATTTTTGTAGGAGGGGCCTCCATTTTATTACTGTTGGCTAATGGGCATTTTCCCTTTATCTCCCCCTGTGGATCTTGGCATGCTCTGATTCAAAACTCCCCTTCGCAGATGCAAGTTTATGGTAATGGTCATCTCTGATTTTATGGTGTAGTCCTTTAAGAGCCTGCAATCTTGGAGAGATCTGTGCCCATTGACTAGATGTTGGATCGATATTGGGTACCTCGTCAATCCCCATATTTTATGCTTGAGATGTAGAATAGTGGTGTCATTGTTTACCCAGACTAAACGAGACTTACCCATAGGAGGTCTGATAAATATTTGAAAAGGGGGAGAATTCAACAGAAACGGGTTCTTACCTATTGATTGGGGTTCAAAGAACGTTTTGGTTGTTGAAGATGGAGCAAAAATCGCTCCCTGATTATGTCGATCCCTCATCTCTGCCTCTCCTTTCTTCTGATTGGGCAGTGGGTTCTGCATAATAGGCTTGGGCGCCTATTCTCTTGCCATATACAGAGGTAAGGGCATACAAATCAAACAAAACTCCTTGCCAAAACCGGTCAGGAGGCTTACCAGAAACAGAGATCCCGGATCAGAAAACGCCCTGCCCCCAAGCGCTCTGAGAAGCAGGGACCCTTGCACTCCATAGCAGTGTTCATCCACCAGTATATACCATGACAGCCGAATCTCTCTGCCTGTCATATAAATCCCGTGGGAAAACCCTGTGGTGGCATCTTCCTTGAAAGGTGTGGAACAAACCAGAAAGGGTCGGTAGCAGGGTGCCCTTGATCGGGGTGGATCGCACGCTGATTGCTTAAGGGCCGGAGACATAGCTTTAATTCTGTGATATATCTCCCATGGGGCTCGAATCCAGCCTTCAGATCCATAAGGCAGCAGCAAAAATACTTGTCTCACCCCGTTTAGATCTAATGCGATTAGATCGGTGTCATCACCGCAAGAGAGCATTTCTGGGTCTGTACTACCCTGATCCACAGGCTTGGCGGCGACGAAGCTTAGCAGGAACCTTGCAGAAACCCTCACTACATCCATCACTCTGCCCTAGCTATCTATCTCAATTCTCATGTTAGGAAAGGGGCGGAAATGTGAAGTTGGGTTACACTTTTGTGAGAATCGGGGGTAGAAATTTTTTTTCGGCAATAGTTCGGCCGAACATTTTATAAAGTTCGGCCGAACTTTCTTAGAAAGTTCAGCCGAACTCTTGATTCCGTTTAGACTGATGGCACACTGACGGCGCGAGCAAATAGAATTTTTGCCAGAGATTGGAAAACCGGAAACAAAAGTTCGACCGCACTTATAAAAATAGTTCGGCCGAACTTTTACTTTTAAAAGAGTTCGACCGAACTATTTTCTATAAATAAATCGCCCACGAATTGTTATGGTTTACCGAGTTCATTTTTGGCGCGTTTACTATTGCTGTCGCTGCTACTGTGTTCGTGTTGGTGTTCGTCTTGTCTGTCCCGTCCGCGCTCTTCAGGCCGCGCTGGTGTTCGTCCTGTCCATCCCGTACATGCTCTTCGACTCGCTGTGTTTAGGTATGTTCGTCCTGTCTATCTCGTACGTGCTCTTCGACTTGAGAATAACTTGATTTTTCACATATGTATTACAATAAGAAATTTTTGTATTTAAAATACATATGCATCTCACAAAAGCACATCGTCTAGAGGAGATCTCAAAGAAGAAACATGTTGCTAAGTTTGAAAAACTACTGAACATATTTTCTTAGTTTTTGGATATATATGAAATTCTCTAGCTTATTTCTTATGGATATAACCTATTCTTGTAACTTTTCACATAATATGCTCTTTTCTTATAGCTAGAATCTCATCACATTTTTACCTCTCCTCCCCTCTTCTAATTTTGTCTTCAGGCTAATGATTTATATTTTAAATTCATGCTCTTTTTCTGCAAGTATCTGAAGGATCCTCCTCTAATATATGTTCTCCATTGATAGTATTTCTATTTCAATTATGGTTCAATTAAGCTTATATTTGTTTTAATATGTCTTTTCCTCATGACAGTGAGGTAGTTTCACACTAGAAGAATGGATCTTATTTGAATAAACAATTTATCTCAAATAGAAATATGTCTTCTTCTTATTTTTCTCTGGGGAATGGAATTTCAGTGTATAAGCTCTTCCTGACCATTCCGATACGACCAGCAGCATGTCATTGTGCTCTCCGTGCCGACTTGGGTGAACATCACTATATCAAATCTGTTGGCACCTTGTCTGCAATGTGTGTGAGTATGGGGAATGGTCGCTACACCTCATCTACTTACCCCTGGCCGCTCCTCCTTCGGGCCAGCAACAGTAGCAACATTCAGTTCTCTATCTGTTGAACTCAATCTATTTCATTTGGAGAAAGATAAGCACCCGAATCGGGATACCATCAATTGGAACTATCTCCTTGATGTAATACCTACAACCTATTACATATATATTTTTCATATTTGAGATCTACTTCTATCTCAAGATCCAAATTATGAATTTTATTTTAAATTGTGCTTTTGGCCTAGGCATTCCATTCCTGAATTTTTTTTGAAGGGGTATGTTCACCATAACCATTAGTAACTACCTTTCGAACTTCAAATGCATAAACAATTAGTTCATAATTTACCTTACCAAAGCTTCGCAAAAGGGAGCACACACACACGTTGATGATCTGTTATTCAACTATCTGTACCTTCCAATAGTTAAGTTAATATAGAAATAATTGGATTTGATACCAATTGCTGCAAACTTGACTATAATGCAATGGGGGTTGAATCAGTATAGTGCATTCATGGTCATCAATTTACAATTTTTACTTTTATTTTCAATATTTATCTCAATTATTAAATGAACAAAAATATATCATATGAACAACAAATTCACTAATATAAACAACATTAAATTGTAGCATAAGAATCAACACATAAGAGTAGAAAATCTTGACACCAAATATAAGTGGAAAACTAGAAAGGAAAATACCATGAATTTTTTTTAATTGTGATGTAAAGAAAACACTCACTTCCTTTTTACAAAAAAATTTATAGGCACCCACCTCCAGGAGGCTCCAACCTCTCTTATATTTTTCAAGATACAACTTGCTTGAAGAACTCACTCCCACTTACATTAGTTTTTTGTAGGCTCCTACTGACCTGAGGCTTCAACCTTGTTTTTCTTTTGCGGGCTACGACTTACTAGAAGAACTAGCTTGTAATTCTACACACTCCAACCTATTCTTGTTAAGGCGACTACCTTAAAGGAGACACCAATCCCCTCATACATAAAAAATTTAACTTTTCTTGTTTTTTAATTACGAATAAATTCATTCGCTTGTCTTCGCTTTGAACTTTGTCTCCTCCCTCTTTATAGTTTCTCATCTCTTGCTCCTCTACACATTTTTTCATCTTTTTTTTCCTTATCCATATAATGCACTAACCAGGTCTCACAACAACTTAGTCAACTCTTTTACGAGCTAGCTAACTATTCTACCATCTAAAAAAGCATGTTTTTAAATTCATAACTTGCTAAGTAGTAATGTTCCAAGTAGGAATCTAAAATGAAAGTTTGTCTCTTTATGGTTGTCTCTTTGTTTTCTTCCTATTCTTTTCAAAATTCATTCAATCTATGGATATCAAAACAAAATTAATGACCCTACAAATACTATAAAAATATTAAATAAGTTAAATCCTAAGGTTTCCCTTTTTCATATGACCATCTGCATCAATCTTCAAACCCCTTACATCACAACATATGCAATTATTTATATCACAACATCTGCACTTGTGTCCATACCTCTCACCACAGGGGCTTCACTCAATGAAGCTTTGACATATCGCGTGCGTTCGTGGCATATTAAACAATACCATTAATTTGACTACATATTGAAAAATACCTTTGAAAATCACATTATTTAACCCACTACCAATACGAACCCAATACACCTTCCAAATTTAAAAAACCCCTCCTTTCCCATACTAAAGTATGTTCTTTTAAAACATGTTTTCTTGGTGATATGGGTGATTTAGAAATGATTGGGAGAGCAATATTCGTCATTTAATATGTACAATTTGTTTGGTTGAATCCACATGAAAAACAAGACTCCCAACCGTGAGAAGAGGAAATTACATCCTATTTCTCCCCCCTAGCACAATTACCAGTCCAGTTAGAATTTAACAGCCCCAAACTGGATTTTACTCTCAGGTACTGGAACCTCTACAAAGGTTCGACCTGGAAACATAGTTTTTCCTTAGGTTTCTCCATTGGTTCTATGTCGAACTTGGATAACCTACAGTTCAATATCCTTCTTTTCATTTTTTATATCCCCTCTTGGATAACCATAATATCTTGAAATGGAGCTAGCCAACTCAAATATAGTATTGCAAATCCCTGGCTAAGTTAGATGAGGAAATTACATATGGTCTTGAATGAGCATTTTGACTCTTTAGATATGCGTACCAATTATGTTCATATAACACAAAAAATAGATGATTCAATACAAATGTCACATAGAAGTCATATTTATCTCATGGGCCTTCAACTTAAATTATATATCTAGCATTACATTAAGCTATAGGAGATAAATCAAAGAAGCATTTGAATGTAAATTAAACATATGTAATAATTATATGTCCTTTCTAGTTCAATAAATAGATAATAATTTGGCTCAACTATGCCTTGTACTCAACTATGCCTTGTACATGTTTTCCTTTAAACCTTTACTTTCATAGCACATTTTCATCAAAAAAATTATTTGTCAATTTGGACTCTTTAGATATGCGTACCAATTATGTTCATATAACACAACAAATAGATGATTCAATACAAATGTCACATAGAAGTCATATTTATCTCATGGGCCTTAAACTTAAATTATATATCTAGCATAATACGTTAAGCTATAGGAGATAAATCAAAGAAGCATTTGAATGTAAATTAAACATGTGTAATAATTATGTCCTCATTTAATATGTACAATATGTTTGGTTGAATCCACATGAAAAACAAGACTCCCAACTGTGAGAAGAGGAAATTACATCCTATTTCTCCCCCCTAGCACAATTACCAGTACAGATAGAATTTAACAGCCCCAAATTGGATTTTACTCTCAGGTACTGGAACCTCTACAAAGGTTCGACCTAGAAACATAGTTTTTCCTTAGGTTTCTCCACTGGTTCTATGTCCAACTTGGATAACCTACAGTTCAATATCCTTCTTTTCATTTTTTATATCCCTCTTGGATAACCATAATATCTTGAAATGGAGCTAGCCAATTCAAATATAGTATTGTAAATCCCTTGCTAAGTTAGATGAGGATTACATATGGTCTTGAATGAGCATTTGGACTCTTTAGATATATATCTAAAGAGTCCAAAATCTCATTCAAGACCATATGTAATACATAGCCTCCTCATCTAATATATAAAAATTTAATCCATGTGCTTAACCTTAACATTGACACAAATGGAATACAATTTTACTCACTGCTTTATGATAGAAAAATATGCAGATGAATATTGCCCACATATCCGAAGTCAAAAGGGATAGATTAAAAAGGGATGCTCCGGTCATCTATAAAAGATAAATTAAAGAAGCATGACATATTAAAGTAATGTAAATTAGATATGCGTACCAATTATGTTCATATAACAAAACAAATAGATGATTCAATACAAATTTCACATAGAAGTCATATTTATCTCATGGGCCTTCAACTTAAATTATATATCTAGCATAATACATTAAGCTATAGGAGATAAATCAAAGAAGCATTTGAATGTAAATTAAAAATGTGTAATAATTATGTCCTCATTTAATATGTACAATATGTTTGGTTGAATCCACATGAAAAACAAGACTCCCAACCATGAGAAGAGGAAATTACATCCTATTTCTCCCCCTAGCACAATTACCAGTACAGTTAGAATTTAACAGCCCCAAACTGGATTTTACTCTCAGGTACTGGAACCTCTACAAAGGTTCGACCTGGAAACATAGTTTTTCCTTAGGTTTCTCCACTAGTTCTATGTCTGACTTGGATAACCTACAACAACATCCTTATTTTCATTTTTTATATCCCCTCTTGGATAACCATAATATCTTGAAATGGAGCTAGCCAACTCAAATATAGTATTGCAAATCCCTAGCTAAGTTAGATGAGGATTACATATGGTCTTGAATGAGCATTTGGACTCTTTAGATATATATCTAAAGAGTCCAAAAGCTCATTCAAGACCATATGTAATACATAGCCTCCTCATCTAATATATAAAACTTTAATCCATGTGCTTAACCTTAACATTGACACAAATGGAATACAATTTTACTCACTGCTTTATGATAGAAAAATATGCAAATGAATATTGCCCACATATCCAAAGTCAAAAGGGATAGATTAAAAAGGGATGCTCCTGTCATCTATAAAAGATAAATTAAAGAAGCATGACATATTAAAGTAATGTAAATTAGATATGCGTACTAATTATGTTCATATAACACAACAAATAGATGATTCAATACAAATATACATAGAAGTCATATTTATCTCATGGGCCTTCAACTTAAATTATATAACTAACTATGCCTTTAAGCTATAGGAGATAAATCAAAGAAGCATTTGAATATAAATTAAACATGTGTAATAATTATGTCCTCATTTAATATGTACAATATGTTTGGTTGAATCCACATGAAAAACAAGACTCCCAACCGTGAGAAGAGGAAATTACATCCTATTTCTCCCCCCTAGCACAATTACCAGTACAGTTAGAATTTAACAGCCCCAAAATGGATTTTAGTCTCAGGTACTAGAACCTCTACAAAGGTTCGACCTGGAAACATAGGTTTTCCTTAGGTTTCTCCACTGGTTCTATGTCCGACTTGGATAACCTACAACAACATCCTTCTTTTAATTTTTTATATCCCCTCTTGGATAACCATAATATCTTGAAATGGAGCTAGCCAACTCAAATATAATATTGCAAATCCCTGGCTAAGTTAGATGAGGATTACATATGGTCTTGAATGAGCATTTGGACTCTTTAGATGTATATCTAAAGAGTCCAAAAGCTCATTCAAGACCATATGTAATACATAGCCTCCTCATCTAATATATAAAACTTTAATCCATTTGCTTAACCTTAACATTAACACAAATGGAATTTACAATTTTACTCACTGCTTTATGATAGAAAAATATGTGGATGAATATTTCCCACATATCCAAAGTCAAAAGGGATATATTAAAAAGGGATGCGCTCTGGTCATCTATAAAAGATAAATTAAAGAAGAATGACATATTAGTAATGCAAATTAGATATCTATACCAATTATGTTCATATAACACAAAAAATAGATGATTCAATAAAATGTCACATAGAAGTCATTTATCTCATGGGCCTTCAACTTAAATTATATATCTAGCATTACATTAAGCTATAGGAGATAAATCAAAGAAGCATTTGAATGTAAATTAAATGTGTAATAATTATGTCCTCATTTAATATGTACAATATGTTTGGTTGAATCACATAAACAGACTCCCATATGAAGAGAAGTACATCCACTAGCTTCTCCCCCTGCTTCAATTACCGATGCAGTTCATTACATGACCCCAAAGTAGTTTACTTTAGTCTGCCCGAACATAATACAAAAAGTTCTCATGGAAAACATAGCTTTTCCTTAGGTTTCTCCACTAGTTTTATGTCCAACTTGGATAACCTACAACAGCATCCTTCTTTTCATTTTTATATCCCCTCTTGGATAACCATAATATCTTGAAATGGAGCTAGCCAACTCAAATATAGTATTGCAAATCCCTGGCTAAGTTAGATGAGGATTACATATGGTCTTGAATGAGCATTTGGACTCTTTAGATATGCGCACCAATTATGTTCATATAACACAACAAATAGATGATTCAATACAAATGTCACATATAAGTCATATTTATCTCATGGGCCTTCAACTTAAATTATATATCTAGCATTACATTAAGCTATAGGAGATAAATCAAAGAAGCATTTGAATGTAAATTAAACTTGTGTAATAATTATATGTCCTTTCTAGTTCAATAAATAGATAATAATTTGGCTCAACTATGCCTTGTACATGTTTTCCTTTAAACCTTTACTTTCATATAGCACATTTTCATCAAAAATTTTATTTGTCAATTTTTTATTATATATTATGTTTTTTAATTAATTAATAACGACCATTATTACTGAAAGGGATTTTACAAATTTATCTTTTATAAAATGAATTATGAGGGGCATATTGAGATGGTTATCTCACTTTTTACTGATTCTTCTAATATTCCTAGAATTTTATGAAAGAAAATATGAATTTGAAATGTTTGTATAAATTTAATGAGGATACATGAGTTGATTTGGAGAATACCATAATCACTTATGTCTAGATTGAGGCAGGGCATCATCACAACAAAAAACCAAGTACAAATTGTAGTAATCCTAGAATCATGCTTTACATATAAGGTAAAATTGGGGAACTCATGACTTGTACTATAGATGAAAAACATTTACCCTTACCAAAAAATATATGATAAAAATTGACAAACTACATAAGTTTAAGCTTAAGGGTATATAATCCTTCTTGCCTTCCATATAGATAATGAAAATGATTGCTCCAAGTCTCATGTTGCTTCTCATGTTATTTTATAAACCTTGATTGGAAAGAAAAATAGGAGGGCAGAAATGTAAGAAATATAAAACATAATGAAACACAACGTAAGAAATAGAGAACATAATGAAATAAACACATACATATATCTCTAGACAATCAATACAATTATTTTCCTATGAATCCTTATGGGAGACAAGCAACCCTAAAAAGTAATGATGCTCTAGACTCCTTTTTCCCTAGGAAATCCTTATGGGAGAAAAACAACACTAAAATGTAAACATGCTCTAGAGTTAGCTACTGAATTTTAGCGTGTAAGGTTGCCATAAAAACTTAACTTCATACATTTTTCTCTCTAACTTCACACTCCTAGTTGTATTTTCAACTATGGAACAAAATACAATAACACAAAATGGAAATCTTATTCCTCCTAGTGGCCAAGTATTTAACATAGCATGATAGCCAATTAGGTGTAAGATTTGACTCTGTCAACCATTAACGAGGTTTGTGATTTTAGACCTTTTAGAGTCTTGTTAAAATTCCACATGTAGCTAGCTTGCCATGCATGAGTAATGGGGCTAAAATTTCATTCTCTCGCACCATGACCTGGTCAACATGATAGGTCAACTTACTCAAGGCATAAATTTTAAATGAACTTCATTTGATGTTTTTCTTGCACCATTGGATATGTCTTTAAGTGTACAATAATGGTCAATATTTCGGCACAAGGGATAATCGTTTGACCCCCAGAAATGTCATTTAATACCTCAAAATGACTCCAAAAGGTTTTAGACCCCAATTCTCCACCCACCATTAAAATGACCCTACAAGTTGATTCTTTCATTTTTTTCACTCTATAAGCATCAAAATATAATATGACAAATAAGTTTTTTTAGTTGATCCATTTATGGTAAAGAAATCAAATAGTTCTATCAATTCCACCTTGCAACTCTAAGAGACATTGAATTAAATTTCATCTCAAGACAGGGCTTTGAGAGGACACTCTCAAAGCCAACCTTCGTTATGGCTTTGAAACACATGGTAAGTATCAAGACTTAGCAAATTTATTTGCATAATTTTTTCTAGCATGGACCTTAATGTCATAGCCTTCTTTTGCCTAAATGAATGCAAATTTCCTTGCCATTTGGCTTGTGACATTCATAATTCATGCTCATGGAACATGATTGTGTTGCAATTGTGATAACATTTGCTTTATGCAGAAGCTAATAAAAAATGATCGAAAATGACATTTTTGCTCTGTTTTTTTGAAGATTTAAGGAAAATTACGCTAAGTAGCTTCCAACCTCATATGACCATCATGTCAAACTCATCTTAGGATATTGTCCAAGTAAGAGCCACTTAAGCAAGCAATCTAGTATACATGACTCCAATTTCAATTAGCAGCAATGAAAGTTCTAAGTATGGTGCAAACATTGCTCTAGATCTTCAATGGGGCATGTTTGATGACAATAATTTGGGGAGTGAGAGAGGGAGATGGTAGGAGAAAAAAATCAAGGAATCCTCGGGAAATTGAAAAATATATAACTAATAAGGTGGAAGAAATTTGTAACCTAAGAGAGAAACCTGTGAGGAAATGGGTGAAGTTGGTATTACACACCCAATTGGACAACCTCGAGGAGAAAACATTTCTCCCACTTTATTTGTTGGCATAACCTGGTAAGTGTTATTCACTAGCATGTATTTTGTAAAGGCCTTTCAACCTAGTTCCCATTCAACTCCATCCACCAGGTTGTAGAGGATTCCAAGCCTAATTTCATAAAAATTAAGTTGGGGATGATCACATTGACTTGCTTGATGACATGTCTATGAAGATTAACTACCTTGAACTATTTTTTTGTGTAGGGAAAGAGACACATTCCCATGTCTGAGCATGAAAACGTTCTTTGATATTGTTAATGCCTCTAGTGTTTACTTCTACAAGTTCTATAGGCGGAGTCTGTAAAGGGCCAGGTAGCCTCTGGATCTCATCTTTTATGAAAGGTGACATATCTAGTAAATGCCCCTACAGTCAATCTCTGGAATGGATCTAAATAGAAGTTCTTCATTTTAATATCCGTAAAACACAACAAATTTAAGGTAAACTATGTACATGTGTCATTTCTTCCAGAAACTAAAGTGTATAAGTAGTAAATTTTATACCAAGTGTGCTCCCACCATGTAAAGCACAATTTGGTGAACTTATCATTTTTATAATATCTTTTTCGATTAAATTTAGTTTCACACATGATCAATTATTGCTTTGAAAGTTGTGTTCTACATAATTTGTGTACACTAAATTACAAATTTATTTTTTGAAATCTATTTTGTGAATGTCGACCAATAGATATATATCATGGAGGATGAAAGATGAAGATCAGCCGAATCCCATATGGAGGTTCAGGGATCGGAGGATGTTCACGGTATTTAAATATAATCTTAAATCTCCATACATGTGTGTACATATGGAATTGATTTTTTTATTAACTTTGTGAGTGAAATTGGTTGTTAATAAGTTTCATATTTTAATTTTTAGGAGGCAAGAGGAGAAGGGTTTCTACTCCATCCATGGAGCGTGGCCAAGGTTTTCAGCAGGTCGGTATGAGTGGTAACGGGTTACGGGGAGAGAACAATGTTATTCCCCGAAAGGCTTAATCAATAGTGGTTTGACACGAGTCCTTCTGTGGGTGCGGTTGTCCCGGCGAGCGTCCCATTACGGGGTTGGTTCTCGGCGGGGTCATTCTGGTTCTAGATGTTAACCAACAACATCAAGGTTGCCATCAATTTCAATATTTTTTCATTAAATTTGTACAACTTTTTTACACGTGTTTTTTCTAATATACGAAATTTTATATATATTGATACGAGGAAAGGAGAGTGAAAAATATTTCTGCTTGATGGTCAAAATAGACGAGCTGACGCTACGGTGACATTCAAGAAGAAGGCTGTCAACCCAGCACAACTTATTCGGCTGAGATTACTGATATACCATGGGAAACGAACATGGCGGAATGCACCTTACAAAGGTGTCAAAGCCTTCATGCAAAATTGCAAAGAGATCTCGAGGCTTTGTCTCTACCTGTTAAGAGTAGACAAAGCCTTGAAATAGTTACACATTCATTGGGTGAAATGGTAAATGTGTACAGAAATTTGGGGACAATGACTGATTCGTTTGTAGAATTGATGAGAAAGAGAAAAGAAACAGTGATAGGTCCCGATAAATGGCAGGACATAAAACAAAGAGTTACAAGAGCAGAGGCCAAGTCAATGTTTAATTATAAGGAAGGGCCAAAAAGAAAAATGTTGAAGGTGTAGTATTTCAGGCACCCAGACAAAGCTGCTTATTTGTATGATCGACATCTTGCGGCCTTTGGAAGGATTCCATGGAACGATGAGGTTCCTGTTTATTTTGCACAAATGTTTTATGCACAATTTTTTTTGGGAATGAAACCCGACTACAATGACCTTCCTTCGGAATTTTTTGGCTCGGGGAGAGGTCGATTATATCAACGTAAGGGCGCTAAGCGAGATGTGGAGTTGCCTCGCTCTGAGCCGCCATTGGTGAGTCAACTGTTTCGAGTCGAAACCCTGCGATCAGAGATGGATACGATTTCTCAAATAAGTCGAGAAGCAAGAGATGTTATGATCGACAATGTTCATAGCGGATTGAGTGGAGTCGATCTTTGTTTAAATCAACAAAGAGCACGTGAAAATGCACATGCCAATTTTGTTTATTGTACAGATGAGGAGATTTACAACATGAATGTTGAAGATCTCCGAACATATGCAATAAATTGTCGCAATGGTCTGCAAGACCTAATTTTTCATGAGGAAGAGGGCACCGGAACGGTATGTGTTAGTGATCTTAGGGTTTGAAATTATATTTACATATACATGTGTACAATTTGTAATAAATACATGTGTATGCACATGTATACATTTATTTGTATGTGTACATTAATCTAACAAAAATGTATGATTATATGTTAAAACACCATTTGCAGTTCTCAGGCATGATGCATGATGAAAATGATAATATTACGTTCGGGACCTCTGGTTCAAACGATGCAGATGGGTCTGACCATCATGATATGTTGGCACATGTATGTTAGTGTTTTTTAAATGACTCTAAAATAAATAATTTTTGCCACACATGTACATGTATGTATATATATAATTTGATAAAATGTTTTAACAGGTACCGATTCCGTCTGATGTTTTTGGGATGGCGGTACCTTCTTCTTCCTTAGGAGATATACCTTCTACTTCATTGGGAGATGTGCCACAAGTATGGACAATTTTTCACAAGTTCAAAATTTATGTTTAAAAGTTATATATATATATATATTCTACCTCAAAAAGTTCCATTAAAAATTGAGATAAATAGAGAGAGAGATCTATATTTTGAGTTATTTAAATTTTTTTGAATTTAGGTTCCTATAGAAGATTTTTTTAATCCGGGGACTCTAGCGACGGAGATAGGAACATCCACAGCATTTGAACAAGTTGTCTTTAGTTCCTTTTTTTAATATTATTGAAAATAAGTTTATATATGTACACGTGCATTTTCATTTGAAAGTTTTTAATTTATATATATATATATATATATATAACTGTACATGTATATTGTACAGTTGACCACTGCAGATGTTCTTAGGGGAGAACCTGTTCATCAAATGGAGAGGGAACCTTATGAGGTATTGCATGATTTTTTTTTTATATTTTGTTTTTTACATGAAGTTCTAGATATATATATTCTCATTCATTTTTAAAACTTCAAATTTTAATGTTCAAGTACATGTGCATTGTGTATGTAGGTTTCCTATTCACGGGATAGGGCGCGGACTGAGACTCGGACGCTAGATCTTCCATTTGATGGAAATCATTTACAGTAGATTTGATTTTAAAATTTAGATGATTTTAAAATTTGTTAAACTTGATACAGTTTGATACTCAAGTGAGATTTACAATTTTTGGACATATTTTATTACATTGTTATTATATAATTTGTTTTATTTAATTTTTGGATGGTTTTAGTACTTTTGGCATGTGAATGTGAAGTAATGTTGTCCTCTGAACTACATTTGGCATGTGATATTTAATGTTAAATGTTTTTGTTGGATAGTTGAATTATAATTGGCATGGCATGTGAAGTTTTTAAAACTCAAGTTTTGGATGGTTTCAATCTACATTTTGCATGTGATATTTAATGAAATTTAAATGTTTAATGTTTTAATGTTGCACAATATATAATCAAAAGGGTTTTAAGGTTTTAAAACTTAAAGTTTTGGATGGTTTCAATCTACATTTGCACATGTGGTAAATTGAAATGTTACTTGTAACAAGACAATCCCCATTGATTTCATTGTATATGTTGATTTCTGATTTGATATAATTGCATGTATGATGGTACATTACTTGTAAATTCATTGGATTAATAGTGTTCATTGATTTCAGTGTAAGCGAAAAAAATTATTGACAATGTAGAACGATTTTTGTGTTATAATAATTAAACCTAATAATATTGGAGAGCAAGAGAGACTTGAGGTATGGTGTTTACTACAAGAGTTCGAGCTAAATATTTAAATGGTTAATGATTTATGATTTTTACTTTCTTTTTAATATAATCAATACGGAAAGATGACAAAACTAATAAGGGTGACAATAAGAATAGAAGAAGAAAATAGTTTAAGATTGATCACAATAAATGCTATTTGTAATTGATTACATTCTAATTGCTATTTGTAATTGATTACATTCTAATTATTCACATTCTATCATTCAATATTATTACATTGTCACTTTGCATTCAAAAATTTTATTTGATCATTTTCCATTATTAAATTTATTCTACAATATTTATCATCTCAACAAATTGAGGTAACTAAGAAAATTTAAAATTAAAATGACTTGATAAATCTTAAACATATTTAGCATATTTAAAATGGTTATATTAATATTAGATGTATTTACATATTATTGATAAAATTAATCATATGTTTCTCATATTATCGATAGTTTTTCCTTGGTTGCACACGACTGAAACCAACTTAGATCCATCTTAACTATGGATCTATCAAGTGCCGAGAAGGATCAAATCTCTTGAGGTGCAAACCTTTCTTCAAGTTTTGCACTCAAAAAAGAGGTTTGCACCTCTAGATATTTGATCCCTATCGGCGCTTGATAGATCCATAGTTATGATGGATCTAGGAAAATAACTTTCTAAAAATAAGTAAGGGAAAAGCAGCATAGGGAGCAATTAGGAGTAGATTTAGGGCATAGGGAACAATTAGGAGTAAATTTAGGAACATGTGATAGTTGGGTGAGATAAAATCATATATTTTAATAAAATAATGGGAATTTGTAGGAGAGACAAATAGTGGATATGACATGTATTTTGGTGAGTAATCAAATTTATGGAATTAAATAATTAATTATTTTTGTATGTGAAAACAAGATTCACACCTAATCCTCACCTAAAAGACTAAATTAAACACATTATTATTAAGGGGACGAGGAGCTTTCTAGGTTTTGAGCTCCCCATTGTTAGATGAGTGTCGTAATGGCATTCCATGTATTTTTGTGAGAACTTATGATATTGTGATATTCTAATTACGAAATAGTGATCTTGAGTACACTCTGGATAATGTAGTAGATTGGAACTTTTTGATAAAGGGAGATTAGGGATGTGACCAAATTCCTATCAGTGAAAAAAAATTTCTTCACCTTCCTATAACTCCATTGTAGCTTTGGGGGCCAAAGGTAAGAAGAGTACCTTGGAATTTCTTGGGTGAAAAACCAAGTAGGTCACCAACTTTGGTCTAGTGCATTGGAATTCATTAAAGAATTGGTCATTGGAGTTGCTTCAAGCTAGGAGCGAGCATCGTCACCAACTTACATTGAATATTTTACACTCCCTAGGGTGAATGATACTTTAAATTGATTGACATTCTAAGACTTTAAAATTTTTCCGAATGCCAAATGATCTTACAAAGCTAGTATTTATAATATCCTAGTAGGTCATTCGGTGACAACTTTTACCGGAAACTTGAAACAAAGAGAATATATCCTTGGCTAGGACATCATGTAAGATGCCTGCCATAAACAGTAAAATTGTACTTAAAAGTTGAGATTCGGGCAAGTGGGGACAACCACTTGTTATCTCGTCCCTTGGAGGCTAGGCCATATGGGGACCGAATCTGACCTTACAAAATAAAGTGAAATAATTTGTACCATATGGTCGGAGAACATATACAAGAACAATTAATATACAAGAACAATTAATTTATCCAATATTGGATATATATATATCCAATACATATATAACATTTTTAATCAATGCACATGTATAGAAAAACTACTTTCGGTTGATACTAGAGCACGTGCTTGTACCCAAACAATTTGTAACATGTGGAAACCACAAATAACATAAGCAGCTCAATTTTTAGTTGAGTACTGGAAGTTCTAAAACATATTTAATCCAAATATAATAAATTGTTGGACACTTCACTCAAAAAAATTCTAATGGAATTCCATCCTCAATAATCCGTTCATGATCGGATTTTGACATTTTCCATTTCTTAATTTTTGATTTTTTCTTTGATTGAACTTCTATCAACTTTATGCGTGCTGCACACACCAAGTGACTATATTGACAACTTATGGAATCGGGTTCATAGTCTTCGAAGTAAACAAAGTCTCCACTTTAACGAGTTTGTTTGAAAAAATAACCTTTCAGTATAATAGACCCTTTGTCATACTGAAATCCGTGATCATTATAGTCTTGTAATAATTTCATTTTTTGTTTAGTGCAATGCATCAAATAATACTTCACATTTTCATCGTTGTCAATAGGTGCAATTATAGCAAAAACATCTCCTGCACAATAAAATAAAAATTTAACATTTAATTATGCATATTTAAATTTATTTCTTGATCTTTAAATCATTAGAAAGTAATTCAAATGTTACCTTCTCTAACAAGATCAGAAACTCGATCACCATCGGATGATATTGTAGTTTCCTCTGATTGCATTTCTTCAAACATTGCAACAGACATTTTTCCCTTTGTATTTAGCTCTGTATGTTTCCAATCGTTCACGTACATTTTGTTTTCACAAACGTCATTGGATTTTGTGTTGTCTATGCAAACATCACAAAAAAAAGAATATTTTCTTTTATCCAATGCAAACACATTTGTGGACAATTTTGTTTGAATTGAATGCAATTTTCGAGTCCCTTTTATTGTTCCAACTTCATTTCCAATTGATCTATTTACGTCTCCGATTCCAATATGCCAGAAAAACCTTTATATGGAAAATTAGAAAAGAATTTGTAAATATGATATCAAAATACAATTAAAAATAATCATTGCATGATAAATGTACAATGTTTAAAATTAGATTTCCAATATAAATTAAATTGAATGTACTTTCACACTTCTCTTGATGGGTTAATCTCATGGCTTAGAGCAGTTTTGCACCATTGAACAACTTCTTCAGCTTTCACAAGTCGGCGTGCAAAGTGGTTCATTTGATATCTTCTAAGTACTCGTTTTATGCATGCTCCTGCACCGTCATGTTCTCCTTTTCCATGGCCAGTCTCAAAGAAATTCCAACAATGTTTAATGCAGGTTTTCTTATGAAGACAACACAACCAAAAGAATGATCGTGCAGATTTGAATTGACCTGCGCATCCGTCTGACCATATACAATGTTCATTGAATGTTATTCCACGATTTTTCAAGGAATCATAAATTTTTCCAAAACAATGTTGTACAAAATATGTATCATGTGTACGATCGTCACTGATATAAAAGTGATATTCTTTAATGATATGTTGATTTTCACTCATGCTTTCTATATGATCGACATTTTGTTTAGCATGTCTATATAGAATATGGACGAGCATGGAGACTTGGTCAGAATGATAGTATTCACTCTGAATTTCTTTTTGTGGAACAAATGTGTAGTTTTCTGCAAAATCAATCACTGAAAAAATGGTCCTTGGTGGAAAAACTTCACGAGATTTTTTGAATTGCAAGTCTTGCCATCGAGCTCTATGGGAATGCTTGGTGTATTTGTAAATTTCTGCCTCAAACTTTCTCAAAAAGTCTATCAGAAAAATTTCGTCTTCTCGTAATTCGATTCTTTTAACACTATTTGCACCTTGAATCGATGTACTGATATATTCATATCTCTTCCATTTCACCTTCATGTTGGAAAATGATTGATCATTTATATCAATACGATATTTGTTTTGAAATTTAGTCAAATTTCCACAATCATTGCATTTTTTACCACCAACACATCTCTTTTTGTAAAATAGTTCATCGCTTTCTCTTTCACATAGAATTTGAGATATGAATTCACAGATAGTGGAAGGAGGAGGTGAATCCTTCCATAATGTTCTACCGAAATCAAGGAATGTGTCATAATATAACTCAAATTCCACATGATAACGATAACAACAAGTGTCGTGTACGGTGATAGGTTTTACATACCATGGTTTTTGTTGAACAAAAGCACTGAGTGAAACATGAATTTGACGATTATCTTCTTTGAACTTGTTGAATAACTCTATCTGAGTGGTTTCCAAGAGATGTTTTTCATGTTCTTCGTATTGATTTCGTGCTATTCTTCTTCGCATCACATGTCTTGTAGTTGGTGAAACACGCAAATTGTTCTTCCAATATTCATATATTATTTTTTTAACATTTTCTCCAAGTCTATCTTTGTATGGTTGCCTACAAATAGCTCTCCAACAAGCGAGTTCATCATTTACATCTATTTGCAGTCGAAATTTTCGATGTTTGTGCAGAGTTTTTCGTGAGGTTCCTAGTGCTCGTGCCATAGATGTTATCAAACGATTCTCTTGAGTACTTGGTGAAACCATTGCCATCTGTATTTCTCTACGTATATTTGAAACATCTTTATCTCTAGATCTCTTAATTGACTTTATAGCACTACTCACATTTTTTATCACCTCTTCCTTCATTTTTTAATCTTTGGTTGATTTTCGAATACCCAATAGTGTCATCGCTTCTTTTAATTTCTTTGATGATAAGAAACCTTTCAACATTTGAGCTTGAACTGTCACTCGCTCATTTAAGAAATAATCTTTAAAAATGCAGTTGACACGATATCGTATAACATGGTCAGGTTTTTTATCTCCATATGTGTGAGTGTCAACATTTTCTAACATCTCATTATCGATAGTGATTTCATCTGTACATATTCGAAAAAATAGTATATATTCAATAAATCACTAAATTAATAAATATGTCAATAAATATTAGGAAAATTTTAAATATATCAATAGATCATAATATTTACATTTACATACCCACTTCAATTTCTGCTTGAGGTTGATTTTCTTCTTCAATATTTTGAGTATCTCTGTCTGTTTACATTAAACAAAATATTTTTCAAATTAGTTCATCAAATAAAAATTAAGTTTCACCTTTTACATTAGAAAATTTTTAAATATATCAATAGATCATAATATTTACATTTACATACCTGCTTCAATTTCTACTTGAGGTTGATTTTCTTCTTCAATATTTTGAGGAATATCTCTGTCTGTTTACATTAAATAAAATATTTTTCAAACTAGTTCATCAAATAAAAATTAAGCTTCACATTTTACATTAGGAAAATTTTAAATATATATCAATAGATCATAATATTTACATTTACATACCTGCTTCAATTTCTGCTTGAGGTTGATTTTCCTCCTCAATATTTGAGAGGGCTTCTAACTTTCTTTTGTGAGATTGTCTCGTTTCTTCTCTACGTGTCTCAGGGTCTCTTTTTCGATCATATATTCTCGCACAAGTTCTTCGATTTCCCATGATAATAGGGTATGAAGTTAAAAAAATTTCCTTCAAAAAATTAGACAATAACTCAATTACAAAAAATATTACAAAAGATTTAATTTTAAAAAATTCAGTGTAAATTTTTTGTAAAAAATACATACTCCAATCCAAAACACAGACTTTAAAAAATTCGAGAGAAAAATGTCTTATAAAAATGAAACGAAATTCAAAAGATTTACTTTAACTCAAAACACGTACATACCTCCAAGAAATGTTTTTTGAATGTACGTCCAAGAAATTTTTTACAATTTTTTCCAAAATCACGTCGCCTCCAAGAAATGTCCTCCAAAAAAATTCTGTAAACCCAAAATTGTAAAATCAATTTGCTTCCAAGAAATGCTCTTAAACCGAAACCTTGAAGAAAATCTTTTGAACCCAAACCAAGATTTTGTAAAATCAATTTGCTTCCAAGAAATGCTCTTTAACCCAAACCTTGAAGAAAAGCTTTTGAACCCAAACCAAGATCTTTGTAAAATGAGATGAAGTGTGCGAAATGTGCAAAAATTGTGAATCATTTCGCGACAATTTATATTGACGCGAAATGTGTTTTTAGTAGGGGGCTCCACAAAATTTTCCGGCCGACAGAGAGTTTGAACTATTAAGACGTTAGAGTTAACGACTCTTAAGCGGAAAACATAGTTCGGCCGAACTTGGACTAAAAGTTCGGCCGAACTAACGCGTCACCAATTACACAAAAACCAGGCTCTGAAAACGGTTCTACAACTTTGGACTGATTAAACTCCATGAAAGGTTGTTAATTAATTGTCGGAACCAAGACAAGCATTTTCAGAATTGAATCTACTTTCAGTAAATATAACTTTTATGGAATTTCATAAACATTTATTAATTTTAATTATTTTTCTAATGAAATAGGTGCAAACAATTTCTGAGGGTCGTCGTGATTCAGTGAAATCAAAATTTTGTATCTCCCAAAATATATTGTAAAAAAAATTGAAAAAATTATGGGGCATTACATTGGTCTGTCGTCTCTAATGGGTATCTTTTATATTTTTAGTTTATAACTTATATGTTAAGAAATGTCTTGCGACGCGAAACATATCCAAAATACGCAGCTTTTCGTATTGGACCAGTTCAAAAAATTCTAGTAATTATGATATGCATCCATTGGCTTTGTAAATATGAAAAAAACAAAATAGACTCTGTCTAGATTGTTGTAACACATTTTGTTTTTTCAAAAACACAAATTTTCAATGAATACAACATTGCGTCATAACATGACTTCTTATGAATCCTTTGATTGTTAAGAAACACACACTCAAAAAAACGCTAAGTTGACATATCAAATCTACATAAAAAAATTTCAAAAAATAAGTAATAGAAAGCTAACAAAATTTCTCACAACTTTTATTTTTATCGCAAAATGAAATTCTACACAGAAAAATTGTTATAGTTTGCAGAAAGTTGAAGAACTGAAAAAAATGAAATTTTTTTCTAAAAAAAGGGCAAAAAGTGTAACCCAGCTAGATCTTATTACTTCAAAAAATAAAAATAAACATTGGCCAAGATGATTAGAAAGTACAGGATCAGAGGTAGGTGCTAGTCCCTCTTATTCATGGTATTTCCAAGAAGGTGATGTCCCATGGATTTTTAAAAAATATGATCTTTCTTTGGCAAAAAAAGTTATAATGGGTGTGAGGGTTCCATCTTCATATGGGTCTTCACTACGATGCTGCTTCACCATGGATGAGAATTTGTCGGGGTTGAAATCACATGACCATTTGAATCTTCTAAGGGTACGTATAATGTCAAAAGCATGATTTTATTGTTTGTTATATTAATAAATTTTATCCCATGCAGGGATCATAAAACATAAATAGTTTTGTATATTATTGCACGTGTTTATAACTTTCCAGTGTCATTATCCTTTGTTCGTGTGTGGGTGTGTGAAACGTGAATTCCCTCAAGACCTAGGATGTGCCATATCTAAATTATCTAAATTTGTACATTGGATTACATCAAAGGAGATTCATGTGGCTATCATTCCACGGTGGCGTCAAGAGATAGTTGAGATTGTTTGTATGTTTGAGAAGGAAATGCTGATGAGTTTCATGGACTTGTAGGTTCATATTATAATCCACCTAGTAGATGAGGTTGAATTAGGTGGGGTGGTTTCTTGTCATTGGATGTTCTTCTTAGAGAGGTACATGAAGAAATTGAAAGGTTTTGTTCGACAAAGGGAAAAACCCGAGGGGTATATGGTAGAGGGGTACATATCGTATGAATATTTCTATTATTCTAGTGAGTACATCAAGTATATTGACAACAAACTAGGTGAGGTGATTTGGGACGATGAAAAGGATGAAGACAAAAGAGAAGGGCAATTGCTCCAAACGAGTGGAAAAAAGCGCTTGATAAAGAGTAAGCGACTTATTATTTTTCAAATTTACACAAAGTAAATATTCATGCTGAACTTCGATATAATGTATATTTTGATCTCTATGTACTATATAATGTCGGTTTGATTTCATCAGCGAATGCATAAATTGAAGAAATCAATAAATTTGTTCTTTACAATTTCGAAGTGACACAACCATCGGTCGCATTGTACGAACAAAAGAAAATGAAATGGGATAGTGACAGGAAATATTTCAGACGGTTGAATGTTAAAAGTGTGCCTTATCCCGATCATTTAAAAGAAAATATGCCTAAAATATGCCCCAACAGTTGGGTTGTTGACCAAGTCAGAGAGAAATACGGTGCAACTGGTCGTTACACACGTGCTGAATAGGATGTGATAAACGTAGGGGTTGGGTGTAGAAACTCGGTAATAATCTATTTAATTTATATGTACATTTGAAACTTAATAATGCACCTTTCAAATGTAATTGCATATATATTTCATATTTTAACTGTTGGGTTATTATAAGGCACATGACACTATGATTTTTTAACTTTTTATAATAGGTGAATTTGTTCCCATCTATGTGGGAACATGGACACCATTTTCGCACAAAAAACGTTGATGTTGGAAACATAACACACGACTGTGGAGTGGAAGTCGATTTCGATCAATCTAGTCGATCAAGCCACCGTGATCAAAACCTAGTACGAGGGATGTTAGGTTATGTCAAGAAAATACAAGAGATCATTGAAGAGGATTTCTCTTCTTTCCAATGTGTTATTTTTAGGTGCAAGTGGTGGGACAACTTTGATCGGAATAATGTAAAGGAAGATCACAATAGTAGGTTGATATGTATCAACTCTAGAAATATGTGGGATGAAGCTAACGAGCCCTATGTTTTCCCCAAACACTGCAACTAGGTGTTTTTTTACCCAGATGTGTTGGATAGGGATTGGTGGTTCGTATTGAGACATGACCCTAAATCAAAACATATTTCTGAGAACAATAGTGTTATCATGTCATACGAGCTGGAAGATAATGAGGGTGATCATGAGAACCGAGAGGGATATGGTACATGCGTTATTTCATCAATATTTATACTTTTTAAGATGGGTTTTTTCGAAACATTATAATATGTATTTTGAATTAATTGGTAATTTGCATTGTGTTAATGTTAAAATCAATATTTCACTTGATAATTTGCAATTATGTTGATCTCAAAAACAATGGCGTACCGTATAAAGTTGTTTTTTTTTTTTGTATATAAGATCATAATAAAATAATGATAATTCTAAAGTACATGAATTTTTTTGCATTATTTTCTAAACTTTATTATGTTACAAAAACTCATATTATTCTAGATTTATTATTTTACAATTATTTAATATTTTACAAATTTACAAATTTAAAATTTTTAATAAAATCATTTCACATTTATACAATTAAATTTTTTACATTAATACAATGAAAATTTTACAAATATTTTATATACAATCAGAATTAGAATTAGAATTAGAATTACAATTTTATAATTTTACATACAATTAAAATTAGAATTACAATCTTACAATTTTACATATATACAATTACAATTAAAATTACAATTACAATCATTTCACAATAAATTAAATATTATAATTAAAATTAAAATTTTACTAATATTTTACATACAATTACAATTAAAATCATAATTCCAAATACAATTACAATTTTAGAATTTTACATACAATTAAAATTAAAATTACAATTTTACAATATCATGATAATTTAATATTAGATTAATTAATAAACATCACGATTATGATAACCATCGTACAAACATCATATTCGACTAAAACACACATTCAAATTCACTAACATCATCGTGATCATGATCATATACAAAAAATAATTAGCATTGTATAACATCATCACAACACAAACATCAAATATACATCTCATGTGAAATAACTGCTATGAGATACACACCTATCTGCAAGCTGCACATTAAATGAACATATCTAACATGACCTAACAATATATACACATCATGATGATCACCAACATGTAAATTAAGTACAACTGCAACATGAACATAAAATACATGGACCATATATATATATAATGTCAAAAATATATAACTGTAATATAAATGTCATATATCAGTTGGTGGTACATCATCAATAGCAGTACTAGTCAAGGCCTGCTCAGTCAATGGTGCAGCCTCGACAAGCTCAGATACATGCTAATCATCATGTACCTGCTGATTTGGTAATGGTGCCTCATGTTGATCAGGATCAACTGTCGGATGCTCATCATGATGACTCGACATGGTCGATGGTCCAGCCTGCTCATGATCATGAGTACTGCTAGATGTTTTAGGCTACTAACTCGACGTGGCTGATGGTCCAGCGTACTCTCCATGATGATTGTTGGTCGATGCTAGTGGAGGCTTCTCATTTGGCGCAACACGAGGTGAACGATGATCACTCCCATGATCATGATCCTCAGATGATGCATCGCTACAGCTCGTAGACTTTCGATTACGTGTTGCATCTCGACCACGCCTATAACGTGCAAAGGCCCTCCTCAGCCATGTAACTAAGGTCATAGGTCCTACGACATGCCGCATCAGGTTGTACATGTCACATGGCATGCCTCTCCACATATCTACCAGCCTACAATTGGCCTGTATGTCTATCATAGTAGCAGGCCTCATTCTTGCCTCAACAAACAATGAATAGGGTTGGTCACCCAAATCCATCCTCAATCTACTATCAAGCCTACCACACCTAGCAAAAGGCGCTACCAGCGCACGAGTAGGAGCAAGTCTCTCTGCACCGACCTCATGATCTTCAACATCTGGCATATCCTGATCGTCATCAAGATCCACACCTAGATCATTTGGTGGCGCTGGCATGTCCTCGCCATCATAATACCCAATGTTTGAAAAATATATACAGGTACACAACAAAAATTAGACAATTTCATTACACAATTTAATAAAAACAAGTTAAAGAACATGTTATAATAAATTTAAATAAAACAATAATATTACCTCTATCATCCAGCAGCTCATTATCTATGAAGAGGATGTTAGCACACCCTCACCAATCTAAACCAGCATAAGGAAAAGGGACCATAACGAAGGGATGCTCGTCAACACTGGATAGGAACTCCAGTGCATCATGTGATATCCTCGCGGAAAACTTAGTCTCGGCCCTCTTAGGCATCATCTGTCCCCACATGTGCATCCATGCATCCAGCATCAGCCTACGAGGCTGCAGAACAAAAGTAGGTCTCGTCTCTGGAAACCTCTCAAAAAATAAATAAAAAAGGTCTGAATAAAAAGGGAATTTGACCCTCCCTTGTGCATGAGCATGACATCTATCTAAGGTTGTACAGAACTGCCACAGAAAAATGGTAGACCACTTGACAAGTCATGGCTCCAATACTAAACAATAGACATAATATAGAAGCGAGCAACTACTGCGTTGCCTGTCGCTGGTGTTGTGTGAAATGGCCGAAATCGGAGGTGAGAGGTACCTTACCTCCTCACTACCAAATGCAGCAATACGTAACTAAACTATAGAGACCTGAAAATCTGAAGAAGACAATATATCCATGCTAATGTATCTCTAGGAGTACACCCACTAACTCCCTGCTGCATAGCCAACTGGAACCTCTGGGAACAAGGGAAAATCCACCCCTCTCCTCAATATCCCTGTAATGAAATAGATTTCCTCTTCAATGGGTGCGTACCACTGGTTAGGACCAACCTGGAAAGCCTATAGGTGGGCATTCCCCATGCGGATAAGATGTCACAAAAACAAACCATGGCCCTTTAGGGAAGTAGTCTCCTCATAAAACTTGAGGAGGCCTACCTGCCTTATGAGCCCTTGGGTAGCTGTAGTAATAGGGCGAGGGTACGCATCTCTCTCCCTCTCTCATGCCTCCCATAGGCGAATCATTTTATGCTGGTCCGCCTGTTATTGCTGTTGTTCCCTCTCTTCTCTCCTTTCACGTCTCTAAATGATTGACATATTAAATAAAATTTTGTATTAAATGAGACATGTATTTAGGAATAGACATATATAAATTTTTTTGAATAAAAAAGAACAGTCAGTGCACCACAAAAAACAGGCATGCACTAGTCATAGTGCGTCATTTTTTGTCACACACCAGAGGCGGTGCACCAGAAAATTTGCAGTGCATCAGAGGCGATGCACCTGCAAATTTTCAGTGCACTGCCCTCCTGGATTTTTTCCAAAGTCAATGGTGCAGTGGTATAACATATCGCACCATTGAATATGGACCAGTGTCGGGAGGGCGGTGCACCAACCAAACTATACGCCCTAGGGCATATAGTTTGGTTGGCACATTGACCTCCTCACATCATTACATAGTCAACGGTGCGGTCTTTTACCAGGTAGCACCGTTGACAATGTCGAAATGTAGGAATGTAGTGCGCTAACAAAATTACCCACCCCGAGGTGGATATTTCAGTCAACACACCGCATTACCACTATTCCACAGGGTCAACGATGCAGCCGGGTTACCGACCACACCACACTTTTTTAAAATTTTAAAATATCACGGTGTGCCTTTCGGTATCGCCCTGGAACCGGTGTGGATACTGTTAGCACTGGTTTTGGTGTGGCACGTAAATTTACAGGCAGCACCACGAACTGGTGTGAATCGAATAGATCAAGCACACCATGCAGGAATTTTTTTTTTTTTAATAGTTAATTTTAAGCTAGTTTAAAATTCTAATCTGCTAAAAGGATTAATTATGGAACAACAAGAAAAATAGTTGTACATTTTTCCATCGAGGAGGCATATTGGCTGTAGAATTTGCAAAAGTAAATTTTCCCACTGTTTTGCAAAATTGAAAATGGAGATTAGTGGGAAATGCAGAATAGCAATGCATGTAATGGGTGCAATGGGAGCATCGATGTCAGGGCACCTCAGACAAGGATAAGCTGCACCAATGTTTGAAAGTTTTGGAGCAGTGAAAAGTGAAAAATACGGTTTTTTGACATAATTTTTTTTTTATATAACCATGTTCTGGTGTGCGGTGTTTTATAGGCACACCGGTGCGGTTTCTTAAGACCGCACTAGGCGGTTTCAGTTTTGGCGCAGGGTTTTAGGTGCAAAATACTTGTAAAGAATTGGTGTGCTACAGTAATAAGACACACCGAGTGGGTTTGTACAGAGCGCATGGTGTCCTGGTGTGCCAATTATTTTTGCGCACTAGTGCGGTTTAGGATGATAAGTGCATCGGATGAAAAACATCAGCAAAAACCTCCACTTACTAACCTCCTCTAGTAACCTCCACTAAAAATGGATGTCTGGGGTATTTTTAGAAGGGGTTCCCCAAAAACTTCTGCTATAGGGTCTTTTCCTTGTAGTGAATTGATGTAATTCCGCTTGATATTTGTGGTATAGTTTTGGGAAGCCAATATCTTTCTCATAGGAAAGAAATCTTTCATCGTCATGAGAACAAGTATCACTTGTTCAAGAATGCGTACATTTTTAGAGCGCATAGTAAGAAGATGAGTTTGTTTCTTACGAATGTTGGACAAATGAAGAGAATTGTGAATACTAGTGAAAATTAGGCTATGTTAATGTTCAAGCATGAAGATGTTATGAATGAGGATTTTCAAGGAAATGCATCAAGTGAAAAATATGATTTCATTGAGGTTTCTAATGGTTTTGATAAGATGTTTCAGGAGTCTAACAGTTGCCTTCAAAAAGAGGTAAACAAGATGAGGTAAAATTGTAGCAGCAAGCATCATTGTTGAGTAGTGATGTGGACAAGATGTCAGTGCAAGAGAGTGCAAGGGTCAAAGAGAAAGTGCCAAAGAAATTTTCCAAAGAAGGCATTAGGTTCAAAATTCCTTCTTGTGGGTTTCACAAAGTGTTGTCTTTTAAATCAAATGTTGCATGGTGATGGCGATCACATTTGGTCAAGGGTTGAGCTAAGCACATGACTAGACATGTGAAACATCGTCGTGTTGACAATGTTCAAGGTGAGAAGAATTTGAAGGTGTTTTAGGTTTCTTTGATTGAATACCAAGGAAGGAATGTGTTTGTTCCTTCAAGGACAATTTGTTGTTCTACAAATTCTGGGAAGTTGCATCAAGATGGTATTTACGACAACAAGCCAAGGTCTCCAAAAGTCAGGGAAAGATATCGGCTTTCATGAAAAGCTCAAAATATTGCATTAAAGAAATTTTCAGTGGATTGAGACTAGAAGGGTGAGGGTGATGTACCCTCATCTATTTGTCGATGGAAAAAGTGCTTTTGGAGGTCCAAAATCTTTCAGTTTGGAGGAATGATCTGGTGGACCAAATTTATGCTCAAATTTTAAAGTTGTTGGAATGGATTGGAACCTAAATGACCACATAGATCTCGTCATTATAAATTAAACGCAACTCGTTTCATGAAAAACTGACATCATATGCTCCTGCAATCATGTTCTGTTCGTTTATGGAAACAACTAAAAAAATTGGTTTTTGGGATGTACAGGGTTGCACAGTTAGCAGCATGCACTGTTGAATCGACCTTGACATGGCATGGTGACTATGTGCCTTTGAACAATCCCTATTTGCCACTTGTCACATTTATATTGGCTACGAGATGGTGTACTTTTATTGGTTTTGAGGTTGGTTATGTGGAACAACCAAGAGGCAGCACGTGGGCCAACTAGAGGTTGCCACACAACCTTCTGGTGGCAGTGGAAAATGTTGGTAAGGCTGAACAATATCCCATGAGGCTTGAATGCGTGACCTATCACCAAGTAGCGAGACCTCCTACCATTCGCTCTACACATGTTACTTAACCTTATAGTGTTCCATGCCTATTTAAGGTTTATTGTTTTGGCCAATTGGGGTTAGGACTGGGGTTAACCCCCGATCCCGGTCTGCAGACCACGGTCAGGGGCTAACCTCGACCCACGATATATGGAATATGTTTATAACCCCAACTATGTTATAACCAAAGTACAAACATTATATATATATGGCGGAGTTTGCATAAACCATAAACCCACACATATTTTTTTAACCAAATTTCATTGCAACATAAAACCTGGATGTCAAGTAGAATGCCAAATGGTTAATTTCATGGAGGTTGGAGCCTATTCACATGACATATAAAAGGAATATGCCACGATTAACAAGAGTGATCTGTTTGAAAGGTTATCCAATGGTGAGGTTCAGTGGATAGGTCACATGGCGAAGGTAATAGTTGTTTCTAATCAGGGAAAATTAAGAATGGAAAATTATATTGAAGTTTAAAAACTTGGTGAATCTCACTAGTCCCTAATATGCAAACTATAAAAATTTTATTGATGTATTTGTAAAATTATACAAATTTATAATGATATTATATATACTGTCTATAAAATTTTGGCGATTTTTAACGTAAAATAATTTTATATTGTAAAATTTGGGTGAACCATTTTTATAAAAAAATGGAAATTGGTGAATATATTTTTTGGAAAAACCATGGAAAATTAGCCCACCTGCGAATATTAGCCCCTAAAATTTTCCATGTTTCCAATAGTTAATGCGATGTTTAATGGTGGCGGATTCCGCTATCCAAATCGTCTTCCACCATATGTGAACGCAAACTGCCCAAACATTCATTGGGGCAATTTTGAGGTCTAAAATGCGCCTCCTAAGAAAAATTTACAAAAAAAATAAACTTTATAAGAACCAATAGGGCTCAAGATGATGATTTCAACCATGGGGGATGATTCACCATTTTTTAAGTAAAAGGGTAAAAATATTAAAAAATAACAAAATAATAAAACTACTTTTTAAACTTGTATTTTCAACTTATCTCCCAAATATTTTACTCAAATTTCGAGTGGGAGTACTCGTTGGGTGCAAAATTTAATTCCTCATCCAAGGAGTACCCATGTTGCATACTTTCGATGGACCCTCCTACACGAAAAATGAGAAATACATGAAAAAACATGATTGCAATCACGTTTTTCATGTATTTCTCATTTTCTGTGTAGGAGGATCCATCGAAAGTATGCAACATGGGTACTCCTTGAATGAGGAATTAAATTTTGCATCCAACGAGTACTCCCACTTGAAATTGGGTAAAAAATTTGGGAGATAAGTTTAAAATACGAGTTGAAAAAGTAGTTTTTTCTTTTTTCCCTCTAAAATTTGATGATGTAATAAAATATTATTTTATTATTTCCACTATTATTTTATAATTTCCTTAGGAGGTCCATTTTAGACCTCAAATTTCCCCTAATGAAATGCTAACTGTTAGTGTTGAACCACCAGTGGGAAACATACCAAATTTGTGGAATCAACGATGACAGATGTGCCACTTGGCCGGTTTTTAGCCGGTTAATGGGCACACCGACCCGATTCACTAGGCGAAAAAACTACACTTGGCATGAGGAAAAATTATCACCCCACGTGGCCGACAAAGGCTTCAATTTTCGGACAATTTGCAAACATGTTCTTTTTATAGGACGAATAATAGAGAAACTTAAGGAGCTCACAAATTTTGCAGTTTTTGGCCTTTTTGGGAGAAGAAAGAGGATAGAAAAGGGTTTTTGATGGTTATGAAGTCATTGGAGCTATTATTAAAGCCATTTGAGCACTGTAACTTGTTGTAAACACCATTTTTTTAGCATAATGAAATAGGCCCAACCATTGGAAGCTGGACTAGGAGATGTAGCACAGGAGGGGTGAACTCCTTCATCATTTGTTGTGTTGTGTTTATTGATATGGTGATGTTGTCTTTTGTTTTCTACAAAAACTGAGCTATTATTCCAAGTTTGTGGGTTTAATAATTTGACATAAGAAGCTTAAGAAACCTAATTAATAACTTTCAAAATTTACTTTATCCTCAAGCAATTTCACATACAGATCACTAATTTTGGTTTGAATTGTGGTGTTGGAAAGAAGACTCAAAGGGCTACCACGGGATGGAATTCAAATCTTGGAGATCCAAAATTACAACGCTATAATAGATTCAATATAGAGCTCCTACAAAGCAAGAAAAATGTGCGTATTTTTTTTATTATATAATCTGGATAGGATTTGTTTGAAAAATCATTTTGAAGTGATTCAAGGGGTATAATGAAGCATAAATATCATTGTTTGATTCCAATATGGCTTGAAGCAAGAAAATGGAAACACCTAGTAAGCAACTATAAATATCTACTATGGAATATGAATAAGCTGAAGAGATACAACATGATATATCAAAATTACGAGACCAAGTGAAATAAATTTCGATCTCACAAAGAGTAACCAAAAATGAAATGTAATCTAAGATGGATGTTTTGAAGAATGGTTTAAAATCAAACATGGAAGGTTTTAAGGATCGATTAAAAGCATAAACAAAATTTCTAAAGGATGGTTTAAAAGCAAACAAAAAAGGTTTGAAGGAAGGTTTGACAAAGTTTCTACATGAAATTATTCTAATTAATGGAAAAAATGTATTATATGAAACTCATGATGAGAAAAAAATAAATGTTAATAATGATTTCATAGACTCTAACATTAGATTGAAGACCCACCATATTCCAAATATAGATATGAGGAATTTTGATGGCAAGGATCTAGTAACATGGATACTACAGATGGAGAAATATTTTGATATGCATAATGTGCAACACACACAAACAGTACACATTGCAAATTTATATTTAGAACCCAATCAGTTTGTATGGTATCAATGGCTTTGTTCTTGTAAACGACTTCTCACTTGGCCAATTTTTACGTAGGAAATGATAGTAAATTATGATGATACAAAGAGAAACACCTTCTTTAGCCAATTGATAAATATCAAGCAAAAAGGTTCAATGACAGAACACATTGAGGACTTCAAAAAATTAAATATAAGGGTAAATTATAATCAATAGGAACATAGGATTGATTTCCTCATAGAGACTTTAAAGGATAACACCCATAATGAGGTTCACCTTTCAGAACCTGATTCATTGGAGAAGGCATTCATGGTGGTAATAAAGTTGAAAGAAAAATTATGAAAACAAGGAATTCTACCACTCACAAATATAAATATGGAAGTGATGTTGCTCTTATCCTTCGACAACCTACAAGGTTGACACCACAATAATTGGAAGAAAAAAAAGAAAAAGGGATTTTTTACAGTTGTGATAGCAAATGCACTCAAGGTCATAACTGTGCTGAGAAGAAATTATTTTACATAAATTGTGAAAAGGAGGAAGAAAAGGAAAACGGAATGTCAAAAGAAGAGGATATACACCAAGAACCAACCAAATTTAAAGAAGAGATGAATCTCACCATATCTCGTAATGCATTGGCAGGAATTACCACTCCTCAAACTCTCAAGATAAAATGACATATCAAGAAGAAAAAGGTAATAGTACCCATTGATTCAGGTGGTACCCATAATTTTATTCATTGTAAGATAGCCAAGGAATTGAATTGCTTCCTATATCCAACACCAAAGTTTCAATTTATGGTTGAAATGGAAGAACTATAAATTTCTCTGGAAAGTGCCATAATATCAAGCTAACCAATGCTTTCCATTCCAATGGGTAGTGTTGATGTTTTACTAGGTGTTCGATGGTTACAATATTTGGGTACGATAAATTTTAATTTTCAAGAAATCTTCTTGAATTTTTTTTTGGGAAGGAAATGAATTTGAATTAAGGGGTATCTTAGGAAAAACATGAAATATAATCAACTCTAATGGCGTGGAAAATATTCTAAATAAATAACAACGGGGCGTAATTGCACAATTATTCTCACTAGAGGTTCAAACATCGAAATTATTTATTTCTCCACATCTCCAAAAAGTCTTGGAAAATAATTCCAAGGTATTTGGGACTCCCAAAGGCCTCCCATATATTCATGATCATGATCATTATTTTCATTTTGATTCCAAGAATTTTTCCTCCAAACATCATGCCTTACAGATATCCCTATGCCCAAAAGAGTCAAATTGAGCATATGGTTGCAAAAATGCTAGAGTTCGGTATAATTCAACCTACTCAAATTTATTTCTCTGATAAATTAGTATTGGTGCATAAGAAGGATGGATCATGGTGTATGTGTCTATATTATATGGAGATAAACAAGCTCACTATTAAATATAAATTTTCCATTCCCGTAATTGATGAATTTTTTGATAAATTAGATGGAGAAATTTACTTCAGCAACTTGAATCTTCGTTCAAGATATCATCAAATTAGAATGAAGATTGAGGACATTCTCAAAACAAAATTTAGAACTTATGAGGATCATTATGAATTTTTGGTCATGCCTTTTGGCCTTACCAATGCACCTTATACATTTCATGGTTTGATGAATTCCATTTTCAAACCCTTTCTAAAATTTGTGTTAGTATTTTTTGATGATATACTAATCTATATCAAGTCTTGGAAGGATTGTGTTGAACATGTTTACATGGTGCTAAAACTATTGAAGGAGGAACAATTATATGCAAAAACCTCCAAATGTTTCTTTCGAGTACAAGAGGTGGAAAATTAGAGTCATATTTTTTCTCATCAGGGTGTTAAGGTAGACCCTAACAAAATCAAATCCATTAAGGAATCGAAAGTCGCCTATCAATAAATCATCTTTGAGGATTTATTAGGTTTAAATGGTATAATCATAAGTTTTTTAATAATTATGGGGGAGAAAAAAACACCTCTAACAACATTACTGAAGAAAGACGCATTTTCTTAGACTTAAAAAGAAACTAAGGCATTGAAACAACTTAAAGAGGCAATGTGCCAAGCACCAGTCTTAGCTACGTTAGAATTCAAAAAAACATTTATTGTGGAATTTGATGCCTTAGTAAATGGAATTGGTGTTGTTTTAATGAAGAAGGAAGACCCATTTTTTAAAAAAATTTATCCAATAAAATGAAAGTATTTACAAAAACCTATTTATGAAAAGGAAATGTTGGAAATACTACATGAACTAAAACAATGGTGACCTTACCTAATGGGAAGACAGTTCAAGGTAAAAATAGATCATGATATTCTTAAATAATTTTTGGAACAAATATTTTCTTCAAAAGAGTGACAAAAATGGGTCACAAATATGTTGGGTTATGAATTTGAAATCATCTACAAAAAAGGGAAGAAAAATATTGTTGCAGATGCACTCTCAAGGAGGGATGAGGATGTGGAAGCATTTCTTTGTACCATTTATATTTTCCATCCAGATTGGATAATCAAATCAAGGGATGAATGGAAGAATGACGAAGAAGTGTGGACACTCATTCAAAAGTTGCAGCAAGATCCCAATACATATGATACATTTAGCTGGAAAAATGATTCATTATAGTACAAACATTGCTTATATCTTTGTAACAATTCTCAACTCAAACAAAATATTATTTTTGAATTGTACACCTCTCCCTTAGGAGGGCACTCGGGATTTTTAAAAATTTACGACAAGGTCAAGAAAGATTTTTTTGGGGATGGCCTTAAATCTAATATTCAAAATTTTGTGGTAGAATGTTTGGTTTTCCAACAAAATATAGTTGAGACAATTAAGACCCCAGGTCTGTTACAACCTTTAGCCATTCCAAGTGAACATTGGGAGAAGGTTTCAATGGATTTTATCACATGTTTACCCATGTTCAAAGGAAAGAGTGTCATCATGGTGTTAGTTGCCAATACTTACCAAGTATGCACAATTTTGTGCATTATCTCATTTATTTAAGGCAAGTACAGTTGATATTGCATTTATGGAAACTATTCAAAAGCTCCATGGAAACCCACATATTATTGTAAGAGACAGAGATCCCGTTTTCACTGGAAAGTTGTAGACATAATTAATTTCTTATCTGGGTACTCAATTAGCTCATATATTATCTTATTATCCTTAATCTGATGGGAAAACTGATATAGTGAACAAAGTTTGAAAGTATATCTTCGTTTATTTGTATCTGATAAACAAACACAACAGGTCAAGTGGTTACCTCTGGATGAATGGTGGTATAACACTTCCTTCCATTTTGCAGCAAAAATTACCCCTTTTATGACACTTTATGGATATCATCCACCGTCCATCACATCATCTTTAATATAAAATTCCAAGGTTAAAGAAGTGGAATATCACAAAGAACATCAAAAATAAGTTCTCCAACTCTTAAAGGGTAAGCACACTTTGGTGAAAAATCAAATGAAACAACAGGAATATCAAAATCGTAGTGAAAGAAGTTTTGATGGCGAATAAGTATTTTACGACTATACCCATACAAAAAATGTCCCTCAAGCAATCTAAGAAGGATAATAAGTTATCACCAAAGTACTATGGTCCTTACAAGGTGTTGAAAAATATTTGTACTATGGCATACAAATTGGAGCTTCCAGCATCTTTATGAGTGCACCCAGTTTTCCACGTTTCATGCTTAAAGAAGGTTATAGATGAAAATTTCCTAGTTCATACAATATTCTTGGAACTTGACGAGGAAGGAAAAATAATATTGAAACCTAAAGAAGTCATGCAAAGAAGAACCGAAAAACTAAAAAATCAATCAATTTCATAGTATCTCGTCAAATGGAAAAACTTACCCGCTGAATAATTGACATGGGACGATGAGAATTTTATACAAAAGCATCTAAAACTACTCAGTCGTTGAGGACACCACTTTTTTGAAGGAGAGGGGAATATTAGGTTGCTATAATAGTAGTGTAGCCCCTTATAGCTAATTTTAAGTAGCCCCATTATTGTTATTGTTGTGCCCATGTAGTCCCCGTATTGTTATTATTGTGCCCCATAGAATCCCACTATTGTTATTGTTGTGCCCTTACATTATTATTTTTATGTAGGCTATGATTATATTGTGATCCCTTAGACTCCTGTATATAGAAAGGAGGTCTTGTCATTTGTATCATCCAATATTTTTTCATTTATTTAATGTAAAGGAGGTTACCCCCTCGAAGAGGATAATTTTTAAGTCGTTGATCTATATTTTCTTCTATTTTGTGAGTTGGTTGCATAAGAATGAGCCATCGAATCACTCTATGTCTAGAACATATCTTGACCATCAAATTAAAATGAAACTCATGTGTAATATAAAACACACTTTTACCTATTAGACACATTATATAAATTTGAACTTAACTAAGTCCTAAGTGTCTAAATATCTTAAGAGCTCATTGACCAATTGGTATTGAGCAAATGATTTAAAAGCGTTATTGCAAAGGCATTTTATTCTCTTGAGTTGAATGAAAGACTATAACCTATTGTTTTAATAATCACATTCTACCAGATATCAATTCAATATGTGGCTATATTTATGTGGTGTGGTATTTTACCCATTTCTATTGAGATTCACTATCATTTTATTTCCAGATATAATTCCATTTTTTTATAATTAATTAGATAAATTATTCTTATCATTTGTTAAAATAGTGAAAAAAGTATTATCCAAAGATTCATGTAACCATAGAGTTATATGAAACCTTATGACATGTATTGATACCATTATTAGTTATGAATTTTTGGAAATTTAGTATTGGCCCATGGTATTGTAAAAAATCATTCTTAGAAGTTAAAAATATCCATGGTAAATTGTATAATAAAAAAATTGTACAACTGTTGCATGGAGTTAGAGGAAGAGCCTTGATTTATTGCGTACTCATTATTGGGGAATTTCGTTGTTATTAGGGGCCTAATTACCCAAGAAATTGCTCAAGTAAATAGGGAATCCTGAGGCCAAGAAATTGGTCAAGTATTGAACCAATATTGCTTAGGAATCAGTTAGACAAAGATAGATAATACAGAGAGTTCTCAAGCTTGAGAGAAGCATTGTATTTTTCTCATATTATTTGAATTATGAAATATGAAAATAGTATGGTTTTTAGTTGAGGCTTTCCTTAGATAAATATTTGTTTGTGTGATTGAAATTATTTCTCTTTCTTGTTCATGTGATTTTGCGATCGTAATTATTTTGCACAATTTGTAGAGTATATTCAAGTATTTTGTTTTAAGATATTACAAATATCAGTTTGAATCTACATGGATTTTCTACATGGTATCATAGTAGGAATACCTATAGAAGAGAATAATACGAGTTTGTTTTGAGCAGGTGACTCGAATTTGCAGATCTACACTTCAGGACCAACAATAGGATAAAGATGTCTTTCTATGGATTGAGACACAAATATACCCTTGAGGGTAGTTAAAATTACATATCTTGGAAGGACAATATGGAAGTAGTGTTGGAAGACAACAAGATGAAGGAGTTCATAGACAATGATATTCCCAGGCCCATAGCAAGAGATGCTCAAAATATGGATGCATGGAAGAAGAACATAGAAAAGTCAAGAATGATTCTATTGGAAGGAGTTAGAGATCATATTTTCTCAAACCTAGATGGAAATGAAACTCCATATGATATGTGGAAAGCCTTAAAATATTTGTTTCAGAACAACATTGACCACAGGAAGCATGCGTTGAAGGAAAATCTCAAAAAAATCAGTATGGAGAAGGGTGACACAATACCAAAATACTTGACCAAGTTCACTAAGTGTCGGGATGAGCTTCGAAGTTTTGGTGTTAAATTTTTCGAGGATGATATGGTGATCCTAACACTTTTATGATTTAATGAATGGGAGGGAGAAGCTACCTGAGAGGGAGAAATTGTGGTCCAACTTAGTACCTGAAGAGATTCAAAGGAATACCTGAGATGGATCCTCATCAAATGTTGTTGATGAGGAGAATTTTGCCTTGGATGGAAAGGCAAAGAAAGAGAAACGGAATAAATCCCACTGCAAATAGGATTCTGGTCAGGAAGGCAAGAAGAACAACTTTTTCAAGATTAAATGTTTTCACTTTCATGAGCTTGGACATTATGCCACAAAGTGTATGCACAATAAGGCCGAAAATAATCCATCAGGAGGAGAAACTGGTGAAGCTCTTGCTTCACAATTAAGGTTGGATTTCACTCTCATCGCATGCATGGTGTCATCAGTGATGGGTTTTGTGTGGTACCTGGATAGTGGATATTCATTCCATATGACTGGAAACAAAGAATTCTTCCGCAACTTAGAGGAGAAGGATCTCTAGATGCACATCGAGATGGGAGATAATGGGAGGTATAGCGTGACCAACATATGTACTGTTACTTTTCATAGGGAGTCTGGTACTCCTCTCACATTAAAAGATTTCATGTATGTTCCTGGTTTAAAGAAGGATTTAGTTTCAATTGCTATGTTAGAAGACTATGGCTATGATGTGATATTTAGCAAAGGAAAGTCATTCGTTCATCACAAAGCAAAGAGAAAGGTGAAGAAGATTGGGTTCAGGTAAAGAGCCTCTAAAAATTGGATGTAGAAGACTATGTTGCCTTGAACACAAAAGAAGAGAAGTTGCAGAGCCGAGACATTAGTGAATTATGGCATAGAAGACTGCGCCATCTACACCATGGCACTTTGAAGATCATGCAATATATTTCTACAGGACTTCTCAAGGGTGCACTTGAGCAGCGAGATACATACAAAGGGTGTACATTGGGTAAGTACACCAAAGCCACATTTCATGATAAGGACAATCGAGCGAAGGATATCCTTGAAAATTTCACTCAGATGTTTATGGACCATTCTCGACAACCTCCACAACAAAACACAAGTATTATGTGATTTTTGTAGATGAATTTTCACATAATTGATGGATATTATTCATGAAGAAGAAATATCATACGTTCTCTTGTGAGTTCAAAGCACTTGTCAAGAAACATATAGGGAAGAAGGTGAAGGCTCTTAGGAACAACAATGATGGAGAACATGTGTCGAATTAATTCAAGAACTCATGTGCTTCAGAAGGCATTTGACATGAATTTATAGCACCTCATAACCCACAACAGAATGGGGTTGTATAAAGGAAGAACAAAACTATTTACATATCAGCACGAGTGATGTTGCATGATCAGGGCCTACCATTGCACTTGTGGGATGACGCATGCAACACAAAAATATTTTTGCAGTCATCATATTCTTGAGATGAGTACAGTAGAGGAATATTTTTCAGGTAAGAAACCAGATGTGGTGCACTTTAAAAAAAAAATTCATCATTTTATTGTAATGTAACCAAATATCTATGAATAATATAGAACCAATAGCTGAGTTGGAATATTTTTGGGTTACACCGATACACCTCACAACTATTAGGTGTACATGCAATCTCATAGGATGATAGTGGTCAAGGGATATGTGAAATTCAATGAAGATGAGGCCATGAGATTTTCCCTTGAGAGGGAGCTTCAGTTGCATGCACTTGAGGAGCTCTTACCTCCAAAAGAAGAACCTTAAGATGTGGAGCAGCCAAAAGCAGAGGAAAAGAGAGTCAAAGTACCCACACATGAAAATACATCCAGAGACGAAAGGAATCAAAACAGAGAGCCTGACAGTTTTATGCTTGATGCTAGAGAGAATGTAGGAGCACCCACATCACAGGGTAGGGAGAGGAGGTCCCCAGATAGATACACTAGCTACATGGCTCTTATGAGAGAGAGTGTAGAGATTGAGCCATCCTCATTCGAGGAAGAAGTGCAGCAAATAGTATGGCTTGATTCCATGGTAGAGGAGTGTGATTCCATCATCAGAAATAGTGCATGGGCGTTATAGGCCATTTTGTCACATCCAATCAAAGTGAGAATCCTAATGGGATCAATCAACACCCTATTCCCCTTGTCATCATCTTTCACAAAGCCCTAAGAATGTACCTTTCATCCCTTAGAATTTAAACCCCAAACTACCCTATCTGAGCCAATTTGAGGACCAACACTCCCTGCAAGCCTACTGGGGTGCATTCACCTACAACTTGCTCAACTGTGGGAAACATTGGTAACCAGCAGGTTGCCCTCCTTTGCACCTATGTTGGTTCTAGAAATTTGAGAGAATGATCGGGATTCCAGAAGCTTCACCTTCTAGGAGTTTACATAATTTTTTTCAACTACTTACCTTGGATTGACATTCGGATCCTATCCTACCTTACTTTGGAGTTTTCATATCTTATCCTTTGATCCTATCCTTCCATCAAAGGTGGATCTAAAACCTTATAATGGTAATTGGATAAGAACTCCCAACTTACCCCTCTCTCCTATAAATTTACCCTCTCATATGAAAGAGGTAATGGTTGTCTTTAGAGAGTGATTCTGACCTTATGCCGCTATATTAAGTAGTTATAATCTCATGCATAGGGTGACTAGAAGTGCATATTGTTGCAAGGAAAGGATGAGTTTACAACTTGGAGGAGCTCTTCTACAAGATCAACTACAACTTATGGTTGTAGTCTCCTCCTATTTATATTAATGAAAATAATTCTCTATTTTCCTATATTTGATGGTGTTATTTCACTTATTTCAATACCATGTTGATCTATTGAATAAAGTATTTAGATGATACTGCATACATCTTGTAGTTTCTTGGCTTGTGTTATCTGACTGTGCATGATCTAATTTTTGTGATCAGAGCTGGAATTGGAGCTTTCAATCTAAAGGAGGGAAGTGAGAGACAGTTTCCAGGTAGGCCTCACTCCATAATATATTTACTTTGCGAAAAAAAATTGGGTTCCTTATCTCTCTATTGTTATAGGTTGACTACCAAACCTAGGGGAGATACCTTTATCTGCAATCGTAAATATCGTATAATAATGGGAGGTTGTCCCAAGACCAGAGGACAAGTCAGTTGTAGGATCGAGGTGGGTATACAAGGTGAAGCAGGAAGCAGATTGGAGTGTTGAGAAACATAAGGCTAGATTTGTTGCCAGAGCGTTATCTCAGGTGGAGGGAATTGATTACGAAGAGACATTTGCTCCAGTTTCAAGGCACTCATCAATTAGATCTATCCTTGCACTCTCAGCACAGATGGGATGTAAGGTACATCATATGGATGTAAAGACAACCTTACTCAAGGAAGTGATTGAGGAAGAGGTGTAAATTTAGCAGTTGGAAGGATTTGAGACCTTCAACAGAGAGTCGCATGTGTGTAGACTCAAGAGAGTGTTGTATGGACTGGAAAAATAACCTCGCGCTTGGTACACTAGGTTCGATAACTACTTCACCAATTTGGGCTTCACCAAAAGTGAAGCAGATGCGAACCTTTACCATATTGTGGTACAACATAAATTATTTATTATTGTAATATATGTCTATTGTTTGATTATGACAGGTGATGAGAAGATGATCACTTTTTCAAAGAGGATATTGCAAGAGAATTTGAGAATGGTGATGGGGAATTGTTTGTATCCTAGGGTAATTATGCCAACGCAATTCTGAAGAAGTTTCACATGGACAGAAGCAAATCGATGGAGACTCCTCTAGCAGGGAATTGGTGGATGGAAGATGCTACTTCAATCGAAGTGGTAGAAGCTACCATCTACAAGCATATTGTGGGTCCAATCATGTACTGGGTGAACACACGACCAAACATGTGTTATTCAGTTAACCAGCTTAGTCAAGATATGGTTAAGCATACCAAGCTCTATTGGAAGGCATCCAAACATGTGTTGAGATACCTCAGAGGCACCACTCAAATATGGCTATGGTACAAGCAGATAAAGGGAGTGAAGATTGAAGTCTTCACAAATGCAGATTGGGCAAGGAGTCCATCCGACAGGAAGAGCACATCAGGGGGCATCTCCAGTATTGGATCAAAAACTCTTTCCTAGTACAACATCAAGAAAAAAATAGTTTCACTCAGTTCAACAAAAGTAGAGTACATGGTTTCTAGTCAAGAAAATTGTGAGGCTATATGGATGAGGAAGATCCGTGTTGGGTTGTTTGGTCAGCAGATGGATCCGATGGTTATTTATTGTGATAACCAAAGTTTCATCAAACTCTTGGTTAATCCAGTTTTTCATGACAAGTCCAAGCATATTGATATTCGGTATCACCATCTTAGAGATTGTGTGCAGAGGAAGATTATGTGATTAGAGTAAATTCCTATAGAGGAGCAGGATGTAGACATATTGACGAAGGTAGCGTCAAGAGGAAAATATGAGTTCCATAGAGGTAGGATCGGGGTAGCAGAAAATCTCTTTCTTGTTGAGAGGGAGTGTTGAAAATGGCAACAAGAAGAGGCTTCTAATTTAATTTTCCCTTAATTAAATTAGAAGAAAATTGTAATTCCACATCACATGACAACTTGTACGAGTTAATTAAGTTAGGAAGACTTAGTTAGTTCATTTAATTCAAGTTGAGGGTCAAACTAGAGGCATGTGAGTGTCTCATTTTTCTTAGGAGCCCTCGATGAGTTTTTTTTTAGTTGTAATTAATTAGCTTAATTTATTTGAGTTAAAGTGAGTTTAGCAAGTTCTAACTAATGGAGGAACTAGTGAAGGGTCAAGTGAATTAAATCTGATTTAAATCACATGGAGTGACCAATCTGATAACTGATAATTCACTCATAAATAACTCATGCATGTCAGTTATGAGGAAGACTCAATTGATATTGGAGTTAAGGGGAAGTGTACTATAATTTGTATAATCATAAAATTGTACACGTGGTGCATGGAATCAGAGGAAGAGCATTGATGTATTGTGAAATCATTATTGGGGAATTTCCTTGTTAATAGGGGCCTAATTATCCAAGAAACTACGCAAGAACATAGTGAATCCCGAGGCCAAGAAATTGGTTAACTATTTAATCGAGATTTCCTAGGAATCAGTGAGATAGACAGAGATAGTGCAGATATATCTCAACCATGAGAGAAGCATTTTATTGTTCTCATATTCTTTGACTTATGGAATATATATATAGGAGGGTTTTTAGCTGAGTCTTTCCCTAGATAAATCTTTGTGTTGTGCATTCAAATTCTTTCTCTTTCTTGTTAATGTTATTTTGCGATCATAATTGGTTCCTGCAATTTGTAGAGTAGATTCAAGTATTTTTTTTTAACTTATTACAAATATCAGTTTGAATCTACGTGGATTTTCTACAATTTCAATGCTTTATTTTCAATTAACAAGATAAATTCTCGGTACAAAAGGTGTTGTCTCCATTGTTTAAAGGTTTGGACAATTGCTTATATTTCTTTATCATAGGTACCATACCTTTTTTTTCATCATAATTTTCTCACTGAAAAGGGCATTTGGCTATCCTTCTAGGCTTAAGACTCCTCCAATTTCTACAACTAAAACATAAAATTCAATGTTAAACACGTTATTGAAATATGGTAGGGCTAGAATGGGAGCCTCAATTACTTTTATTTTGAGATGTTCAAAGCTGCTTTGATATTCCTTGGTCCATGAAAATGAATTTCCCCTTGTACAATAGATTAAGGAAACACTTACCCCACTAAAATTTCTAATAAATTTCTTGTAAAAGTTTACCAACCCATGAAAATTCATCACATTTGTAATTCTTTGAGGACTATGGCAATCTAATATGTCTCTAAAATTTTCGGGGTCGATTCTCACTCCATTTGCAGAAATTACATTCCCAAGGAAAACTAATTTGTCTGTACAAAATTCACTCTTCTCAAGTTTCACAAACAATATTTCTGCACTAAGTGTATTAAACATTATCTTTAAATGATTCAAATTCTCTTTGAGGTTTCTACTAAAAAAAAAATATCATCCAAATAAATAATGACAAATTTCCTAAGATAAGGTCTAAATACCTAGTTCATAGTTCACATAAAAGTGGAAGTAACATTAGACAATATGAATGACATAATTAACCATTCATACAATCCATCTTGGGTTTTGAACACTGTTTTCAATTCATCCCATTCTCTGATCCGAATCTGATGGTAACCACCCATTAGGTCCACCTTGGAGAATATTTTTGCACTAGCTAAGGAATCGAAGATGTCATCCATATGAGGTAGTGGATACCTATACTTCACTATGATCTTTTTGATGGCCCTAGAGTTAATGCACAACCTCCATTTGTTCCCTTTCTTAGGTGAGAGTAAAGAAGGAGTGGCACAAGGACCCATTCTCTCCCCACGTGGGCTTCACTCAAGAAAACGTCTAAAATATCACATGCGATCGTAGCATATTAAACAATACCCTCAATTTTGAGTTCATATTGAAAAATACCCCTAAAAATCACATTATTTAAACCCTTACCAATATTAACCCAATACACCTTCCCAATTTAAAAAGCCCCTAATTTCACTATATATTGTAGGTATCTATCTTTTATTAACAATTTTTATAACCCTTTATATTTTTTCATTAAATTTGAGCTCCATTTTTTATACTTGCCAATATAAAAACCCTTCATCCCCTATATACCCCCCAATATATTATGTCATTTTTTCCTATTTTATATCCCCCAATATGAACCCACGTGCTATGGTATTGATCCTGTAGTGAAGCCCCCATGGCTCTCCCTAAGGAACCCTTTTGTTCGCAAATTTGAAATTTGGCTTCTCATTTATTATTTCTCTCGAGGGGCTAACTTGTAGGCAACTTTATTAGGAATTTTTTATCGTGGGACCAAGTCAATATGATGTGTAATACCCCTTTAAGGTGGTAAGCCTATAGGCAGCTCCACTGGGTTACATATGAATATTCCATTAATAGTTCTTGCAACCCTCATGGGGGTTTTCATCCTTCCAAATTCCTTTCCTCTTTTAGATACAATAGGTAACGAATCCCCCTTTTAGTTTTCTTGCAAAAATCCTTATAACCAATTATTGCAAGTGATAATGTTGTCATTTTAGAGGCCTCTTCTTCTTTTCATGGCTTCAAAATATGTTTTTTCCCATTATGTCAATATTCATAGGTATTTTCTAGACCCTAATGGACTAATTTATGATTATATTATGAGGGCATCCCGAGTAGTAGATGACATGCATCCATGAGGACTATGTCACATACCACTTTGTCTTCATAAGGACGAATTTTAAAAGCCATCAAAATTTATTTAATGACAAGCACAATATTTTCCTTTTTCAACCAAGAAATTTGGTAGGGATTGGACTTTCAAATGAAAGAGAGATGTAACTTTTCTACCATTTTAGTACTTACCAGATTATCAGTAGATCCCTCATCAACGATTACCTTGCATACTTTATCTTGACACTTGTATTTAGTGCAGAAAACACTATTCCTCATCCAATCAACTTTGAATTTCTATTTATTTCCTACTATCATACTACTTTGCAACATTAAGGTCTCTCCCTCTAGTGCTTCAACTTCTTGGAATACAAACTCCTCTTCTAATACCAATGCTCTTTTGGGGTTTTTGGGATAGTCTACAACTTTGTGTCCCTATCTGCATATGAATCACTTTAATGGTCCTCAATAGCTTCAGGGTTTCCCTCTTCCCCTACCTCCAAAAATCCCTCCTCCTCTAGAATATTGTTTCACCTCCTGATCATCTCCTAATCCTTTATTCCTGGCAGCGTTTAAAGATCTTCCCCCAATGTGTGTGCTTATATTTTTTCTTCAAAGTATCTTACCCTTACCCCAAGACAATTTCTCTTTATCTTTTAAAGCATATTGATACGTTTTATCCATTATGCACAACTTGACCAAATCAACCTCATCTTGGAGTTGGAATTGAATTCCATTGACATATATAGTTGTGGATTTTTCATTATCTTCTTGGAGGCTTGCTCTGATTTGCAACTTCATTAAAAACCCAGTGTACTCCTTATTAGAAAACTCCTTCTGTCTCAAGTTATGAAATTTCTTGAACATATTCTACAAGTAATATGAAGGCAAAAAATTCGCCTTCAACTAGTTTAACATCTTAGGCTATGACCTAATTTTCTCCTTACCTTGTTTCTTTCGAGAATTTTAAAGATAATCCCACCATAAGGCGGCATGTGACTTCATCTTAGTCACTGCGAATTTCACCCTCCTAGGGCCATCCTCATATACGTTCTGTAGATCAAAATAAATCTCTAATTCCTGCAATCAATCCATTAACAACTTAGGATCTAGGTCACCCTTGAAGTCTGAAACCTTGGCCTTCACCTTGATTCCTTGTTTCAAGATTTCTTCTATCAATATTTCCATGGTGCTCATTACTTCAACAAGGGTTGGGGCATTCTCCAGTTTGTCCTTTGACTCATATAACCATAATCTAGCCTCAAAGGTCACTAACCTCAACAATGCCTTTCCCTCGTTGTGTCTTAATCCAACATTTCTCCTGCCCCTCCTTCCCCAATTCAAACTGATTCCCCTCTACGCCATGTGAAATTGGCTCTGATGCCAAAATGATGCAGACACCTCATGATGCTACAAAATCGAGAATTCTAGCCCTTGTTGGAACCTACTATGTGTGCTGAAAACCCAGCTAACAAGCACCGAGGAAGAATATCAAAATTCCAAAATAAACTGCTTTCTTCCTTATTCCTTTATTTCCTAAAAGCTCCCACGCATTTCCTAGAAAATCAAAATTCCAAAATAAACTGCTTTCTTCCTTATTCATTTATTTCCTAAAAGCTCCCATGCTTTCCCCCTTAGAAGTACTTACAATAGCTACTAAGTCCTGCCCTAATAGATCCCCTAAATTTCTGAGTTTATTGCCTAACTAAACTAAACTACATTTGCCTAAACAAGACTCCACTCATTGGGATTCAATGAACCTCCACTCATTTAAGAAGTCCTAATGCATAAAAAAAATTGACAAAAATAAAAACTTTTTAAAATTGTAAATTTAAATTATTTATTTTACAATTTAAAAAAAAAAAAATTCAAAGCTCTATTTATACATTCACAAATCCATTTCAAATAAAAACAAATTACAATGTCGCCTAAATTTATATCTATTTCTATTTTATCTCTCTTTAAATTATAACCATTTATATTTAATCTCTACATTTATTGAATTTAAAAGGATAATACTAATATGATTAATTTCTCATTGTTGTTTAGGAGTTGTCTTTAATGAGACTTTTTAGACTTTCAGGTGCTAGAATGAGGCAGAAAAATTTGAGGTGAAATCTTGATTTGTGTTATTTAAACTGGTTTTTTGACTATATGGATTCAACAACTTGGAAAACCTCAAAGAAACTTCGATTGTGGAGGTTACCCATCAAACTTGTGATTTCAATAAATTCCTACCCAATTTTAGAGAAAGTAGATGAGAAAAATCCAAAAAAAAAACTTCTAAAAAAATCTCACTAAAAACAACTCTATTTTTATATTTATGTGCTGTGGTGCAGTAAGAGCACATGTCAGTGCATTAACTCTTCTTAGAGGGACGATGAGGACATCAGACCAAAACCCAACTTCAAATCGTGTGGTCCATCTCACCATTCTCTCCAAAAGTAAACTGATTACATTGCACCGACAGGCAAGCATAAGAGGGCGTTAGACAAAATGTGAGCTGTTACATCTGCAACAATTGCACGTTGTGAATTTAGTATCATTCCCAACGCGTGTTTTTAGCTTCTCTTTGAAGCTGACCATAAACGCGTCGCGTCTTCGTACTGTATGAATTACACGGCGTTGAATATGAGGTTGAAGTTGAACATGCAGATGATTAACCAATAAGAAGGTCACACCACTCATTTCTTACATCAGCGAGATGACGTCAATCTGGGCGTAACCTGCTTTATTAGTCTCGGACTTCCTCGTCAAGATGCTTCTTGCTGCCTATAATTATCTCCTCTGTGCAAAAAACACTCATGTTTTCTTCATAAGAATCCATAGAGGTTTCGGATTTGGAAGAAAACTGCAACTAAACATAGCAACGGAAAGGTAAGCAATAGTTAGTGGAAGCATTCGTAATATAATGTACAGAAATCAATGCTGAGAGAGCTTTTATGTTTTTGTGTGCAAGGCCGCTAACCCTAAAGAATTGCTTTTGCTTTTGTATCAAATTGTTTTGCAGATGAACGAAGCAACTGATTTCAAGTCACGAGCGTGCGCTGGTTGCAAGATGCAAAGAAAGAAATGTTCGGAAAAATGCGTGCTTGCGCCTTATTTTCCCCATAACAATCCCCAGAAATTTCTCTTGGTACACACAGTCTTTGGAAATGGCCATGTAGTCAAAATACTACAGGTTTGTACCATTACTATAATGCATTCCATAATTCTTTGCGAATCACCCACAAATTCGAGTGTCTTCAGGATCTTCCTGATTGAATTGTATGATATATTTCAAGTTTCAACTCCGTTTATCCGACAATTACTACATACCAATCATAATTTTAATGCTTTGAAGGATACTACTTGTTTAAAAAACCTAATATCAATTTGTCTATCCACAAACCTTACAATGACCGAAATTTCAGAGATATTCAAAGTTTGGCTCTAGGTAAAAGAGCTGAGCACTCATGGTCATGGTGGTCAAGTATTATTGGTACAACTAGTTTAGGATGGGTTTAATTAGCAAGGTTACTCTGCATGGGGTGGTTGTGCCTTTAAGGAGGAGACATGCTAAAAAATCTAGTTAGCTAAAGATTACTATGGTCCTGATGCCATCACTAGATGACTTTGAAAACTTAGATGATCAGGTCTCTACTCCTCAAACCACAAGTCAAATCTAAAAAATCACAAACAATTTGAAAAACAAAAAACAATTCACACTATTAAAAAATTCCATAAATATTACCAAAATAAGTTTAAATGATATAATAAACGATTGAAGATCGAGTTTCTAATATGTTTTGTCGTGGTCTGTGGAAAGTATTTGTGATGGGTTGGCTGATTGTATGATCGGTATTTTTTTACAGGATCTTCCGGCAGAGAAGAGAGGTGATGCTGTAAGCAGTATGGTGTACGAGGCAAGCGAAAGAATTCGAGATCCTGTCCATGGCTGTGTAGGGATAATCAATGAACTCCGGAATAAAGTAGCAGAGTTGCAATCCCAATTGACTTCGGCTCAAGCAGAGCTCACCAAAATTAGTCTGCAACATGCCAATCTCTTACCCCTCGTCACAGGATATCATGAAGTTTCAGATCCCAATTTTTTCTGCGTATCACCGCAAGAAATTGAATACATGATGCAGACGAGCCCGTCAGTTACAGATTTAGATCCTCTCGAGTTATGGGACCCAGTGTGGACATAAAAGGAACTATTTTCAATCCATATATTTGAGACTTTATTTATACGTAAGCAAGTGAAAACATTTGAGATCCTTCTATCCCACAAATTGGAGACTATCTATTTGTAACCAGGTGCAAGCATCTGATGCACATTTTTGATAGAGTTCCACACCATGTCTTCTATTCAACCGGTTATATTAAAGTTGAACTTTGTAGGTCCAATGGCAGACTATTTAAACCGTGAATGAATGTTGCAATGAACATGTTTGGTGGCAATGCGCTTATAATTAATTTCCCATAGTCTGTCTGTCCGGCATTTGTTGGAACCATAAGTTTTAATTTGTTGGAACCATGAGTTTTCATTGTGAAATTTGTATCTTCCAAAATGAATACCCAACCCATTCAAGTGTACTTTTCTAATCAAAATTTCTATTTGGGATCCTTGGGCAATTCAAATTTGGAGTTCCTTAAACAAAAATCCATCAGGTCAATTTTCTTTCTATAAATAATCCTACATGCATGTACTGGATTGTTGAGAGCCTCAGTTATTTGGCTGAAGTAGGGGTCTGTAGCATATTCCTCCTTCATTTCTTCAAACCCAACAACCTCATTGGTCATAGTGAGAAGTAGGTTACGTCTCTTCCTTAAATAATCAACTATAACCTTTGTTTTTCCACTTATATGTTGTACTACAAATGTACAAATGTATAACTCTGTAGAAAAGAGACCCATTTAGCATGCTTATGGGATATTTTAGCCCGAGAATTTATATATTTCGATGCTTGATTTTCAATTAACAAGATAAATTCTCGGTACAAAAGGTGGTGTCGACATTGTTTAAAGGTCTGGACAATTGCATATAGTTCTTTATCATAGGTACCATACCTTTTTTTGCATCATTTTGTTTCTCACTGAAAAAGGCAACTAGCCCGCCTTCTAGGCTTAAGACCCCTCCAATTGCTAAAATTGAAGCATAACATTCAATGGTAAACACCTTAGAGAAATGGGATAGAATGGGAGGCTAAGTTACTTTTCTTTTGATATTTTCAAATATTCTTTCAGCTTCCTTGGTCGATGAAAATGACTTTTCCCTTGTACAATCGACTAAGGCAACACTTAGCCCACTAAAATTTCTAATAATTTTCTTGTAAAATTTTACCAATCGATAATAATTCACCAAATCTGTAATTCTTTGAGGAGTCGGCCAATCTAATATGGCTCTAACCTTTTCAGGGTCCATGCTCACTCCATTTGAAAAAATTACATTCCCAAGGAAAATTAATTTGTCTATAAAAAAATCACTCTTCTCAATATTCACAAACAATATTTGTACTCTAAGTGTATTAAACACTATCTTTAAATGATTCAAATGCTTTTTGAGGTTTCTAAAAAAAATAAAAATATCATCAAAATAAATAATGACAAATTTCCTGAGATAAGGTCTAAATACCTAGTTCATAGTTCACATAAAAGTGGCAAGAGCATTATGAATGAAAAAAATAGCCATTCATACAATCCATCTTTGGATTTGAACGTTGTTTTCCATTCATCCCCTTATGTGATCCAGATTTGATGGTAACGAATTCTTAAGTACGCCTTAGAGAATATTTTTGTACTAGCCACAGATTCTATGATGTCATCCATATGAAGTAGTGGATACCTATTCTTCACTGTGATTTTGTTTATGACCCTAGAGTCAATGCACAACATCCATTTGTTCCCTTTCTAAAGTGAGAGTAAATGAGGAGTGGCAGAAGGACACATGCTATCCCTAATGAACCCTTCTGTTAGAAAATTTGAAATTTGTATCTCATTTCTTCATTCTCTTAAGGGGCTAACTTGTAGGTATCTTGATTAGGAAGTTTTTATCCCAATCACGGGACCAATTCAATATGATGTGTAATACCCCTTCAAGGTGGTAATCCTATAAGAAGCTCCACTGGGGGTACATTTGAATATTATGTCAATAGTTCTTGCAACCCTCATGGGGGTTTTCATCCTTCTAGTTTTCTTTCCTCTTTCGGATACAATAGGTAACAAATCCCCCTTTTAGTTTGCTTGCAAAACTCATTATAACCAATTGTCACAAGTGACAATGTTGTCATTTTAGAGACCTCTTCTTATTTCCATGGCTTCAAAAAATATTCTTTTTCCCATTATGTCAATCTTCATAGGTATTTTCTAAACCATAATGGACTATTTTATGATCATGTTGCGAGGGCCTCCCCAATAGTAAATGACAGGAATCAATTGGGACTATGTCACATACCAATTTGTCTTCATAAGGACCAATTTTAAAAGCCACCAAACATGATTTATTGGCAAACACACTATGGTCCTTTTTCAACCAAGAAATCTGGTAGGGATTCGAATTTCAAATGTAAGAAAGATGTAACTTTTCTACCATTTTAGTACTTACCATATTATTTGTAGATCCCTCGTGAATGATTACGTTGCATACTTTATTCTCACATTTGAATTTAGTGTGTTAAACACTCTTCCTCCAATTAACTTCAAGTTGGTATTTATTTCCTACTATTAGATTGCTTTGCAACATTAAGTTCTCTCCCTCTTCTGCTTCAACTTCTTGGACTACAACCTCGTCTTCTAATACCAATTCTGTTTTGGGGTTTTTGGGACACTCTACTAATTTATTTCCCTCTCTGCATATGAAGCACTTTAATGTTCCTCAATAGCCCGAGGGTTTCCCTCATCCCCTACCTCTAAAGCTCCCTCCTCCTCTAGAATCTACTTCCTTCCCGATCATATTCAGACCCTTCATTCCTCGCAATGTTTAAAGAGCTTCCCCCAATGGGCGTGTTACTATTTTTTCTACTCAGTGTCTTACCCTTACCCCGAGACAATTTCTCTTTAGCTTTCAAAGCATATTGATATGCTTCATCCATTGTGCACAACTTGACCAAAGCCAAATCATCTTGGAGTTGGAATTGAAGTCCATTGAAATATCTATTTGTGGGTTGTTCATTATCTTGTTCGAGGTTTGTTATCATCTGCAACTCCATAAACAACTTAGTGTACTCCTTAACGGACAACTCCTTCTATCTCAAGTTCTGAAATTTCTTGAACATAGTCTATAAGTAATATGAAGGCAAAAATTTGGCCTTCAACTCTTTTAACATCTTAGGCCATGACCTAATTTTCTCCTTACCTTATTTCTTTCGAGCATTTTGAAGATTATCCCACCATAAGGAAACATGTGACTTTATCTTAGTCATTGTGAATTTCACCCTCCTAGGGTCATCTTCATCTACGTTCTCTAGATCAATATACCTCTCTAATTCCTACAACCAATACATTAACAACTCAGGATCTAGGTCACCCTTGAAGTTTGAAACCTCAACCTTCACCTTCATTCCCTGTTTCAAAATTGTTTCTATCTGTATTTCCATGGGGCAAATTACTTCAGCAGGGGTTGGGGCATTCTCCAGTTTGTCCTTTCAACCATCCAACTGGAATCTAGTCTCAAAAGCCGCTAACCTCAACAACACCTCTCCCTCATTGTGCCTTAATCCAACATTTCTCTTGCCCCTCCTTCCCCAATTCAAACGGATTCCCCTCTACACCATTTTCAGTTAGCTCTGATGCTAAAATGATGCAACCACGTCACGATGCTACAAATTCGAGAATTCTAACCCTTAGTGGAACCCGCTCCCTATGCTTAAACCCAACGAACAAGCACAAAGGAAGAAAATCAAAATTCCAAAATAAACTGCTTCCTTCCTTATTCCTTTATTTCCTAAAATATCCAAGCCTTTACCCCCTTAGAAGCAGTTACAGTAGCTACTAATGTATGCTGTAATAGATCTCCTAAATTTCTGAGTCTATTTGCCTAACTAAACTAAACTACATTTTTCTAAGCATAACTAGCCTAAACAAAAATCTACTCAAGAAATTTAATAAACCTCCACACATTTAAGAAGTCTTAGGGCATCAAAATTTAACCCAAAAAAATAAAAAATAAAAACTTTTTAAAATTATAAATTTTTATTATTTACTTGACATTTAAAAAACAAAATTCATAACTTTATTTACTTCACATTTAAAAAAAAAATTCAAAACTTATATTTATTTATACATCCAAAAACCCATTACAAACAACAACAAACAAATTACAATGTCAGCTAAAATTATATCAATTTCTATTTTATGTATCTTTAAATTATATCCATTTATATTTAATCTCCATATTAATTGAATTTAAAATTAAAATACTACTCGTATGATCCATTTTCCATTGTTGTTTAGGTTTCCATTTTTAATTCAATTCTCATTGTTGTGATGCAGTGAAATCACACGTCACAGCATTGACTCTTCTTAGAGGGACAATGAGGACATCAAACCAAAACCTAAGTTCATATCATGTGGTCCACCTTACAATTCTCTCCAAAGGTGCACTGATTACATTGCACCAAATAGGCTAGTGTAAGAGGGGGTTAGACAAAATGTGAATTGTTTACATCTGCAATAATTGCACGTTGTGAATTTAGTATCATTCCCAACGCGTGTTTTTAGCTTCCCATTCAACTAACCATAAACGTGTCACATCTTCGTGCAGTATAGAATACAGACAGAGCGTCGAATATGAGGATGAAGTTGAACATGCAAAGGATTAACCAAGAAGAAGATCACACCACTCATTTCTTACATCAGCAAGATGGCATCAATCGGGGCGTACCCTACTTTATTAGTCAAAGCAAGTCACGAGAGGCACATTCCTCGTGAAGATGCCTCTTCTCGCCTATAATTAGCTCCTCCATGCGTAAAACACTCATGTTTTCTTCATAAGAATCCATAGAGGTTTCAGATTTGGAAGAAAATTGCAACTAAACAAGGCAACGGAAAGGTAAGAAATCGTTAGTGGAAGCATTCACAATATAATGTACAGAAAGCAATGCTGAGAGAGATTTTATGTTTTTGAGTCCAAGGCTACTAACCCTAAAGAATTGCTTTTGCTTTTGTATCAAATTGTTTTGCAGATGAAAGCAGCAACTGATTTCAAGTCACGAACATCATCCACATCTGCGTGCGCTGGTTGCAAGATCCAAAGAAATAAATGCTCAGAGAAATGCGTGTTGAGATTTTCCATATTATTTTGGCACAAATCTCTTGGATAATGCCAACAATAGGTTTTGTTGGAAAACTGATGGCATCAAATCCTGAAGAGGAGAGATTATATCCTATTTTGTTGTGATAGGATGCAATTGAATTTATTATTCAGTTTCTTCACTACATCTATAAATTGTAAGCCTATAGAGGCAGAACACATGAGATATGAGGGTGAGGAAGAGGAAGTGCATATGTGCAAATTTGCTGTTGCATAATAAGATTGCAGATACCTATGTTTGGTGGATGTAGCCCAGATTGGTTGGGTGAACCACATTAAATGATGTCTCCATTTAGTTTAATGCTGTGTGTGTATGATTGTTTTTAGTTTTCTGCTGTGAATACTCTACAATTGGTATAAAAAAAAGTTGTATATGCTGCCTGTTTGCTGAATATAAGCTTGATGGCTTCCGACGTTGCATACTCTGCGTCTGCGTTGGATGGGTAAGTCGGAGAGCAAACAACATTAAGTCGATGGCTGTGAGGCTATGGTGCTGAACATTCCTAACGATGTACTTCATCGAGTGTGGAAGGTGTAGCTACAAATCTGGGACTTTGAGGTAGTTGTTATCGTCAAAACGAAGGCAGTGTGGCAGACTGATGTATTTGCAAAGTGGCGGGTTGATGTATTCAGTTTTATATAATCTCTGCGTTGAAAAGTTTGAAGAGAATTCGTATGCCATGAATTTTACTGCGGTCTCCATGTAGGCTCGATCTGTAGCCTTAACTCAATTCTTAATGCAGGTGAGCGCTTGTCTCGAGAGTTAAGAGGAGCAATTCTTGATCGGAATTCTTCTATTTACCGATCAGATCTCATGGTTATTCAACAGTTCTTCACAAGAGGTTAAACAATGCCATAAGCCGTGAGCTGGAGCTGGAGGTTATCCACAACGCATAAGCCGTGACCTGGAGTTGGAGGATTAAGCACCAAGAGCTGGTGGAAGTTCTACGTATATGTGAGATCCAGAGCTGTAGGTTTGATGGCGCCGGTTTGGTGAGTGATTCACAAAAAAAACAATAAGTTTATGTTTGTATTTTTTTGTTGAATATTTGAGCAAAGAAATGAGCATCGAAGGCACATCATTGTAAAACGGTAAGAGTTATTGGCTTTTAATTGGAATTGAAGGAGACATTGTTGCAACAGATTGAATTTAATTGCAAGAAGAGCAGATTAATATTTGGAGAAATTGAAAATATTTGAGCAAAAAGAGGTCATGTAATGCATTGCTAGCTGATTTTTTTTTCCGTAATGATTGAGTACCACTAATCAAGGAAACAGTTAGGTCGTTTTGCATTTTTTTTTTTATTGACTGCGTGTGGTGTTGTTTCTGTTGTTAATATGGAAAAAACACAAAGTGCTTGATTTGAGATCGAGAAGTTTAATGGTAGAAATAACTTCGAAATCTGGAAAGTCAAGATGCACAATTTACTCGTACAACAAGGTGTAGCGAAGGCACTTTTGGGAAAATCAAAACAACCTTTCGCCATGACAGATGACGAATGGAGTGACATCGATGACAGAGCATTGAGTGGCATATGATTGTGTTTGGCGGATGATGTTTTATTTAACATCGTATTAGAGACAACAACCGCTGGTCTATGGACAAAGCTAGAAAAATTGTACATGACTAAATCCTTAACCAACATGATTCTTTTGAAAAGGCAGTTGTACAGCTTGCGCATGAAGGAAGGTACAACAATAACCGATCATTTGAACACTTTTAATACTCTCTTGGTGCAGTTAGATAGCATAGAAGTAAAATTTGATTCAGAAGATAAAGCTGTAACTTTATTATGCTCTTTGCCTGAGTCATGGGATCATTTTGTTACTTCTATAAGTCTTAGTTCATCAGAAACCCTTGAATTTGATGATGTTGTTGGAGCTATGATGTCTGAAGAAACCAGAAAAAGGTCAAATTTAGAAACCTCTACATTAGAAGCAATGATGGTTAGAGGTCGATCTAAAGAAAAACGCTTCAGTCAGAAAAACAACTCTCGGTCAAAATCGAAAGGGAAGAAGAGTAAGCTAAAATGTTGGTTTTGCGGAAAATCAGGACATTTGAAGAAAGACTGTTGGAAGAGACAGCAAAAATCCAAAGGAGACTCTTCAACAGAAAATAAAGAGGCAAACACAACAGATACAGGTTCAGGTTTGGCATCTGGTTCAGGTATAAGTGATGAAGCTTTATCAGTTAATTTTTTAAATCATGATCAACATTGGATGTTAGATTCTGGTGCATCCAATCACATGTGCATTCATAAAGAATGGTTTAAATCTTATAAATCAATTAATGATGGAGTAGTTTACATGGGCAATGATGTCTCATGTAATTTTGTGGGAATTGGAAGCATCCATATTAAAATGTTTGATGGGACGATCAAAATCTTAACTGATGTAAGACATGTGCCTGAACTAAGAAAAAATATTATTTCTCTAGGAGTGTTAGACACAAATGGATATAAAACTTTTATTCAAGGTGGAGTAATGAAAATTTACAAAGGAATCCTATTAGTAATGAAAGCAAATAAGATTGGAAATATTTTTCAGTTAGAAGGAGGAACAAAATCAGATCATGGTTCTACTTTATTTGAGAATGACAGTGATTCTATTCGACTATGGCATCAACGGTTGGGCCATATGAGCGAAAGAGGTTTAAAAATTTTATCTGATCGTATGTTACTTCCTAGTTTGAAGTCTTTTAAGTTAGATTTTTGCAAACATTGTATTTATGGGAAACAAAGCAAGCAAAAATTTAAAACTCGAAAACATACTAGTAAAGGAATCCTTGATTATATCCATTCTGATGTTTGGGGTCCATCTCCTACAACCTCATATGGAGGATCATCATATTTTGTATCTTTTATAGATGATTTCTCTAGAAAATTATGGGTCTACATGTTAAAAAGAAAGTATGATGTATTCACAGTCTTCAAGCAGTTTAGAGCATTAGTAGAAAATATCACTGGAAGAACCATTAAATGTTTAAGAACTGACAATGATGGTGAGTTTACTTCAAAGGAATTTGATAATTATTGCAAGGAAGTTGGGATCAAAAGACATAGAACTATTGCTTATACTACTCAGAAAAATGGAGCTGCTGAATGCATGAACAAGACTCTCTTAGAAAGAGCAAGAAGTATGCTAAGTAACGCCAATTTACAGAAGAAATTATGGATAGAAGCAGTATCTACGGCTATTGATCACCATCAACTGCAATAGGATGCAAAATTTCTGAAGAGGTATGGAAGGGTCATCCTTATGATTATTCTAAACTGAAAGTTTTTGGTTGTGATGCATATGCTCTAATTCTGAAACATCAGCGTTCTAAATTAGATCCTAAATCAAAATGATATATCTTTGTTGGATATGGTGATGGGATTAAGGGATACAAGTTGTGGGATCCTACTACTCACAATATCATCATTAACAGAGATGTTAAATTCAGTGAATCTTCACTTGATAATCCAGATGTAGATATTAAATTGACATAGGAAAAATGTACCTAAGTTTCAACATATTCAGTGTGAAACCAGTTCAAATACTGATGATAGTAAAGATGAACAAGTTTCAGATGAAGATCATGAAGAAGTTCCTACAGATATTCATTAGCAAATTGTGGAAGAACCAGAAACATCTTTAAGAAGGTCCACGAGAATCAGACATCCTCCTAAAAGGTATGATGATTTTGTTACTTCAGTTGCTTTAACCGCTAATGATGATGAACCTTTATGCTATCAGGAAGCTGTAGAAGGTTCTAACAGTGATAAGTGGAAAGAAGCTATGAAGGATGAGATGAAGGCATTAGACAAGAATGCCACATGGGACCTGGTAGAACTTCCTAAAGACAGAAAAATTGTAGGATGTAAATGGGTTTACAAATTGAAAAGGGGTGTTGATGATAATGAAGACAAGTACAAAGCGAGGATGGTTGTGAAAGGTTTTTCTCAGAAAGCAGGAATTGACTTTCATGAGATATTTTCACCAGTTGTTAAAAGTGTTTCAATTTAGATTGTCTTAGCACTAGTTGCTTTACTTGATTTAGAATTACAACAACTAGATGTTAAGACTACATTCTTACATGGAGATTTAGATGAATAGATTTATATGGAACAACCTGAAGGGTTTGTTCAAAATCGCAACAAGAAATTTGTCTGCATGCTCAAGAAATCATTGTATGGTCTGAAGCAGTCACCGAGACAATGGTACAAGAAATTTGATTCTTTCATGATGAGTCAAAACTATATAAGAAGTGAATATGATCATTGTGTTTACTTTAAGAAATTAAGTAATGGCATATTCATTATCTTAGTATTATATGTTGACGATATGCTTTTAGCAAGCAAAAGCATAAATGATATCAATGGGTTAAAGGCTCAGATGGCTAGGACGTTTGATATGAAAGATCTAGGAGCAGAAAGACAAATTTTGCGCATGGAGATTTTCAGAGACAGGAGCAATGGTAAGCTATGGTTATCACAACAGAAGTATATTGAGAAAATACTCTTAAGGTTTGGTATGAACAATGTGAAGCGAGTTTTAGTCCCTTTAGCTTCCCATTTTAAGCTTTCTTCAAGTTTATGTCCTAATACAAATGAAGAAAAGGAATATATGTCTCGAATACCATATGCCAATGCAGTAGGAAGTTTGATGTATGCGATTGTCTGTACACGCCTAGATATTTCACATGCAGTTGGGGTTGTCAGTAGGTATATGGAAAATCTAGGGAAAGAACACTAGGTAGCAGTGAAATGGGTGTTTCGGTATCTGAGAGGCACAAGTGATTATTGTATCACTTATGACAGAAGTAGTGAATTTGTTTGTGGATATGTTGATTCCAATTTTGTAGCTGATTTGGATAAGAGAAGGTCAACTTCAGGATATGTCTTTACTCTTGTAGGTGGAGCTATTAGCTGGATGTCAAAGCTACAAAACATTGTTGATTTATCGACTACAGAAGTAGAATACATAGCTACTTCATGTGCTTGCAAAGAAGTGGTTTGGTTGAAAGGTTTGTTTGGTGAGTTTTGTAGGTTCCAGGACAACATAAAGTTATTTTTTGATAGTCAAAGTGCAATTCATTTGGCTAAAAATCCAGCCTATCATAGTAAATCAAAGCATATACCTATAAAGTACCATTTTGTAAGACAGGTTATCACTAAACGGGGAGTCTCTCTTGAAAAAGTGCATACAAAGGAAAACTGTGCAGAAATGTTCATGAAACCAGTTTTATTAGAGAAGCTACGATGGTGTCTGGCTTCTCTTGGCTTGCAGAGAAAATGAAAAGAATAAATAGGAACAAGGTATCAGGCTAATTGTTGTCAAGGTGGAGATTGTTGAGATTTTCCATATTATTTTGGCACAAATATCTTGGATAATGCCAACAATAGGTTTTGTTGCAAAACTGATGGCATCAAATCCTGAAGAGGAGAGATTATATCCTATTTTGTTGTGATAGGATGCAATTGAATTTATTATTCAGTTTCTTCACTACATCTATAAATTGTAAGCCTGTAGAGTCAGAACACATGAGAAATGAGGGTGAGGAAGAGGAAGTGCAGATGTGCAAATCTACTATTGTAATCTCTTGTTGCATAATAAGATTGCCGATACCTCTGTTTGGTGGATGTAGCCTAGATTGGTTGGGTGAACCACGTTAAATGTTGTCTCCATTTAGTTTAATGCTGTGTGTGTATGATTTTTTTTAGTTTTTTTCTATGTATACTCTACAATGCGTGCTTGCGCCTCATTTTCCCATAAACAATCCCCAAAAATTTCTCTTGGTACACAGAGTCTTTGGAAATGGCCATGTAGTCAAATTACTACAGGTTTGTACAAATACTATAATGCATTTCATAATTCTTTGTGAGTCACCCACAAATTCGAGTGTCTTCAGCATCTTCATGATTGAATTGTATGATATATTTCACAGTTTCAACTCCGTTTATCCGACAATTAGTACATACCAATCATAATTTTAATGTTTTGAAGGATAATACTTGTTTAAAAAAACCTAATATCAATTTGTCCATCCAAAAACCCTACAATGGCCAAAATTTCAGAGATATTCAAAGTTTGGCTCTAGGTAAAAGAGCTGAGCACTCATGATCATTGTGGTCAAGTCTCAATGGGCTTAGTCAACAAAGCTACTTAGCATGGGGTGCTTAGCATGGGGTGGTTGTGTCTTGTGTTAGGGAGCAGACATGCTAAAAAATCTAGTTAGCTAAGAATTAGTATGGTCCTGGTGCGATCTCTGAGTGACTTTGAAAACTTAGATGATCTGCTGTCGGAATTTTCTGGACAAATTCCTTAACACACAGATAGAGGTAAAAACTAAATTTTAAATTTCAGTCATAGAGATGAAATATGAAACTATATTTCATTAAACAAACTGACTCTGTTACAACATAGAATTCTTCAGAATAAGGTTCTGGATTCATAGCAGAAAATTTCTCTTAGTTGTTACACACACAATGCTACAATATCTCTGTGTCTCTCTGTCTTCAGCCTTCGGGCATAAAATCAATTACACAACACTTACGCTTACAATGCAATTCAACCTCTATATGTTCATTGATCGACTATATAAATTTATTACAAACCTAATACCATTGAATGTCATTGATTGACATACCAACAAAAAACACCGCTTGAAGATCGCATTGATAGCCTCATTAACTAAGGCGGCACCGCTTTGCAGGTTCTGCGAAGGCACTCCTCCGTGAGTTCCAAACAGTCGGGTTGTGCTACCACAGTAGATCACAGCCGTTGATCTCTGGTCAACGTGAGATGGGGCGGTCAACTGCAAAGGCACCCCCTCGACATAAACAACGAGCTTGTTGTGCTCCCGCAAACCATTGATCCCAAATTGACGTTTTTCATGCTACCAACATGTGCGATCTTTAACCTGATATGGAATTCAAATATCATTAAGCCGGATTGTAATCAAAATTCACGTCACAAAAATGATATGTGACGTCATGGCAAAATGGTATGCAAAGGATTCATAAACTTGGATTCATAAAAGTTTCGGGTCCTGTTTTGGAGTTTGCTAACATGGCTTTAAACCTGCACGAAGACCTATGATTGGCCTACATTCTGGTTGAGTTGGCAGTGGGACCACATCGCATCGGCGATCGGCGGACGGATGGTGTGGCAACTTGGACTTTGGTGAATGTGATATGCGATGTGTGATATGGACTCCACACGGCTGACGTGGCCGATTTAACTCAAAACAAAATGGCGAAAAATGCAACGGTTTTCTTACAAACAAAAACCAACAAAAATGGAATTTTTTTTTCCTTCCTCTGCGCAGTTGGATTTAATATTTCCAACACTCCCCCTTAAATACAACTGCTGGGTTTTTCCTGCATACCCAGGCATTTTAGGAAATAATTAAAAATTTTCCGTGTTAACGGTTTTGTGAGGATATCAGCAAACTGTTCTTCAGTTCTGCAATGTTTCAAAATTATTTCTCCATTGTTCACTAGCTCCCTGATGTAGTGAAACTTGGTACCAATGTGCTTCGTTCTTTTATGAAACACAGAATTTTTTGATAAATTTATTGCTGAGCTGTTATCAAAGTAAATGGTTGTGCCTTTTTCCTGTTCATGACACAAATCTCTGAGTACTCTTCTCAGCCATACTGCTTGGCATGTTGCTGCTATTGCTGCCACATATTCTGCCTCTGCTGTTGATAAAGCAACTACTGGTTGCTTCTTGGAAGCCCATGAGATGGCTCCCGATCCCAAATGAAACACATATCCAGATGTGCTCTTCCTGCCATCTACACTTCCAGCCCAATCACTGTCAGTGTAACCAGTCAATTTAAAATTTTCAAATGAGGAGTAGAAAATACCATACCCCTTCATTCCATTCACATACCTTAGAATCCTCTTGGTTGCCTGCCAATGAGTCTCTTTCGGCCTTTCCATAAATCTGAAGATTAAGCTTACATCGTGCATAATATCTGGCCTAGTTGTAGTCAAATACATGAGGCTGCCAACTATGCTTTTATACAATTTTGGATCAAAATATTTGTTGTTGTCTTCTTTGCTCAATTTCAACTCCATGAAAGTTGGAGTTACAACTGCCTTGCTATTCTGCATGTTGAACCTTTTCAACACTTCTTCAACATATTTTACTTGGGAAATGAAAATACCATTTTAATTTTTCTCTACTTCAATTCCAAGAAAATATCTCAAGAAACCCAAATCAGTCATTTTAAATTCACTCTTCATGACTGCTTTAAAATCAACAATGAGAGAATCTTCATTGCCAGTAAAAATTAAATCATCTACATATAAAACAATAATAATAATCTTACCATCATTTTCTTTTATGTAGAGTGTGGGTTCTCCATCACATTTATCAAATCCATTTTCAATCAGGTAAGCATCTATTCTACTGTACCATGCTCTTGGTGCTTGCTTTAACCCATAAAGAGCTTTCTTAAACTTTCATACTTTGTGCTCTTTGCCTTCAATTTCATAGCCTGGAGGTTGTTCAACATATAACTCTTCCTTCAACACTCCATTCAGGAATGCAGATTTCACATCCATTTGGTAAACCTTCCATTTCTGTTGTGCTGCTATGGACAACATTGTTCTCACTGTTTCCATCCTTTCAAATGGTGCAAAGGTTTCTTCATAGTCTCTTCCTTGTTGCTGCTTGTAGCCTTTGACAACAAGTCTGGATTTTTGCCTTTCAATCTTGCCTTCAACATTTATTTTCGTTTTATAGACCCATTTAAATCCAATGACTTATTTATCTTTAGGGAGGTCCAGTAACTCCCATGCATTACACTTTTCTATTGCACCAATCTCTTCGTTCATTGCTTCAATCCATTTTTCTTCATCTACAGCATCTTCAAAATGAATTGGGTCATCAACATGAAAATATAAAGTAAATAAAGAGTTCAGACTTGGTCTTTTTGGTGTACTTGTAGTTCCACTTGAACTTGATGGAGTTTCAGTTCCCTGTGGTGTGCTTGATGAAGCACTTCCTTGATTTCTCAAGGTTGTTCTATTTCCAGCTTGTGGTGTGGTTTGTTGTACTTGTGGTGGTGGAGGAGGAGCCACCATGGAGGGATTATTTGTTGCTGTTCCTTCTTCTTCTTCTTCTTCGTGAGACACACATGTATTCACATTCACCATTTTCTCTAAGCTTCCACCCCAAGCTTCTTCTTCAATAAACTGCACATCTCTGCTGATTATAGCTTTCTTGGTGGATGGATTATAGAGTTTGTATGCCTTGGACTCATCACTGTATCCAACAAAGATACATTTCTCCCCTTTACTATCAAGCTTCTTTCTTAATTGATCCGAGACATGTGCATAAGCCACACATCCGAAAACTTTCATGTGGGTGACAGACTGTTTTCTTCCACTCCATGCTTCTTCAGGAATTTTGTTCATGACAGATTTAGTTGGGCATCTATTCAATATGTACGCTGCACAATTGATAGCTTCAACCCAATACTCATTTGGAAAATTTTTTGCCTTCAACATACTTCTGACCATGTCCATGATGGTCCTATTCTTCCTTTCAGCAACACCGTTTTGTTGAGGTGTGTACCTTGTGGTAAATTTCTTATGTATGTCATTCTCCCTACAGAATCGTAGGAACTCTTTGGAGATGTATTCTGCACCTCTATCAGTTCTTAACACTTTGATGTAGTGCCCACTTTGCTTCTCAACATGAGCTTTGAAGTGACAGAACCATTCAAACACTTCACTCTTCTTTTTCAAGAAATACTCCCATGTATTTCTGGTGTAGTCATCTATGAATGTCAAAACATATTTGTTTCCAGCTAAAGATGGCATTTGCATTGGTCCACACAAATAAGAGTGGACAATTTCTAAGGGCATCTTTGCCCTTATACTCTTTCCTGCTAGAAATCTTTCTCTGTGTTGTTTGCCCAATATGCAACCTTCACAAAGGCTGTCCGGTTTCTCAATTAATGGTAATCCTTTTACCATTATCTTTCTGTGCAACAAGTTCAAGCCTCTGAAATTGAGATGTCCAAATCTCAAGTGCCATAACTAGTTTTCATGTTTCACTTCCTCTTGAAAGACCTCTTGTGTTACAGGTGCTACATTTCTTCTTTCCTTCAAGTCTTCTCTGAGCTTGAGAGGAAACATCCTATTGCTTTTTATTTGCACCTCTGCAATGACTTTCTTTCTTGGAGGTATATCAATGATTATGCACACATCATCTTTGAAGAATACATTGTAGCCCTTGTCAATGAGCTGTCAAATGCTCAAAGATTACATTTCAAGACAAGTACATAATATACATCTAACACAAACTTCTGTTCTCCATTTCTTGCCAGGTTACTAACTCTGCCTTTTCCCTTGACAAAGATCTTACTATCAGTTCCTGTTGTTACTTCAGATTTAACATTTTCATCAAGATTGGCAAACATTGTTATGTTTCTAGTCATGTCGTTGCTACAACCTGAGTCTAAGAACCATACATCATCTTGTTTATCTTCTGCTATATTACATGTTAACAACACATTCTTCTGGTTCTTATTTTCCTTTGTAAAATTAACATCTACCTACTATTCGTGTCATTTTGATTTTTCCTACATTCATTGGCATAGTGCCCATACTTCTTGCAATAATGACATTGGACTTGGGATTTATCATACCTTTGTCCATTAGCTTGTTGTTGGCTTGAACCTTCATTTTGGTTATGATTTCTACTCCTTCCACTCGAACTTGCAAGGCTGTTTCTCCCTCTATTTTGGCTTCTGCCTCTTCCTCTATTGTTTGCTCTGCCTTGACCTCTGCTTAGGCCAAAAGACATTTGAGTCTTGAAAGCTTGTTCCAATGAGGAATCTGATCCTCTGTTCAGTCTGTGTTCATGAGACATCAGGGATGCACTCAACTCATCCACTGTAAATTGTGAGAGATCCTTTGTCTCTTCTATTGCCACTACTATGGCATCAAATCTTGAGGGTAGACTTCTCAAGATTTTCTCCACTATCCTTCTTTCTTCAACAGTTTCTCCATGTGATCTCATTTGGGTAAACAACCCAATAACATGAGTGAAAAATGAGCCTATAGTGTCAGACTCTTTCATACAGGGAGTTTCAAAATCTCTCCTGAACATCTGCAACTTTGTTGTCTTTACCTTCTCCATGCTTTGATAGGCAGTTTTTAGAATACCCCATGCCTCTTTAGACTTTGTTGCTGCTGCAATCCATGGGAAAATACTCTCATGCGCTGATTGAAAGAGATAAAAGAGGGCTTTGGAGTCCTTCTTCCTGTTATCTCTTAACAAGTCTCTTTCTGTTGTTGTCAAAGCAGCCAATGCTGCTGCATCTACTGGTTCTGGGTAGCCATTCTCAACTAGCTCCCATATGTCCTATGAAGCAAATAGGGCTCTCATAGTGATTATCCAATAATCATGATTCTTCCCATTAAACTATGGAAGTTGGAGATTCGTCAAACTGGTTCCTGTTGCAGCCATCGTGACTCTGCAAACAAAACAAACAATAGCCTTCTTTGCTGGAGAAAATCATTTCAACTAGCTTCTTACAACTTCTGCAGTGAAGAGAAAACTCTGATGTGTTCACTGAGCGCCTAGACTAGCTCTGATACCATGTCAGAATTTTCTAGAGAAATTCCTTAACACACAGACAAAGGTAAAAACTAAAATTTAAATTTCAGTCACAGAGATGAAATATGAAACTCTATTTCATTAAACAAACTAACTCTGTTACAACATAGAATTATTTAGAACAAGGTTTTGGAGTCACATCGGAAAATTTCTCTTGGTTGTTACACACACAACGCTACAATATCTCTCTGTCTCTCTGTCTTTAGCCTTCGGGCATAAAATCAATTATACAACACTTATGCTTACAATGCAATTCAACCTCTATATGTTCACTGACCAACTATAGAAATTTATTACAAACCTAATATCATTGTATGTCATTGATTGACATACCAACAAAAAACACCGCTTGAAGATTGCATTGATAGCCTCATTAACTAAGCAAGCACCGCTTGGCAAGTTCTGCATAGGCACTCCTCCGTGAGTTCCAAACGGTCGGGCTGTGCTACTGCAGTAGATCATAGCCATTGATCTCTAGTCAACGTGAGATGGGGCGGTCAACTACGGAGGCACCCCCTCGACATAAACAATGAGCTTGTTGTGCTCCCACAAACCATTGATCCCAGATCGACATTTGTCGCGCTGCCAACATGCGTGATCATTAATCTGTTGTGGAATTCAAATATCATTAAGCCGGATTGTAATCAAAATTCACGTCACAAAAGTGATATGTGACGTTATGGCAAAATGGTATGCGAAGAATTCATAAACTCGAATTCATAAAAGTTTTGGGTCCAGTTTTGGAGTTCACTAACACGGCTTTAAACCTGCGCGAAAACCTATGATTGGCCCATGTTCTCGTTGAGATGGCAGTGGGACCACATCGCATCAGCGATCGGCGGATGGATGGTGTGGCGGTTTGGACTTTGGCAAATGCGATATGCGATGTGCGATATAGACTCCACATAGCTGACGTGGCCGATTTAACTCAAAAAAAATGGAAGAAAATGCAATTGTTGACTTACAAACAAAAACCAACAAAAATGGACTTTTTTTGTCCTTCCTCTGCGCAATTGGATTTAATATTTCCAACATCTGCCACTACTACTCAAAACACAAGTCAAACCTAAAAAATTAGAAACAATTTGACAACAAAAAACACACAATAGAATAATGAATCAAATGATTAAAAAATTCCATAAATATTCCCCAAACAGGTTTAATTGAAATAATAAACGCTTGAAGATCGAGTTTCTAATATGTTTTGTCCTTATGCAAAGTATTTGTGATGGGTTGGCTGATTGTGTGATCGGTTTTTTTTAACAGGATCTTCAGGCAGAAAAGAGAGGTGATGCTGTAACCAGTATGGTGTACGAAGCAAGCGAAAGAATTCGACATCTTGTCCATGGCTGTGTAGGGATAATCAATGAACTCTGGAATAAAGTAGCATAGTTGCAATCCCAATTGGCTTCGGCTCAAGCAGAGCTTACCAAAATTAGTCTGCAACATGCCAATATCTTACCCCTCGTCACAGGATATCATGAAATTTCAGATCCCAATTTTTTCAGCGTATCACCGCAAGAAATTGAAGACATTATGCAGAGGAGCCCGTCAGTTGCAGAGGATTTAGATCCTCTCGACTTATGGGACCCAATGTGGACATAAAAGGAACAATTTGTAACCCATATATTTGAGACACTATTTATACGTAAGCAAGTGAAAACATTTGAGATCCTTCTATCCCACAAATTGAAGACTATCTATCTGTAACCAGGTCCAAGCATCTATTGCCCATTTTTGATAGAGTTCCACACATGAGTAAAACTACATGTCTTCTATTCAAATGGTTACATTAAAGTTGAACTTTGTAGGTCCAATGACATACTATTTAAACCGTAAATTAATGTTGCAATGAATATGTTTGGTGGCAATGCCCTTATAGTTAATTTTCCGTAAACTAATTAGTCTACCTGTCCGGCATTTGTTGGAACCATAAGTTTTAATTGGTTGGAACTTGAGTTTTAATTGCGAAATTTTCAAATTATTTCAACCTACTGAATTAATATATGTAGTCAAATTTTATATATGTAGTTGAAAATTTTATAAAAATTTAATTGGTAGTAAAAAGTTTGATAAAATTTTAATCAATAATTAAAATTTTTTAAGTGTAAAGTTTTTTAGTGTAAAATATAATGTGTTTTTTTCATTGTTTAAATTGTATTTCTCATGAATGCAGAGATCAAATATAAATTTTAACAATAAAAACTTAATTTTTTTTTATATATAGATATAAGTGAAGTTGATGTCGACATAAATTAGTTAACCTAGATCTTCAAATAGTGTATTTAAATCTTTTGTTGAAATATTTTTTAAAAGAATAAGATTTAAATATTTAATTCACAAATGTTTTTATTTCTAATTAATTTACATCATATTCATTTTTATTATTATAACCCACATTATTTTTGCATTTAGAAAATAATTTTTAATTTTTAATTTTATTTTAAAAAGGCTGAAATGGAAGGACAAACTTACACATCCCTTTATACTTAATTGTAAAATAAGTCTCTCTACTCAACCATTTAAAAAAATAATACACCTAAAAATTACACAAATAAATTCTAATAGTTAGAGAACCCTTCTTGATTATATGGATATTAATGTGAGATGTGCCAAGTTTCAAGAGAAAGTCATATTTCATAAGTTATATGATATTAAATGCCGTGAAAAAGTATATGTCCATCGATTAAATTTAAATGAAATTAAATCTAATAATGAGCATACACTGCCCCACCACATTTAATATCATATAGCTTACATTTTATTAAGAACCCGTTTCAAGTTGTCCACGTAAATATCACAGGTTCATACGGATTACCGCAGTACACAATAAGGTCAAGAATCTCAAAACTCCTGGCATATGCATATGTGTAAAGCTGTGAACTTACGTTTTTATAATCTTTTATGTCAAAGTTTATGACCCAGCTAATGTAGCAAAAAGTGGAAACCTTATTCATCTCCAAATGCTATACTATAAATTCACTTTTTGAAAAAAACAAAAACTGAACTTTTATCATGTATCTATACAGGTCAATTGTGGAAATACAAACTTCTTAATAATGTAACCGGAAAGGAAAAAAGGCGGTGTAAAATATAAACGTGTTTAATATATTTATCATTGTCAACTAATATATTAGCAAAACAAACTAAACTTTTATCAAGTATATATACAAGTCAATTGTGGAAATACAAACTTCGTAATAGTGTAAACTTAACGGAAAAAAGGTGGTGTAAAATAAAAACGTTTTTAATATATCTATCATTATTAATTTAATATATTTTTAAAATTAAAATATATTATTATAGAAATATTAAGAATAAAGTGAAACAATTAAATAATAATTTAAATATCATATAATTTTATTGTTATTTTAATTTGTTTCCTAAGTTTTTAAATAGTTTAAATATGTTTTCTAAATCAACTTTTCTAAACTACATATTAGATAATAAATAATCTTCACTAATAATTTTTTTTATTAATCTTAATTAACTAATGCAGTAATATAAATTAAATAATCAGTAAATATTTATAGGTATTAGTATAGTGAGATATTATAATATATCAATATCTCATATTTTTAGAATTTAAAAAACATAAAACTAAAAAATATTATAAATTTATTTTGAAATATTATTATACATTCTAAAAATAATTAATATATAAATTAAACATATTTATATCTGAAAAAATATGTAACAAATTCTTAATCATGAAGATTAACCTCTATTTTATTATGAATATTCTTAATTTAGAAATAGGTTTTAGTGCAATACACCAATAATCAATATCACATGTCCAAACAACCATAGTTCATTTAGCAATCAATATGTATGTGCACTTTAATTTTATAATATTTATTAAAATTAAAATGAAAAGCAGAAAAATAATAACTGCCTTTAACATAAGCCTTAACATTGTATTTGTGAATACTACTACAAATATTCAATAGATATTTCTTACCATCCCATCCACCTATTAACCAGTGCAACCATATAAATTAAATGGTTGGTAAACCCTAATAGGCACCAAAACATTAAATTAAAATTCTTGAAGCCCTATTTGAAAATGGACATGCCTATGAGCATAATAAAAAATAATTAATATACTAGGTCAATCATATTAATTAAATAAATTAATCAATTTAATTAAAAGAGAAAAAAGAGCATAACCACTTTTGAGATAAATATCAACCTTTAATATGTGAATACTATTAAAAATATTCTAGAATATTTGTGGAGTAGAATTAATATACTAGGTCAATCATATTAATGAAATAAATTAATCAATTTAATTAAAAGAGAAAAAAAAAACATAACCACTTTTAGGAGAAATCTCAACCTTTGATATGTGAATACTATTAAGAATATTATAGAACTTTTGTGAAGATTAAATCCCTACGATCCACCTAATAATTATTGAGAATTAAATTGAAATTCTAGAAGCTCTATTCTAGAATAGACATGCCTATAAACTGAAAATCCAAACATATATACATTTAAAAGAACATGTAACATGATTCTTAACCATATAAATCCACCCCACTTTAGCACAAACATTGTTAACCTCTAAATATAATTTGTTACAAAACCACATACCAATACCATGGATTCTAAATACTATCCAGAAAATCATAACTCTTTTCATTATATATATAAAATTTAATTTTATCACACTTTTTAAAATTAAATTGAGAAGTACAAATAGGGTAACTATTTTTTAATCAAATCTCAACTATCTACTCGTAACTACTATTAAAAATATTATATTAAAGATATTAAATATCTATCATCTACCTATTAATTATTGTTAATTAAATTGAAATCCTCAAAAGCATATTATAAAATAGATATGCTTTTTCCAAAATAAATATACTCAATATGGAGTATAAAACCAAAAGTATGGAGAAAAAATCATAAATAGAATTGGCCTTGAATGAAGTCAAAAATAAATGAGAATTAAAATAAGAACTTTAATCTCTAGACATAAAAATTAGCTTCCAAAAATATAACTAAAATCTCAAGGAATATAGTTCCAAAAGTAGAGCTAAACTTCAAAAATAAAAATAAAAACCCAAAAGGAAGTGAACACTTTTTCTTTTTCTTTTTTGTAAATTCCGTAGTCCCTATCCATTTTCTATTAAAAGAGCAAGTTGCTGAATATTTACATCAGTTACCAGTATATGGTTGCCTCAACCTGCTCGAAGGAAACCAGGTCTGTTGGCCACCTCAAAGAGTTGTAAACTAACCAAAATTGGTATTGTTTCTTTCTTTGACTTACTGCTATAATTACTCGACTATGTCCATAGAAGTTACATACAAAGAAAAAACTATATATATACTATCAAAAATCATTCAAAATTACGAAAGCATGATTAAAATTATCCATCTGATGAGTCTATAGGAGCTGGGCCTTTTGCTGTAGACCCAGGAATCTCTGCTTGCTAGAGAGTCCAAATTTGATGCTCAATCATGCCAATTCGAGCATTCTGCTGATGCTGGGTCTTGGTCATCTCTCTCATATCTTGCTTCATCTGCTGGAGTTCAAAGAGCACAGATGAATTGAGCTCCTTCTCTTGCATGCTCATCATTTCTCTTGCCAAAACACATTTGATCCTCAAGTAGGTCTTCACATTTTTTTGAAACAAGGAAACTCTGCCCCTTCTGCTTCCTGGATCTGAGATAAATTCCATCCTAGACTATTGTTCTTGGATATTTGTTTCTACAACACCACTATCTTTCTCCCAACCTTGAATGGTTTTCCAAATTTGCTCAGGTGTAGTATCTTCATAAATACTAGCTAAATTTTCCAGAATCTGAGCCTTTGTTTTATGACCTCGTTTACTAGGAGGGTTGACTGAGTTTTGATGAATGTCAATATTTGATACCTGATCTGCGGATATGAAGAGGTATTAAATATTGAATTTGTTGAATCAGCAATCCAATTTATTTGATTAAGTTTGCTCTACGCCAAATTTTGCTTATCTTCTCCCATTTTGTTCCTTGTTGAAGTTTTCTTAAGATCCCTATAAACAGAGCAGAATCTCCTTCAATTATAAGTCTTTGGTAATTCTCTCTTTTTGTTATGATTAAGCCTTGTTTAACTGCTATTAATTCCGCTTCATTATTAGTTTTATGACCCAGATCCATATCATATACTCTACAAGCTTCACCATGGGAGTTTCTGAATATTCCTCCTATAACTGCTTGTCCTAGATTACCTTTTGATGCACCATCAAAATTCAGTTTAACAAATCCATTTTGTGGGACCTGCCATCTATCTGGCGAGTTTTTTCAACGAGATGAATATTTCCATAGAGTATTTGACAACATTTGAGGCTTTAATTTTATACTGGCCATCATTAAGGCTTCAATTCCTTCCACCTTCCAATCTTCCTCCAACCATTTTTCCACAAGAATTGTTTCGCAGATGTTCTCTATCAATTTCTCCCATATTTGATCAATGGTATTTTCTTCTCCCCGGAATATTCTATAATTTCGTTCTTTCCAGATACCCCAGAATAAGAATCCCATAGATAAATGCCATGCTCTATTCAAGACCTGACATTTGAATCCACCTTATCTCTAGCTGATAATGGTTGCATTAATATCAGTATGATCTCTATATGTTTGTTTAAATATAGTAGCTAGATTCCTCCATAGAAGATCCACTATTTCACATGTGTTAAACAGATGCTCTATTGATTCATTTGTTTGCCTACACAGATAACAATACCCTGGGCCATGCATTCCTCTCTTTTGCAGATTATCCCAAGTTAGGACTCTGCGATGACTTAAAATCAAAAGAAAATATTCAACTTTTGGCCAATGATTCATAGACCATATTTTTCTCCATATGGATCTCATATTATAATTTTTATTCTAAGAATGAATAATATAAGCTTAATTAATAGTGAACATCCCTTTTGTTTGATATCCCCATCTAAGAATATCACTACCTATTGTGGTCATTATATTCCTTTTTCTCAAATCCTTATCAAGGTTATTCCATTGCTGGGTTTCCAGTGCGTTTGGCTAATCCACTTTTTCCTTCCATTTTCTCCACTAGTTATTATTTTGTTGGCACCAGTAATTATACCTGTTGTTTGGAGTATTTGTAAACAAGAAGAGTTCTCCAAGGTCTAGTCTACTGAACAATTTTTCTCTTTGTTGCCACGAATCTTCCCCAAAAAGTGCAGTTCTTCCTTCTCTTACTTCCCAAAAACTATGTTGGCGTATTAGAAATCTATTAACTGCTGCTAGATTCCAGATTGTTGATCCTTTTGGGACTGAGTCTATTTTTAGTTTCCTTGTTACTGACTGGGGAATACCGTATTTCTTTTCCCATATCTGCTTCCACAAATCTTGCCCTCATTGGATCCATCTCCACCATAGAAATCGAAAATAGCAAAGCAGGTGCATACTTGGTACCATGTCACTACCATATACCATCTGGAATATAAACAATTACTCTAAATAGATCATGTAATGCTATAACTAATAGTTTCCTAAACAATAGTATAAATAATAGTAGGAAAATGTACATGCACATTTATTCCTAAATAATAGTATAAACGGTAGTAGGAAAATGTACATGCACATTTATCATGAAAATAAATTTAAACACTTGAGTCCATTTAAGTTGATAATATACTATTATGATAGGTTAGTAATGATATAAACAAGTGTTGTAGTACAACATAGTTTTATTGAACATAAAATATGTTTTTGGGAAAAATTGAATAAACAATTATAATTTATAATGGTTAATGTTAAATTATCAATAGACAATTTGAATTTTATAGTTTTGTTCTGGTAGGAAGTAAGGAATTGAGATGTGAAGTAAATAAATTAATTGATTTGGAAATCTAAAAATGTGTACAAGAACCAAATAATAAATGTAACTACTATAATGAATTTTGCAATATTGGGTTTCATAAATTAAACTATGCATAATACTATATAATAACTTTACTGGGTTTCAAGTACATCTGACATAAGTATTGACTCTACTAGGTATCAAACTATTAAACAAAACTATCAATAAATTTATGATTATAATTTTGATATATTTCATTATTAATGTATCTGTGAACTATTAATATATATACATAAATAAAAATTTCAAAATTCTATCAATATTACCCACAAGTATTACTAATATCATTAAAGTATTAACTTGAAATGAAACCAACAACACATTGAAATGGAATTTAAGCATTATTATTATCGTTAAGGTATTAATTTTCAATGAAACAAATAACGCATATAAACAACTTTAAGCTTGCGTACATTTCTTATATACTAGAAGTTGTAGGAGTCCAAGAATTTATAGGTCACTAGGAATTTGTTTTAGTCCAAAATGTTATAGATAACTAAGAATTTGTTACAATTCAAGAATTTGCATCATAGGTCACAAGTTTGCAAACTTCACATACATGATTCACTTCAAAGATTCCAATATGTGCTTAATCAAAATTGAACAAAACCAAATTTTCCTTATTATGAAAATCATAATAAGGTAGAAAAAATCAAAACCTCCAAGCCCACTTGTTCACTATCTAAGCCTCCTCCATGTCTTCCTGATATGAAATTGAAATAAAATGGAACTTGTTATCTAGGTTGGACCTTTGCAAGACTCTGAATATGAATTAAAATTGAACATATGGAATTGAGAGTGAAGACCTTTGCCAAAGCATGTGAACATGAATTAAAAATGAACATCTCGAATTAAATGTGTATTGTTGACTCTCGTGAGTGGAAAATGAAATCAAATGGAAAATTTGAAAACCAGAAATTTTGAATTTTGGACTCTCACCAATATAAAATGGAATAAAATGTGGAATTTGAAAGCTTGGAAACATAAAATGAAATACAATGTCAAATTTGAAAACTAGAAATTTTAAAGCACCCGCGTACATTAAAATGCTCGTAAATGTAATGTTAAAAATGTAATGTTAAGAAACAAAAAATTTCTATAAGAATTTATGAAACAAATCCAAATACAAGTTATTATCCATTTTAGTTTGTATAAATATAAGAGTTGAATGGATTTATAAAAAATAATGATCTATGTGAAAAGTAATGTGACCATATTCTCTTAGGTAAAAGCTTATTCTTTTCAAGAAAATGGTAGATAATAATGCAGATCCAAACTCTTATAACTATAAATTTTTCTAAATTTCCACTGTAAAACTCACTCTTCATAGAGATAATGTTGAAATTTGCAACAAGAAACAATGAAATTGGCATCCAGAAACAACATCCAGAAGTGGCTACCATGGAAGATTTTGATTTAATTATTTCTTAATTAAATTAGAAGAAATGTGTGTCAAATTTATTTATCCCTTAAATAAATTTGATAATAAATTGTAATCTTATCTCATAATCACTTGTAAAATTTAGCTTAGTGTGATAGGCTTAGTTAGCTCATGAAATTCTAATTGAGGGTGGTTGGTGAGGCATGTAGAGTGACTCTATTTATTTTAGAGTCCAAGTTTTAGTTAGTGTATTAGTTTAATGCATGAGAAATCAGTTAACTCAACTAAGTGAGTTAAAGTCAGTCTAAATAGTTCTAACTTATTATTGCACTAGTGAGAGGTCAAGAGAATTAAATCAGATTTAATTCACATCCAGTGATCTGTCAAGTGAATTAAATCAAATTTAATTCACATGCAGTGATTTGTCAAGTGACTGATGATTTACTATTAATAGCTACATGCATGTCAGTTTTGATGAAGACCCAGTTGAGATAGAGGTTAAAGGGAAGTTATCTATTAGTGGTATTTATATAAAATTGCGCAGGAGAAATTATATACACGATAGGATTGCCATGATGTATTTCACATCAAAATAAGGCTAATTATCCTATTTAATATGGCTTAATTTCCTAGTGATTGTGTGAGAAATGCAGGCTGAAGACAGGCTGAAAATTGTCTAAGTGTTGGACTAATTTTGTCTGGATCAGTGTGAGACAGCCACAATAGTGCAACAGACTCTTGTGAGAAGAGTGCATTGTATTGTTTCATGATCCCTTGTTTCATTATACAGTAGAGATAGAGGGGTTTTGAGCAGTTTTATTTCCCAGGAAAATATCTTGTGTTGTGGATTGATTTGCTTTGTCTTACTTGGTGTGATTGTGCGATCGTGTTTAATTTCCACAACTTAACCGTAGAAGGATAAAGTATCTTTCTCTAGTATATTGTATGATCAGATTGAATCCATTGGTATAAATATTGTTTGTATAATTTCTACATCGTATCGGAGCACGAGGAATTACTATAGTTGAGAAGAAATTGAGTTTGTGTTGAACAACATTCGAATTTGAAAAATATTCTTTGGTGTGATAGGCGGATCAAGATGGCTTTCAATGTATTAAGATTGGAATACGCACTTGAGGGAAGTTCTAATTATATCGCATGGAAAGACAGAATAGAGGCGGATTTGGAGGACAACGGGTTGAAAGAATTCATTGATAATGACATTTCGAAGCTTGCAAGAGCAGACGTCGCTCTTCTTAGTGCTTGGAAAAATAAGGTAGCAAGGGCGAGGAGAAAATTATTATAGGGAGTTCGAGATCACATTATCTCGAGTCTCCATGGAAAGGCAACTCCATATGCAATGTGGAAGGCCTTGACAGATCTGTTTCAGAACACTAACGACTAAAGGAAGTTGGAGCTGAAGGACAAGCTCAGGAAAATCGAGGAGGGGGGCAAGACGGTACCAACATACTTGGCGAAGTTCACTCAATTTTGAGATGAGCTTGGAATTTTTGGTGTGACCATATAAAATGATGACTTGGTGAGCCTGACTTCTAGACCCTCCCAAGAGTTGGCATAGTTACTAGGACTCAGTGAATGGGAGGGAGAAGTTACTAGATTGGGAGCGACTTTGGTCGGATTTGGTACAAGAAGAATTCAGGTGGAATACTAGGGATGGATCCTCATCCAAGACTAATGACAGGGAAGATTGTGCATTAGCCGGTGAATCAGTGAAGGCCAAGGGAAAGAAATCCCAAGGCGAAGCGGGCAAGAAAGACTTTTCCAAGATCAGATCTCCATAGTGGTATTGGAAGACCGTGGTTATGAAGTGATGTTTAGAAAAGAAAAGGTGTTCCTTAAACACATAGCCACAAGACAGGTGAAGCATATCGGTTCTAGAGTGAAGAACCTGTATGCTCTCGAGGTTGAGGATGCATGCAAGGATTTGAGGAGAAAAACAATGGTTAGTGACTTGGTGGTTGAGAGGGAGCAATTATCTCTCAACATGCAACCACAATTGGAGAAGCAGACAAGAGATCGAGTGGAAGAGTCCACTCAAGTAGAGAGCTCCAAGAGGGGGAAATTTAGAGCCAGAAGGGCAAAGGGAGTACATCCAACTATACTTCCAGGTGTGAGGTGGGGTGATGTTTCAAATTCATCCCAAGAAGATATTTGGGAAGGTTCCATTGAGATGGTGTGTCTCATGGATCGAACCTGGCTATGAGGAGCCCACAGTACAGTAGTAGCAGGAAGGATCAATTAGATTGATTCAGTCAGATGTCACGACAACAAAAATCAGAGTTATAGGTTTCGGATATTGGAGCGCCGATCAGAGTTGGCAATAGTGCAGAGCGCATGGATGCAGATGTCAGCAGCGCAAGGGGTCTAATAGACATGTGAAGTAGGATCATGCAGTCACAAGACTCTGATGACATATGAATTATACTAATTCAATTGTTTGGAGGCTATTCAGTTTCAGGATAGTTGCATGTGTGAACAACACTAGAAAAATGTTGCATGAAAGAACATTCCAAAGGTACCGGATCAGGACATATTGATTTCTTTCTTGTTGAGAGTGAGTGTTTAAATTTGCAACAAGAAACAATGAATCTGGCATCCATAAACAACATCCAGAAAATGGCATCTAGAAATGGCAGCCATGGAGGCTTTTGATTTAGTTATTTCTTAATTAAATTAGAAGAAATGTGTGTCAAATTTATTTATCCCTTAAATAAATTGGACAATAAATTGTAATCTTATCTCATAATCACTTGTAAAAGTTAATTGAGTGTGATAGACTCAGTTATCTCATGAAATTTGAGTTGATGGTGTTTGGTGAGGCATGTAGAGTGATTCTATTTGTTTTAGATTCCAATTTGCAGTTAGTGTATTAGTTTAATGCATGAGAAATCAGTTAACTGAATTAAGTGAGTTAAAGTCAGTCTAACAAGTTGTAACTGATTTTTGCACTAGTGAGAGGTCAAGTGAATTAAATCATATTTAATTCACATGCAGTGATATGTCAAGTGACTGATGATTTACTATTAATAGGTGCATGCATGTCAGTTCTGATGAGGACCCACTTGAGACAAAGGTTAAAGGGAAGTTATCTATCAGTTATATTTATAGAAAATTGCTCGAGTGAAAATATATACACCATAGGGTGCCCATGATGTATTGCGAAGTCAAGGAAGGCTAATTATCCTATAGGGATTAGTTGCCTAGGGATTGTGTGAGCAAGGCTGGCTGAAAACAGGCTGACAATTGGCTAAGTGTTGGATCAATTTTGTCTGGATTAGTGTGAGACAGTCAGGATAGTGCATCAGACTCTTGTGAGAAGAGTGCATTATATTGTTTCATGATTCCTTGGTTCATTATACAATAGAGATAGAGGGGTCTTGAGTAGGTTGCTTTCCCCATAAAAATATCTTGCGTTTTGGACTGATTTTCTTTCTCTTACTTGGTGTGATTGTGCGATCATGTTTAATTTCCATAAATTAAATGTAGAAGGATTCAATATATTGCTCTATTATATTGCATGATCATATTGAATCCAATGGTATACATATTGTTTGTACAATTTCTACATATAAAACTGGTTAGTTAGCATATGACTAGAAAGCTCCATAAACACTTAATTGCCAAAAAAATCATTGGCTTTTAGCTTTAAAAAATAAGGATAGCAATGAAAGGATGGGCATTTACCCAGTATAAAAAAATATCAATTGATTTCAAATGATACTAAAAATCCAAATCATGCAAATGAAACATTAATTTTTATTACCTTGTTCCACAAGTGAGATTAGGGTTGGACTCACCTTCATCTTCACTCACAAGAAAGGAAGCACCACTAGATTTCACTATGAAAATGAGTTCACAACTAAAATGATCTATTACTCAGCTTGCTTGTTCAGAGTTATATCACCTTAATGTGTGATTAAGGTTCCTCCAGTGCCAAATTTACCCATGATATTTTACTTTTGTGATGTGGTTAGAATTCCACTGAAAAGAGCATTAAAATAACACATATGCATGCATTAATCAAGAGGAAACAAGAAAAAAATCAACAACATAAGAACACGAGACGTTGGTGTGGGCTATGTCGCCAAACCTGGTGTCAAAATGGGGTAGACCGCTTCATATAGTGCTGGAAATGGTGATGGCGTACATGGACTATGTTTTCTGTCATAGAAGGATATGTGCCCTCAACATGAGTGGCTTGTCTCCCCACGAGACGTTCCGCTATAGGAACTCTCACTCACAATATGCCTCCTATCACCATGACATAATCTCAGACAAGGTGATGATGAGGATCCCTTTAACAAGGTTACATACGAATCATAAAAATTCATGGCGAATACATCTCACATGAAGTAAAAATAAATATACCACAACATACATCAAGCAAGGATATAGAAACATAATACATCTCACAACAAATGATAAAAGAGGCACATGACCAAAACTGCATATACCTCAACCCTTGAAGTTGGCTGAAGAAGTGGATGCTCAACTACTGAATATGGCTACACCATCGAATTCATGGCATAGACAAGCATAGAATCGACTGTCCACACTTGAGAATCTAACACCGTTATTCCAATATGGAAAATGGCCGAAAAATGGAAGCTCTGTTGCTAAAACAGACATCACCATCGAATTCATGTCGCCGAGAGGTGTAAAATAGACATAAATTTTGCAAATTCTGACTCCTGCATCTTCTGCACCTCAAGGAATATTCTGATGCTTCCCAAGATTCATGGGGCATAGTTCCACTGTCTCCATGGCTCGTGCTTCCACAACTACAAATAAAATATTATTATTTTTGAACTTTGCGCCGGTCTGCTCTCACCCATGGGTGCACTGTGAATTCATGTTCATATATGATTTTTGTGGCATATTTTTCAATGTGACAACCTGTGGCCTATTGGCTCCGTTGGAAATTAGTGTGGAGGTGGGTCAGGTTCAAACCCAACCCACTCCAAAATAGTACATATTAACCATCGGTTTATTTTTTGGTGTTGGCGCAGTTAGCATTTATTGCGACATTTATTTTTGGTATTGATCATTAGGGGAATTTTGAGGTCTAAAATGGGCCTCCTAAGGAAATTATAAAATAATAGTGGAAAAAATCAAATAAGATTTGATGACATCATCAAATTTTAGAGGGAAAAATGAAAAAACTACTTTTTCAACTCATATTTTCAACTTATCTCCCAAAGTTTTTACTCAAATTTTGAGCAGGAGTACTCATTGGATGCGAAATTTAATTTCTCATCCAAGCAGTACCCATGTTGCATACTTTTGATGGGTCCTACTACACGAAAAATGAGAAATACATTAAAAAAAAAACGTGATTACAATCACGTTTTTTTATGTATTTCTCATTTTTCGTATAGTAGAGTTCATCGAAAGTATGCAACATGGGTACTCCTTGGATGAGGAATTAAATTTTGCATCCAACGAGTACTCCCACTTGAAATTTGAGTAAAAATTTTGAAAAATAAGTTGAAAATACGAGTTGAAAAAGTAGTTTTATTATTTTATTATTTTTTAATATTTTTACCCTTTTATTTAAAAAATGGTAAATCATCCCCCATGGTTGACATCATCATCTTGAATCCCATTGGTTGTTATAAAGTTTAATTTTGTTGTACATTTTTCTTAGGAGGCCCATTTTAGACCTCAAAATTCCCCTAATGTTGGTTGGGCCACCTGGGATCGGGTCGGCCTACGTGGCCTGGCATGTACGATACCTACTGAACGATTTTATTATGGTGCCATATATATATACATAGTCATTAGTTAATGTTTGGTGGGCAGGGTCCGCTCCACGCGATCCCAACCCAACCCACCACCAATTTTAATATATGGTTGGCCATTGGCCGGGGGTGACAAGGTTTCGCCACCTACCACACCGAATTTTAATATATATGTATCGTTATAGTGAGCGGTGGGGTGGTGGCATGCCACCCTCATTATATATATATATATATATATATATATATATATATATTTATTTATTTATTTATTTATTTATTTATTTTTAAACAAATTGTGCATTTTTGAATTTAACAAAAATAAAGGTTATTTGGCTTTTTAAGGAGGCCACAATTTCGTCCGTTCTTGGGAGCTAAGTTCCCTGTCGGTTGACGGTGAATTTTTGGGACACTTAAACCTCGCCAACTTCCCAACTTTGACCAAAAATTTGACTCACTCTAACTTCCTCCATACGGGCTCCGATTAGAGATCCGTTTGCACCGTTGGAATCAGGGTGACGATCACTTCAATATGGACCTAGTTTGAGAGAAATCTGACTACTTTGAATTTTGACCATTTCTGAGCCCTTTTGGTCTCCTGAGGGTGTCTAGAGCCAGCTCGATCAATCCTCCCCATTGAGTAGCTTTTGGTCCACCAAAATCGTGGAAACAATCTATAGCTTCTTTTTCCCTTGTCTACACCACATGTGTCCTGAAAGGTCACCCTTCATTCTCCTTCAACTTTGTTCTTTGGAGCCATAAGTGATGAACTGACACTTGCATCCTTTACAAACCTTTAGTACATTCTTCTTACCAATTTCATGCTTAATTACATGACCAAATATGACCCAAGAATCCCATACTTTCCACGAGTTGAGAACACATACTCGATGGTTAGGTTTACATTAAAACGAAATCAATACTCTAGTTATCAAAATAAGGCCAAAGTATAATTGTTGCTTCACAAGTGATGGAAAAAACATCATCACATTTACATTTTAACATGCAACACATGATTTACAAAATAAGACCATGACACACTACCACACCTAAAAAAACCATCTCTCACTTATCAAAGTGAATGGGTCATCTCTTTGTGGCACATTTGCTTATCGAACAGATGTATCAATTGGGTCCTTCACTGATGCTTTGTCATTTAGGTGTTTCTATGGACGGAGCCTCCAACGCATGGCTCTTTGATGGCCACTTCTGTCATAATGTGATGCAGGAGCATGAGGGTAAGAGACAAAAGGATTCATTAATTATTCCAAAAATTCAAAAAAAAATTACAAGCAAAGGTGTTGGTACCTTTAGCTGTCAATTTACAATTTTACTAGATAGGGTTGAACTAGTATCTAGGAAGATTGAATTGTTTTAGATTAGATTCAGTATATTTAGTCTTCACTTGATAGATTTAGGGAAGATATTATGTAATTAGGATTCTATCTAAGTTAGGAGAATTTGATCCTCAAGAAGAGGTCGACTGTTATGTAAAATACTATAAAATGTAACCTCTGAGAAGGAGAAAATCGAATTGGGCCGTAGAAGAATTGATTGAGAGGATTTTTCCTTTGATTTGATAAAATTGAAGAATTTATTTATCTGTTGTATTCTTGGAAAATTCCCGAAGGTTTTCATCTCTTCGAAAATCCATTGGATTTATACTTTCTGTGTAGAATTTGAGTGTGATTAACTTCTGTGCAATGGATTCAGAAGAATTTAAAGAAATTCTGGTTTCTTTACTTGAGATCAGATAGTCGATAATTTATTTATATTTGTTGAGTTACAGAGTGGGAAAGGAGGTTTCCAGAGAAACTGAAGTGAGAAGGGTAAACCAGTAGAAATCTGTGTTCAAAAGTGATTGAAAAAAAAAATTTGCAGACCAAGTGGTTTTTGAAAAAAACCAGCCACTGTTGTCACACTGCTTTTGGTGTGTGAGTGGTTTTGTTAAAAATATACGCGATCGAATCAGATTGCGATACGTCAGGGTGGAAATACCACCAATTTCGCATGACTGTGGGTTGATAAGTCACCGGGGCTATTGCAATGCGATAGTCGTCTGATAATAAACGTTGAATATCTGAAGGTGTTCGCGTTAGTAGTTGCTTGGAGTTTAAAAAAAAGGTATGAATCCGACGGTTTATTCAATAGAGTTTTATTAAATATTTTGAAATCTGAAACCCATTATGGAAAGGTTGAAACATTATTTAAAGTGAATTATTATGTTTTCGAAGGATAATGGGACTTTAGCTTCCGTAAGTCATTTTATTAAATTAAACAAGCAGATTAAATAAAGTTTGATGACTGAGAGTGGCAATAAGGATCAGGAAAAAATTCCTCCTGAATTAGAAAACATAGTAACAAAATTTGAGCAACTCTCCTTAACGCCTGCATCCACACTGCCACCATTTGTGGTATTAGAGCAGACTTTAAAGAAGCCATCAGAGAAGTCTTTAGAGAATTTTCCAGACACTGAACAAGCTTCCAAAAGTTAGAAAAAGAAATCCAGCATGGCTTTCAGACTTGGTAGAGGAGGTGGTGCTGGTAGAAGAAGAGGTAGACCAGTTGGAAATGCTGAAGTATTAGAGACTATGTAGTAGATTCAAGCTAGATTGGAAGCAATGGAAACAGGACAACAGAGAGATCCTGAAGATGTCAGCGAACCTGAAGCTGAAGAAGAAGAAGGAGGAAATGTTGAGCTTACTCCTGAGATGATATTCTTTAAATCAGTTTTAGGATCTACATCCAAGCCTAGACTTTAAGTATCAGCTTTTGCAGGAGGATTGAATCCAGAAGAGTTGATAGAATGGATCAATGAAATAAATAAATGATTTGATTATGAGGAGATGGGTGAAGAAAAAAGAGTTAAGTTTGTTTTCACAAGGTTTAAAGGACATGCAACACTTTGGTGGGATGGAGTGCAAGCAGAAAGGAGACTTGGTAAGCAGCCAATCAAGAATTGGAACAGAATGGTAGCAAAGCTGAGAGGTAAGTTTTTGCCTAGTGATTATCATCTTTCATTATTTAGACAAATGCAGAATCTTAGACAGAGATTAATGCCAGTAAAATAATACACATAAGAATTTTACAAAGTAAGCATAAGAGCATGAAAAATTCAAGATACAACAGAGAATATTTCCAGGTACATAAATGGTCTCAAAATGGAGATTCAATATGAGATAACTATATTGTCTCGTAAAATAGTAGAAGAGGCTTACCAGATGGCCTTAAAAGCTGAAGAAAAACTCATAAGGAAGAAATCTGCCAAAGGAAGAGGTACTTTCCAAGGAAGAGGAAGTCAAGGTGGTAGAGGAAGATCTACATCACCAAGAGATGAAGCTAGCAACAACTCACCTCAGTATGCACCCGCAGAAGGTGATACAAGTGGCAGAAGGAGTCCTTACAGAGGAAGAGGAGGCAGAAACAGAGGAAGAGAATTCAGATGTTACAGATGTAACAAATTAGGACATAGAGCCTATGAATGTCCAGAGAATGTGGGGACAAATCAGATAAATGCAATTTTTGCTTAGACAGAAGAAGAAGTAGCAAAGTTTCCTGTAACAGAGAAAGAAATTGTGCCAGAGAAAGGAGAATCTTTGGTGGTTAACAAAGTTTTGTTAAAACAAACAAAGGAAGTTGCTGAACCAACATAGAGAAAGACTTTGTTCAGAAGTGTGTGCAAAGTTCAAGGGAAATGCTGTCAATTGGTAATTGATAGTGGCAATACAAATAACTTGGTCTCTACAGAGATGATAGAGAAGTTGAAATTGAAGACAAGGGAATATCCAACACCCTACAAGGTGTCATGGCTTCAGAAGGGACATCAACTGATAGTAAAGGAACAATGTGAAATAGAATTGAAAATGGGTAGTTACAAAGATAAAATCATGTGTGATGTGATGCCTATGGATGTGTGTCACATATTGCTGGGTAGACCTTGGCAATATGACAGAGCAGTAGTACATGATGGAAAGAGAAACACTTACAAGTTTTTCAAAGATGGTATAAATCAAACATTGTTACCTATGGAGGAAGAAGATGCATCAAGTAAAAATTCTGATCCAAAGGCTTTATTTTTGAGTAGAAAAGAATACTAGCAGCAGATTGAAGATGATGAGGTAAATTTTGCTTTAGTTTGCAAACCTAAGGTAGTATTTAGTTCTAACAAAATTTCTGATTTGCCAATTGAAATTCAAGAAATGTTGGAGAACTATTGTGATATTATTGTGGATGATTTTCCTGATGAATTACCGCCTGTAGAAGAATCATCCATCAAATAGATTTGATTCCAGGATCAAATTTGCCAAACAAAGCAGCTTACAGAATGACTCCTACAGAAAATGAAGAAATTAGAAAACAAGTACAGGAATTGGTTGACAAAGGTTTGATAGAGAAAGTTTGAGTCCTTGTGCAGTACTTACAGTATTAAGTCCGAAGAAAGATGGAGGTTGGAGAATGTGCACTGATTCAAGAGCAATTAACAAGATAAAAATTAGGTATAGATTTCCTTTGCCCGAAATTGAATATTTGATGGATTTTTTTAGTGGAGTAAGATATTTTTCAAAACTAGATTTGAAAAGTGGGTATTATCAAATTAGGATAAGGGAAGGAGATGAATGGAAAACAACCTTTAAAACAAATGAGGGATTGTATGAATGGATGGTAATGCCTTTTGGTTTATAAAATTCACCTAGTACATTTATGAGGCTTATGAATGAAGTATTGAAGGAATTTATTGGTAAATTTGCAATAGTATATCTGGATGATATATTAATTTACAACAAAACAAAGGAAGAACACCTGAGACATTTTAATTATGTCTTAAGGAAGTTACATCAAGAGAAGTTACTGGTAAATTTAAAGAAATGCTCATTCATGAAAGAAGAATTGGTATATCTAGGTTTTGTTGTTTCTGCTGAAGGATTAAAAATGGATCTAGAGAAGATAAAGGCAATTGTGGAGTGGCCTTCACCTAAAAATGTTTTTGAGGTAAGAAGTTTTCATGGTCTTGTTAGTTTTTATAGAAAATTCATAAGGAATTTTAGTAAGATCAATGCACCTATCATTGAAACCATAAAGAAGGACAAACAACCATTTAAGTGGACTACTGAATCTGAAAGAAATTTTCAGCTCTTGAAGCAAAAGATAATTGAGAAACATGTCTTAGTTTTTCCTGATTTTAATAAACCTTTTAAAGTGAAATGTGATGCCAGTGGGGAAGCTATTGGAGCTGTATTAAGTGAAGAAGATAGACTTGTAAAATATTTTAGTGAGAAGTTGAATGAGACAAGGAGGAAGTACTCTTCTTATGACAAGGAATTTTATGCAATTGTACAGTCATTGAAGAAGTGGAGACATTATTTAATGTCTAAAGAATTTTTGTTATATTCAGATAAAAATGCTTTACAGTATATTATGCAACAGCCTAAATTGAATCAAAAACATGCAAAATGGGTTGAATATATTCAAAGTTTTAACTTTGTATTGAAGCATATAAGTGGTCAAGAAAACAAGGTAGCAGATGCCTTGAGTAGAAAAAGAATTCTTGGTCAAGAAAGTCAAATTCAAGTGTTAGGTTTTGATTTTCTTAAAGAACTCTATAAGACATATTTGGATTTTAAAGAAGCATTTGAAGCATGTTGTAATCTTGTTTTGATAGACAGAAGTCAATGGTTATATTATTTCTTGCAAGAGGGTTTATTGTTCAAAAGAAATCAGTTGTGCATATCAAATTGTTCTATGAGAGAAAATTTAATCAGGGAGAAACATAGTGGTGGAATTGCTGGAAATTTTGGCGTTGATAAGACTTATGAGCAACTAAGTCATTTTATTTTTGGCTATAGATGAGATCTGAAGTGGAAAAGTATGTAAAGAATTTTAAAATTTGTCAATATGCAAATGGGAAAAGTCAAAATGCAGGTTTGTACATTCCATTACCTATTCCAGATAGACCTTGGGATTTTGTAAGTATGGATTTTGTTTTAGGATTGCCTAAGACACAAAGAACGAATGATGCAATTTATGTTGTAGTTGATAGATTTTTAAAAATGGCACATTTTATTCCATGCTATAAAACCAGTAATGCTACTCATGTTGCCAATCTATTTTTCAAGGAGATTGTCAGATTACATGGGTTACCTAAAAGTATTGTCTCTAATAGAGACACCAGATTTGTTGGTAATTTTTGGAGGACATTGTGGAAGAAGCTTGGTACTAAACTAAGTTTAAGCTCAGCTTATCACCCTCAGACTGATGTGTAGACTGAATTAGTGAACAAGAGTTTGGGTAATCTTTTGAGAGGTCTTGCAGGAGAACATCCTAAACAGTGGGATCATATTTTACTTCAGGAAAAGTATGCATATAATGATTCACCTAACAAAATTACAGGGAAGAGTCCATTCCATATAGTTTATGGAATGCACCCAAGAGGAGTATCTGAATTGAGGAACTTGGGGAAAGCAGAAATGACAAGTGCTGAAGGAGAAGAGTTTGCCTTAGAAATTCAAGCAATACATGAACAGGTAAAGCAGCAACTACAAGACAGTAGCATCAAGTACAAAAACAGAGAAGATTTGAGAAAAAGAGAAGTTAATTTTGAAGTTGGTGATTTGGTTTTAGCACACTTAAGAAAAGAAAGATTTCCAAAGAGGGAGTATAACAAGTTAAAATTCAAAAGGATAGGACCATGCAGGATATGGAGAAAGTTTTCTGCAAATTCTTATGAAATTGAATTACCATCTGATATTGGAGTATCTCCAATATTCAATGTTGCTGATTTGTACATATATGAAGATATTGGCACAGATGATAGACCAAAAGACAAAAGAAAGATTGATTGGGTAAAGCAGTTACCCACAACAAAGAAATTACAGCCAGAGAGGATCTTAGACAAGAAAGTGTTTAAGAATACCAGAGGATGAGAATATTTTCAATATTTGATCAAGTGGAGGGATCAACCAATTGAGGATGCTATCTGGATGACAGAAACCATGCTGCAGAAATTGGGCAGTTCTGTGGAGGAGCTCATGGATAGGAGGCCATGAATATTTTTTTCCTCAGGAGTCTGATGCAGGAGCATGAGGCTTAGAGACAAAAGGCTTCATCAATTATTCAAAAAATCCGAAAAAAAATTTACAAGCAAAGGTGTTGGTACCTTTAGCTGTCAATTTACAGTTTTACTAGATAGGGTTGAACTAGTATCTAGGAAGATTGAACTGTTTTAGATTAGGTTCAGTATATTTAGTCTTCAGTTGATAGATTTAGGGAAGATATTATGTAATTAGGATTTTATCTAAGTTAGGAGAATTCGATCCTCAAGAAGAGGCCGACTGTTATGTAAAACACTATAAAATGTAACCTCTGAGAAGGAGAAAATCGAATTGGGCCATAGAAGAATTGATTGAGAGGATTTTGCCTCTGATTTAATAAAATTGCAGAATTTATTTATCTGTTGTATGCTTGGAAAATTCCCAGAGGTTTTCATCTCTCCAAAAATCCATTGGATTTATACTTTCTGTGTATAATTTGAGTGTGATTAACTTCTATGTAATGGATTCAGAATAACTTAAAGAAATTATAGTTTCATTGCTTGATATCGGATAGTCGATAATTGATTTATATTTGTTGAGTTACAAGGTGGGAAAGGAGGTTTCCAGAGAAACTGAAGTGAGAAGGGTAAACCAGCAGAAATTCGTGTTCAAACGCAATTGAAAACAAAAATTTGCAGACCAAGCGGTTTTTGAAAAAAACCAACCACTGTTGTCGCACTGCTTTTGGTGTGCGAGTGGTTTTGTTAAAAACAAACGCGACCGAATCAGATTGTGACACGTCAGGGTGGCAATACCGCCAATTTCACGTGACTGTGGGTTGATAAGTCACTAGGGCTATTGGAATGCGATAGTCATCCGATCATAAATGTTGAAGATCTGATGGTGTTCGCGTCGATAGTTGTGTGGAGTTTAACAAAAAAGGTATGGACCCGACGGTTTATTCAATAGAGTTTTATTAAATATTTTGAAATCCAAAACCCATTTCAAAAAGGTTGAAACAATGTTTAAAGTGAATTATTATGTTTTCGAAGGATAAGAGGACTTTATCTTTCGTAAGTCATTTTATTAAATTAAACAAGAAAATTAAATAAGTTTGATGAATGAGAGTGGTAATAAGGATCAGGAACAAATTCCTCCTGAATTAGAAAACATAGTAACAAAATTTGAGCAACTCTCCTTAATGCCTACATCCGCACTGCCACCACAATGACTACAATGGGTCTTCTTGCTCCAAACCTACGTTACCTTCTTCTTTTGTTGCGATGGAGAAGGCCTTTCACGTCTCATCCTTTTTCATGTTGCCATTATCTTCCAACACTCAGAAAAGGAAGGGTTATGTAATCTACAAAAAATATATGTTTTTCGATGCCATGATATATGTTCATTTTTAGCGACATGCTTTTAATCAAAATGAACATTAGAATACCGAGACTTATTATACCTTTCTTGTTGGTCTCTAGTGCAATCATGGTGACAAGGGCTTGCCTTAGCTCTTTCTCTGCAATGTGCACTTTCATGGGATGATGGTGAAGTGTTTCCATCCTTCTCTTCTCTCAACGATCTCAACAATGTCGTGGAAGATTTTGACACCTTTGATCACTATCCTTCAGTGTATCCCAATCCTGTGAATCGAGGTCTCTGCACAACATCCAATCGCTGAGTTATGCTTTGGCCATTCACACCAAGTCCTCCTCCTTTGTATCCCATCTTAGTAAGGAGTCTCATGCCAGTTATTGTAAGGGGTATCTCCACGTTTCCAACAAAAATAATAGCATGTGAAGATGGAACTGAAGAGAAATCAACATTGTTTACCTCAACTATTGATTGAGACATAGGTGATGATGGCTTCTTTAAGCCTTCATTGTGCTTCAACTTCTCCAAGGCCTCTCCTGCGGCTCACAATTGAAGCTGCAATCTTTGCTTCTCTTCTTTCTATTCTTATAGTAGCCTCCTTCATTCAGCATTCTCTTCTCGAAGACTCTGGTTGATCTCTTCATTCGAATGATGAGAAGACAATGAAGAAGATGCATAACCTTTGGAAGATGTGGATGAAGCATCATTATCTGATCTTCCTTTCTCATCTTCCTCTATTCTATTCTCATAAGCATCATACATTATGTCCACCATTTTGGACATCCTCAGCATGGCCTCGTACATGCCTTTATCATCCATCATTGCTGCACGGTCAATCATTGTTCATGCTCCTAGTTCACATCAGCGAAAAGACAACTATGATACCATCTTGATCCAAGTTCCTTTAGTGCTGAATTTACCCGTGATATTTTAATTATGTGATGTGGTTAGAATTGCACTGAAAAGAGCATTAAACGAACATGTATAGATGCTTTAAGAAAGAGGAAATAAGACAACAGTCAACAACATAAGAACATGAGGCATTGATAACGGAGTTCACCCAGTGTGGGATACGTCTCTGGACCCGGTGTCAAAATGGTGTAGGCCGCTTCATATAGTGCTGGAAATGGTGATGACGTACATGGACTATGTTTTCTGTCATACAAGGATATGTGCCCTCAAAATGAGTGACTTTTCTCTCCACGAGATGTTCCGCTACAAGAACTCTCACTCATAGTAGACCTCCTATCAACATGACATAATCTCACACAAGGTGAAAATGAGGATCCCTTCAACAAGGTTACATAGGAGTCATAACAATCCATGGCGAATACATCTCACATGAAGAAGAAACAAATATCTCGCAACATACATCAAGAAAATATTTAGACAACATAATACATCTCACAACAAATGATAAAAAAAATACATCATCAAAACTGCATATACCTCAACCCCTGAAGTTGGCTGAAGAAGTGGATGCTCAACTGTTGAATCTAGCTGCACCATCGAATTCATGGCATCGAGAGGCATAGAATCGACTGTCGACACTTGAGAATCTGATAGCATTATTCCAATTTGGAAAGTGGCTGAAAAATGGGAAGCTCTATTGATGAAACGAACATCACCATTGAAATCCCGTCACTTAGAGGTGTAAAATCGACATAAGTTTGTCGAATTGTGACTCCTACTTCTTCTGCACCTCAAGGAATATTTTGATGCTTCGCAAGATTCCTTGGGCATGGTTCCACTGTATCCATGGCTCGTGGTTCCACAACTGCAGATAAATTATTATTATTTTTGAACTCTGCGCCAATCTTCTCTCTGCCCTGGCCGCCTTGCAAATTCGGGTTTCTATATGATTTTCATGGCCGAGTTTTCAATGTGACAACTCATGGGCTGTTGGCTCCATTAGAAATTAGTGTGGAGGTGGGTTGGGTTCAAACCCTACCCACTACAAAATAGTACATATTAAACGTTGGCTTATTTTTTGGTGTTGCTACAGTTAGCATTTATTCCGGCATTTATTTTGTATTGGTTTAGTTGGGTCTCCCGTGTATCGGGTTGGCCTACGTGGCCGGGCAGGTTCGATTCCTGCCAGCCCATTTTAATATGGTGCCATATATATACATAGTCTCTGGTTAATGTTTGGTGGGTGGGGTCTCGTCTACGCGGCCCCAAACCAACCCACCACCAATTTTAGTATATGTTTGGGCTCTGGCCGAGGGTGGCATGGTTTGGCCATTTGTCACCATGATTTTTGATATATATGTATCATTATAATGAGAAGTGGGGTGGCGGGGGTGAGTGTCCGCCACCCTCATTATATATATATATATATATATATATATATATATATATATTAAACAAATTGTGCATTTTTTAATTTAACGAAAATAAGTGTTATTGGGCTTTTGCATTTTTTAATTTAACGAAAATAAGGGTTATTGGGGTCTTTTAAGAGGCCACAATTTCTTCCATTTTTGGGAGCTAAGTTCCATATCGGTTGACAATGAATTTGTGGGACACTTAAACCTAGCCTAGTGCCCAACTTTGACCAAAACTTTGATTCACTCTAACTTCTCCATACGTGCTTGGATTGGAGATCCGTTCACACCCTTGGAACCAGGCAACGAGCACTTCAATCTGGACCTAGTTCGAGAGCAATCCAACCACTTTCAATTTTGACCATTTCTGAGCCCTCTTCGTCTCTTGAGGGTGTCTAGACCCACCTGGATCAATGTGTATTCATAGGCTTCAAACCATGACATTAACCACCACCAACTAATTTTATTAAAACACTAAACCATTTTTTATTCTGCAAACAAAACCAACTACTCCTATTGAAACTTTATCATTTGTTGAAACGACAAGGTGATTAATTTTAATGAGTATATTAATGTATATGCCCATGTTGAGTATAATTAACTATGCTTAACTAAAATTGACTATTGTATATATAATTTCCAAAACATGATTCCTAAGTTGACTATTGTTAACTACGACTGACTATTATCAATAATGAAACATTAATTCAAGAAAAAAACAGTGTTTCTCTTATAACATGGTTGATCTAAATTGTCAATCTTATTAGTAATGTATTGAAACATTTCAATAAGAGCTAATACAAGTAATATATTGATTTTCAATATAGTATTTGTATTAAATATATTAAATACTTTAATAAAGGTTTTTTAATAAAGCTAAAAATAAACCATAATTATATTGGATTAATTGAAAATTAATAACAATAGAATTTTACTTTTTAATATAAATCAAAATTATATTTCATTTTATTTTATTTTTTTAGTGTAATTTGATCATTAATTTTGTTATATTATAAGATTTTTATCTAAATTATCATTCTTTTTAGTAATATATTAATTTTTTTTTTAAAGTATATTGAATTTCAATATAATAGTTATATTAAATAGGTCAAATACTCTAATAAAATTTAATAAATAATCTTTAATAATTTAATAATACTAAATTAATATAAAAAAAATTATAATCAATCTCATTAATCAATTTAAATAAATTATAGCTACAATTAAATTATTAAAGTTTTAGTCTAATCACTAACTTACCAATATTATTTATATTATACTTTAAATACTCGATTATATATATATATATATATATATATATATATATATATTTTGAATGCATACTAAATACAAGTGAAATAGTTTCCATAAAATAAAAAGATAAAGTTTCAATTGAATCAAGTTGCAGAATGAATATGTACATGCTACAACTTCACCTTGAAAATTACCATTCTTTTGACACTACCCATATTTTGAAATAAGCTTTCAGTGGTACACAATTTCAACTTGCATTAGTGAAAGAAAACCAACTGATTGCCAATATATTAGGCACATGTTCAACTTGAGAGACCGCCTATAGATTAGACTGCGTGGTCATCCGGAACCACACCGCCGTCTTAAATGAGATAGTTGCATTAGTCACTACAAGCTCCTATTTGTTTATGAGATGGAACCTGAGGAATCCCTGGAAACTTTATAGTTGTAGGCCCTACTCACATAGCGGTAAACACACTAAGGATGAAATTCATGTATTTCTTTTTCCATATGTATTTGCAAAATTTGAAGTGAACTAACCATTCTTAAATATAGATATAGATTATAGATAATCACTTTGCTAAGTTAATTTCTTTAAACGTGGTCAATAAATTTATTGTTTATCTTACCAATTTTACCAATTTATTTTATGAAATACATATATATTTTAAAATTTTAAAAATATTAAAAAGAAAGATATAAAACTAGGTTATTAAAAAAATTTATATTATAAACAAAAAAATTATTGAATGAATATGCATCACCGAGTTGAAATAAGTAAAACATGTCGCATGAGATGGATGCGGATTCCTTTGGTAATAATAACATAAATATGGTGTTTTACTAAAAATTGGATATCAAATTTTATTGTTTTACAAATGAGATTAGTGTTTTAGTATTTAAAATTTAAAAAAATTCAAGAGAAAAATGTGGATAAAATTTTCTATCTTTTATGAGGTTGGCTAAAACATCTTGCCAACAACCTAAGTGACTATCGAAATATTTTGTAGAGCATGATATAATTACAAAGTTTATAGTTGTTGCAATATTTTATATATCTTAGAGTCACAAACAACATAGGATTGCAATTCACAAAGTACCCAAATGCTTATAGAAAGAAAAATTGTGATAAAATGTTGCTTGTTCTTAAAAATAACCATAACCCTAAGGCATATATGAAGGAATAAAAAATTTGAGAACTTATATCAAGATTGACAAATTAAAACAACACATTGAAAAATTAAAACATAAAAAATATTATGTACATATATTTCAGGAAGAATGAAGGAACAAAAGATTTTATAAGACTTTTTAAGAAGAAAACTCAAAAACCCATAATGAAATAATCATATCAATACTTACCATCAATGGATAATCCAATGTTTTGTAGTGATAATGACATTAACTACAATTTAATAGTAGTAAACATAAGGAAAACACCAAAACCAAAATTTGCATCAAAACAATTAGGGAAAAGAACACCAAAACCAAAATCTGTATCAAAACAATTTAGGAAAAGGTTCATATTCTAAAATTTTAAGGAAAAGATTGTTGAATGTAAGTGCCTAGCCATGTACTATACTAGTTGAAATTATTTGTTTGGGGGAGATTCTTTCATTTGTCATGTTGTGTTAAATATATGAGCAAATTATTATTATTTTTATATCCTTAAAAACATTATATAAAGTAAATAAAATTGTTTATGCTTAAACATGAAAAGTCTTCCTGGACTTATTGCTTACTAAGGATAAGGACATTGATAATATTTTTTTACTCCTACATGTTAAAGCATTGAGGAATACATAAATAATTGGTAGCTTCCATAGGTATATTTATTTCCATTTTGTTACTATTCATTTTTTATGCAATATTTGTTTAATAATTGATTGTAAATAGTTATTTAATTGAGCATGAGCTATTTTCAAGCATTTTAATTTTAGGTGGTTTTCCTATAAAGCTCAACAATGAAAAACCCTTTCACAAGTCTTTAAAAATCATAGCTTAAATATTGCAACTAAATCTGAAAATTATGGAAAAAAATTAGGCAATTATCCACATGGCACAAAATCTACAATAAGGCCTTCAAAGTTATGGTACAATCAAATCAAATGTTTGTAAAATAACATTTTCAATAATATCGATCCTTTTTTTCAAAGTTAAACATTATTAGTTGTATTGGTCAATGTTAAACTAATAGTGATCCACAAACAAATTGCTAAAGTCTTTCCTTGAATGAAATTAATAAATCATAATATATATTGAAATAGAGATGATTCAAAGATACTTGAAAGACTAATTTGTTCATAACAAAAAAATAAAATGAAATGAAATAAATCTCTTTAAAATTTTGAATATATAATTTTTATTATTGAAAAATTATATAATTATTTAGCATTGTAGAATAGTAAATTGTTATTATTTTATAAAATACAAATAAATACATTCTAGTTGAAATAATAACTTAAAATATAAATGATGAAATTTGGAAACAGATATGTATAAATATCACTTTAGTTAAATATTTTTACACATATCTTTTTCTAAATTTTTTAATATTAATTTCACATATATAGAACTAATAAAATTAACAAAACCCTCCATTTTTGAGTTGAAATATTAAAAAACATACTATATTTATATTTATTTTTTAAATGTCAATATAATAGTTTTTAAAATGGAAAAATAATAAAAAATACAATTAATTTTTTTTTTTTAAAGTAAGAATTTATTACGTTAGGTAACTTTCACATGTTATTTTCATAGAAAGCTTTTGCCAAAAGATGATCAAAAACACAAAAGACCTGTTAGCACATGATTATTGTAAGTAGGACCAATTTTCCATGTAAGGAAGCTAGATGACTTCCTCTAATGTTTTCAAAACAGTTTGAGTCATAAAAAAATAGACTAACAAAAGACGAATAACAACAACAAAGGGATCCTTTCCTAAGAGTAACTATGTAAAGAGATACTTATGGGTTTCTCGACTTCCTTTAGCTAGGGATTACACTCCCAATCCACCAGTGTTGATCCATAGTAAGGATCGTCATCTTGCTAAGGGTGCACCTCTGAGTGTAGATTGGTTGTTGTGCCTTGGCGGCCGATCTGAGAGATTTTATGTTTTCATATATTTTGTATCAAATTGTTTTGAAGAACGAAGAAACTTACTTTAAGTCACAAAAATTAACCATTTCTCATTGCATTGGGTGCAAGATCCAAAGAAATACATGCTTAGAGAAATGTGTGCTTCCAATCTTATTTTCCCCAAAGCAATTCTGATAAATTCCTCTTGGTACAAAGAGTCTTCGAAAATGTCCATGTCGTCAAACTACTTCAAGTTTTTAGCATTATAATGCATTCTATCATCACATCATTCCATAATTTTCCCACACTTTCAGGTGTCTTATTCATATTTATGATTGAATTGTATGATGTATTTCATAGTTTCAACTTTGTTTATCTGACAATTAGTACATGCCAATCATAATTTTAATGTCTTTGGAGGATAATACTTGTTTAAAAAAACTAATATAAATTTCTCCACACACAAACCCTACAATGACCAAAATTTCAGAGATAATCAAAGTTTCAATCTAGTTACGTCGAAGGTATTTCTCTGTGTGGGCTTTCTATGTGCAAACACTGTTCACTCTGGTGAATTAGCGAACTTAAATTTCGTCCTCCTTACACCTATCAAAGTTTGACACGTGGTTGGTTGGTGGTGGACCTCAAGATTCCCCTCAATCGTATCCCTACAATGACTATCACAATTCATCACCATGTAGTGACCATTAAATTTATGGTGGAGATCGGTTGTGGTTACTGTTGGGAGGTATCATTGCTCAGAACATGAGAATAATTATTCTCAGATACATCTCATTGCCATTTTTCTCTTCTCTGTAACTAATATCCTTAATATAGGGTTCTAATCCCCTATCCCTTGGTTTTTTTAGCGCTTTCCCTTGTAATCCCATGGCGTCCATGATGCTTGCAACTCTGTGAAATGACATCCCTCTATCTCTGATTCAGAAAATGAGAATCTTGTATGATGATGATGCCTCTCAGTGGTCTATTCGGGTGAATGCCAATTCGCCCATCAATGATTGTGAATAGGCCAACACCGAATCTCTATTGTGAGATCAATAACAAGAAGGAGAAGAAGAATATGAGGTGGCAAAAGAAGAAGAAGAATACGAGGACGAAGAAGAAGAGGAAGAGGAGGAAGAGGAAGATGATTTTTGGGGAGAAGAATACTTTGAGTTATGTGAGGATTTAAATGGCCTTCGTGTGGAGGATAAGGTGGTTAATGACAATAAACCCCAAGGTTTGATGTCATTATAAATGGGAAAAAATAAATGTCTTGTGTATAACAATGATGATGAACTGGAGGTGTGTGCAGAAATAGATGTCTTAAAATTCCAGTTCGTTTCTTTGAGTGTCATGCGTCTTAATGGAATTCCAACCCATGTGGGCAAACATCATCATTTTTCTGAAGGTTAAGCTCAAGGAGAAGAAGAAGAGGAGTGTAAATTGGAAAAATGATAACAATAAAATAATTTCGACTATAAATTGTTTGAGCATTGATGACACTGCCTTGTGTCTCCATGGAAGCAAGATTTTGTGTTTTTGCTTGTGTTTATTGTAGGGTTTTAAAGTGAAAAAATTTGTTTTTTTTTTTTTTATTGTAAATGAATGATACTTTTAGTTCCTACATTCTATTGGGCCTCGAATTATGTCCATGTTTTCATCATATGTCATCCTTCATACCCTAAAACCCTAGGTTTTTAACCCATTCCGTATCCTAATTCCATAACTTGCCATCAAATACACTCCATGGTTGGTTATCATTATTTTTCTTAGATTTTATATGAGATGATTTAGTCTTACTTTAATAATGATGGTTTCACTAAGTTCATTTGTCTAAGCATTTTACTGCCATAAGTCTCCACAAGTGAATTTTAACTAGTTACTGCATAGTTGAGTATGAAATTGCTGTAGGTGAAATATGACTTTTTTTTACCAAATGGTGAAGAATATTGACATTCTGAGACTTGCATTGTGCTCAAAATACCATGTTTCATATAACACAGAAACCGTTCGGAAAAATTAATCACCAAAAGGAAGTGAAGGCTAAAACAATTGTTAAGTGTGGTTTTAAGTACATAAACGGGCTGAACATGAACGGTTTGGAAAATTTGGCCACGGTTTTGGGTTAGCCACATGGAGAACCATAATTGGATGAGATAAGCATGGAAGCAACTCCTCCATCTATGCATTGATCAACACAAATCCAACCATAAGCTATTTGAAGGCTCTTTAGAAGATTAGATATGGCATTTGTTAGCGTGATGTTATGTTTTATTTAGAAAATAGTTATGCTCTGCTTTGTATAAAAAAAGCCAAAGCTTTGCATGTAAGAGGAGGAAAATGAGTAATAAGAAGAATGTTGATTAGTTTTTAGAAGAAGCGCTTTGATCAGGAGACATTACATTGACTTATGACATTTGAATCTCCATCTTGAACTTAATATAATTTCAATATGGCATTAAATCTTCTGAGTATCATGGTTTTTCTTTAGTTTTTAGCATTATTGAATTAGCTTAAGACTTGCTCTGGGAGGTTTCCATTGCCCACCACCACCTAGAACAAATTCATATAACCATCGTAGATCATAGGGAAGTCATTTTAATTCATAGATTTATGTTTCTTTCTTCAATCATTCACTAAATAGATTTCGAATTTTCTTGCGTAGATTTATTTTGTAATTACATTGGTTGCTTTATTTTCTTAAATTTGGGAAGGAACCATAAGTACAATGTTGTTAAAGTATTTAAAAATAGAAGAAGAGTGTTAATTCTATACATACATGATCTCATAAATTATATTTACTGTCGTGAATATTTAGAAGGAACCGTTTTAAACTTTGAAGTAAAAGGGATGCATGTGTTATGAATTTAATATTTCAATTCAAACTGAATTTTGTACTCATTGTTCAATATCATGTGCGTTCATCAATGATACAAGTTCTAATGGCATTGTGATTTGTGTGAAATAACCAGAGGTAGAGGGTTACTTATTGATGCAAGTCGTGTGTTGATTTCAACCATTTGTGTGAGAATCATTTGAATATTCTGCATTTAACCACTATGATGCTATCCTATTTGAATTCATCAATGGTCTTCATTTCAAAACTCTCTCTTTTATTTCGTAGAAACAATTGTTATGTTAACAGTTAACATTTTGATTTGTGAATGAATTTTTGATAGGGTAACAATGGTGATCAAGATTAAATTGCCATGAATCTTTAAGTTGCATTATGTACTCAGAATTGCATTGTTTTAGTTAATTAGCAAAATTTGGTTTGTCACGATTTCTTAAGAGTAATTGTCTTAATTAATATTTTATTGAGAGTAATTTCCATAATTGAGGAATGTTTTATTGGAATTGAAACACAGTTTGCATCAAACATAGTTTTTCTTCAGTTTTTCGTGATAGCGTTAAGTCCAAAATAGGGATTGAGTTCTCGTGTTAGATATAGTTAGCATGAAATAAAAATAAGTTTTGCATTTCATTTACAAATTAGAAAATAGTGATTCCTTATGTCCTGCCAATAATTAGATTTCACTTGATTGGAATTCTAATGTTTCCTTTAGCATAAGAACATTTTAGCTGAGCATTATTTTCATTTGGATTAAATCTGGTATGAAATCGATTATGTAGCAAATGGATGAGTGCAGTATGAATCTGATTTGATTGTGATTTCCATAATTTAAATGGTTGAGCTTCTTGAGTGATATGTTTTGTTTGGATTAAAGGTTTTCCTATAGAAGATTTATGAGTAGTGAATTGTAATAATTTGTGATAAGTTCCTCTTAGGTAATGATTAGAATCTACTCATTTGAACAATGTTTTTTTTTTTGTTTATATGATGATCAACAAATTAAGAATTTATATCATGGTTCAATTTATACAGTAGTTGGGTTATTTAAGTAATGATTGGTATTCTCTTTGCAACAGTAATCCATATTACATGTACTGTAAATTCTGAAGTAGCTTGCAATATGGCTTTGCATCAATTTGTTTGTTTTCTTCATTTATGAGTGTATTCTCTAGATAGATATGTTATTATTGAAGTTTTATATAGAATAAAGATCTAGTGTAATAGGCTTCTTCACTTTAGCTTGTTGAAATTGTGAAAGTAGAAATTGATTTAAATTAGTTATGAATTAGAAGAGCATCAATTCTGCCTTTTGAATGTTGAGCTAATCAAGTAGCACATAGGGATTGGGTTATCATTTATTTTCCTTTGATTTACAGTATCCCAGGAATTAGTTTGTGCAATGATTTTGAATCAGATTACTATTAATTTGGTTTGAAAATATCAGTAGCAATAGTTGTCTATTTTATTTCTAAATAAGTGATCGAGTTAAATGAATCATAGTTAAAATATAATAGTGATTCGAGTTTTAAATGAGATATATAGGTTTCTTCACTTCATATTTTCTAGATAAAATAATTAGAGATAGGAATTTGGTATTTCGTACTTCATTATGTACTTAATTTAGGAATAAATTTCATATTTTGTGATGATTATTTTAGGTTAGACACTCTAATCCAGTGTTACCTGCGCTTGTGCCTCGAAGCTTACGAGTCTCGAATTGATAATTTAATGTTCAAAATTATAGCAATATATGTCCCCAACATTTTTGGCGCTGTTGTTGGGGAGGTGCTAAAGGGATTAGAGCTTAGTTTATTTCATAAGCTTTTTTTGTGTGATCTTAGTTGCAGGACAGTCAAAGGGTGGAGAGTGTACAATAAAACGTGAGTGAAGAGCCGCACATCCACTATGGTGGGGTTGCTCCAAAGTTTGGTTGTCCGAGTGAGCAAGTTTGGGATCATCAACTAGCAGGAGAACTTTAAGAATGATTGAGAGCTTCAACGATGTCCCTCAAAGCACTATCTCAAATCCTAGCAGTAGCTAGGGTGTCTTCTTCTCAAGAAGAGTTCATCTTGGCCGCATTCAGGAAATTATCTATCTATCCACAACTAGAAAACGATTTGGAAGTCTCCCTTGATTTCTCCTGCCTATATACCAAGGAGACTGATGAATCATGTACCAAATATGATGGGGAGCATCCATTTGAACCTGAGATTGAAGAAATTTCACCATGTCTAGCCGCAAGCCTTGTATGCATTCCATAGACCAATTATCCAAGTTTGGCTCACGACCGAGGAGGACTTTCAGAGTGGTCCAGAAGAAGAAATGAGCTAATACCACCAGGATTACATCGAGCATTGGTTCCAGATTACAATCCATTCAAAGTACCACTCTCATCTTCAAATACTCTTTGTATCACATCTTTCAAAGTTTTTGATTGTTCATGCTCATAAACCTCCTAAATTTGGTATGTTAAATATGGGCATGGTTATATCTTCTTACCTAATTTGCACATGGGTTCGTTGGAAGTTCTCTTTCAAATGAAGGAGGATTTATTCTATTTAGTGTAGTAGGAGAGTTAGTATTGTAATAAATAAATAAATGAAAATATTAAAGAGAAAAATAAGTCCTTTTGTGAAAATCAGCTTGTCTAGCACAACTGGACAAGGACTTTTCTTGAAAACTAGATAACTGGTGGGCAAGGTTCCTAATAAAGTTTGTAAAATTGTATGAGTTATTCAAATAATGTATCTTTCAAGTCATTATTTTTGTACTCGAGTTGGTTGATGTGGGATTCCTTAAGACCCACCTGCCAATGAGCCTTGTCCCATCGACATCAACACATTATTTGGGACCAAGGTTAGGGTTAGATAAAGTACCTGGGAGCCTACATGCCTTAATAGCAGGTATCCTTGTCATCTACTAAGGAAATAAATCAATGTTTATTAGTGGATGAATCTACAGTCCATTCAACTTCGACAAATTCATTCATGGCTAGTAGAATGTACCTCGTGCCTTGATTCCCATTGACATCAAGGGTGGGATATCTCACAATGGTTAACGACATCATCAATGGTCGGTACCCAACAATTATTGCTTATGTTTCACATTGACACAATTTGTTCACATATGCAAGATTGTACACAGGTGTGTAGTGGTTGAAGACTATATGGTTTTGAGATCTCGACACAGATTTGGAGTAGTTTTGATTTTTGTATAAAAATTTCCAGTATCTTTTACAGAAGTAGTCACCTTTCCTTGGTTGTTTGGGGACATACAAATCCTCAGGCATGTGGGAGAAGGGGACCTTTAGTTCACTCTTCAAACCTTCATTTCATCCTTCATCTCTTCAACTCATCCTTCAACCGTCTTCATCAGATCAGATCAATAATCATATCAACTCCAGCCATTCCATCCTCCACTTCATCTTGGAGCACTAGGAAAATCAATGATAAAGGTAACCTTAGGTAAAATTGGCTTAATATTCTTTAATTCATTAGAAATTTAAGAAATCTTTGATGATTAACCACCACATATTCTATTTTCTATATACCCTCCTTTTGCAAATTCCTTATTCATAATAGAATGCATGCTACTCTAATAAGGTCCTAGTCATGAAAAGAAAAGATATTGGTTCATATAAGCAAAAAAACAATATAGTGCCTTCCCCTCCTACATTCACAAATAATTTCAATTGAATTTATTCAATAAAGGATGAAGTCATTGTTGCCCTTTATAAAGGAACCATCCATAAGCATTGACCTCACAAGAGTAGCATTTGAAACCACCTCATCTCATCCACCATTTCCATTATCAACTATCATCTCATTCATCATTGCCTCCTACCATATATATTACTTATTCGCAATTTGTATCACTCTCAAAATTAAATCTATGGCAGTCAAGTAAGAATAGTGTTGTTCCACAAGAACCAGCACCCTCAAATCTTCATGCCATGTTGCTCCACAAGAACCAACCCTGCCTAAAGCCATGATGCCATAAAAACCTATATGTGAGCAAAGTATTTGTTTGCATGATGACATGCAAAACCTTAGGCATGGGGGGATGTTGGGCCTAGAATTACGCCCATGTTCTCATCATATATCATTGTTCATACCCTAAAACCCTAGGTTTTTAACCCGTTCCGTACCCTAGTTCCATAACTTTTTGTAAAATACATTCCATGGTTGTTTATCATTAGTTTTCTTATATTTTATAAGATTAGATATGATTTAGTCGTGATTTAATAATGATGGTTTCACTAAGTTCATTTTCTGAAGCATTCTATTGTCGAAAGCCTCCACAAGTGAATTTTAACAAGTTACTACAGAGTTGAGTACGAAATTGTTGTAGGTGAAAATATGAAGCTTATGAACAAATGGTGAAGAATATCATCATTTCTAGACTAGAATTGCACTCAGAATACCATTTTTCATATAACCGAGAAACCATTCAACAAAATTCATCACCAAAAGGGAGTGAAGGCTAAAAAAATTGTTAAGTGTGGTTTTAAGTACAGAAACGGGTGGAACCTGAATGGTTTGGAAAATTTGGCCACAGTTTTGGGTCAACCACATGGAGGACCACGATTGGATGAGCTAAACATGGAAGAAACTCCTCCATCCATGCGTTTATCAGCACAAATCCAACCATAAGCTATTCGAAGGCTCTCCAGAAGATTAGATATGGAATTTGTTAGCTTGTTGTTATGTTTTATTTAAAAAATAGTTATGTTCTTATTTGTATAAAAAAAAGCCACGGCTCTGCATGTAAGGGGAGAAAATGAGTAATAATAAGATTGTTGATTAGGTTTTAGAAGGAGCGCTTTGCTCAGGAGACATTATAGTGATGTATATGACATTTGAATCTACATCTTGAACTTAATATAATTTCAATCTGGAATTAAATCTTCTGTGAGTATCATGGTTTTTATTTAGTTTTTAACAATATTGAATTAGAGTAAGACTTGCTCCGGGAGGTGGCAAGGGCCCACCACCACCTGGAACCAAGTCTTGCAACCATCGTAGATCATAGGGAAGTCATTTTAATTCATAGATTTATGTTTCTTGCTTCAATCATTAACTAAACAGATTTCAAAGTTTTTTATGTAGATTTATTTTGTACTTACACTGATTTATTTATTTTCTTAAATTTTGGAAGGAATAATAAGTACAATGTTGTTAAATTCTTTAAAAATAGAATAAGAGTGTTAATTATTACATTATGCAATCTATTCATCAGTAAGAACGTGTATAAGGCAAAGATAAATTATACTGTCATAGAAAAGGAGATGTTAGCCATTGTCCATGTTTTAAACAAATTTAGACATTATGTAACTGGTATCAGACCTTTGTTCACACTGACCATGCAGTCATCAAATATTTAATGAACAAACCAAATGTTAATGCTAGGATAATTAGATCGTTGTTGCTTTTACAACAATTTGATCTAACTATTTTTGATATATCTAGAAAGGAGAATGTTGTTGTAGATTTTTTATCCAGCTTAGCTCTATCTGCAGGTGAAGAAGGAATGGTGGATAATCAGCTGCCAGATGAACATCTCTTTGGTATATCAGAAATATCACCATGGTTTGCTGACATATCTAACTAATTCTTTTCTCGAAAATTCCCTCCTAATCTCTCATTCAGGAAGAGAAAAAAATCCTTAGAAAAAGCGCCCCTTTCACATGGATTAGGGGAAATCTTTTCAAGTTAAGCCCTAACCAAATCTTTAGGAGATGTGTGAGGGAGGAATAATTTTTTAATATCCTCTCTGCATGTCACGATAGCCCATGTGGAGGCCACTTTGCTGCAAAAAGGACTGCTTACAAAGTTTTGCAGGGAGGATACTATTGGCCTACCCTTCACCATGATTCCAGAAGATACACTAGCAGGTGTGACCAATGCCAAAGGATGGGGAAACCTACACAAAGGGATGATATGCCTTTACACCCTTAGGTGGCCCCTGAGCCATTTTATAAATGGGGCATGAACTTCATTGGACCTGTTTATCCACCATTTGGATAGAAAAAGTATATCATATTCTTCACTAACTACCTAGTAAAGTGGGCTGAAAAAAAGTTGTAAAGGTAGAAACTGAGGACAAAGTAGCATAATTTATGAGGGAGAATGTGTTTTACAAGTTTGGGTACCCCAAAGAAGTAGTCACTGATCAGGGGGCAAAATTCACTTCTCATCTCATTGAGAATATTCGAAGGAGGCACAAGATTAAGCATAAGACTTCTACTACCTACCACCCTTAGGCGAATGGCCAAGTGGAAGTAACTAACATAGTCTTAGAGAGTATCCCCACCAAGGTTGTGAGCAGCAATAGAAAATATTGGGTGGAAAAATTGGTAGAAGCTACATGGGCCTACAACACTACTTGGAAAACAACAACATGATTAACTCCTTATGACCTAGTATATGGCAAGAAAGTTCTGCTTTTAGTTGAATTTGAATTCAACACATTGAGGATGGCAACTGAGCTAGACCTAGAAATTTCAAAAGCCCAAAAAGAAAGGTTTATAAAATTAAATGGATTGGATGAATTCAGGATGGAAGCACTCCTCCACACAGAGGTCATTCAGCTACAAAGGAAGGTCTAGCATGACAAGAATATTAAGGAAAATACCTTTCAAGTCGGAGATTGGGCGATGTTTTATGACTCAAGGTTTAAGGACTTGAAAGGAAAACTAATGACAAGATGGTTGGGACCCTACAAAGTGGAAAAATGCTATGATAATAGTGCAGTTCAGATCAGAACCATAGATGAGGAAGGAATTCCCCTACTTGTCAATCAAGGAAAATTTGAAGGATGGAAGTTTATCGTAAAGTCTATAAACCTTGGTGAATCTTACTAGTACCTAATATGGAAATTGTAAAAGGTTTGGCAATATTTTTGTTAAAATATTTATATTTGTACTAATTTTATATTAGTTTATATACATTTTTTTCTATTTTTAAGGTAAAATAATTTTATACTATAAAATGTGGGCGAATCATTTTTAGAAAAAATGGAAATTGGCGAATCTTTTTTTCTAGAAAAAAAACATGGAAAATTAGCCCAACTACGAATATTAGCCCCTAAAATTTTCTCTGTTTTCAATGGTTACAAACTGAAGGTTTACAAGAAGCTGCTATCTAGGGCAGAATTTATAAATTCCATAAGAAGGGAAGTGTATGTCATGGGAAACTCCATAGTTTCCAATGGCTCCTAAAGAAAAGAAAAGAAAAAAGAAAAGAGAAAAAAATAATAAAGAGGCATGGGTGAAAAGCTCTCTGAGGCACCCTTGGCAAACTCCAAGGTTGAAAACCTCCATGAGGTAGTCTTGGAGCAAAAAAAAAAAAGAAAAAACAGAGAATAAAAGTTCCTTGGGTGAAAACCCCTTTGGGGCACCCAAGGCGGGCCTCTGGGTTGAAAACCTCTATGTAGGTAGCCCAATTTCCTTCAAGAAAAAAAAATAAAAAGAAAAAAGAGAAATAAAAATAAAAATAAATACCTATGCATTTATGTGTTTTTCTGTTTTGCAGGTTCACAGTTGGAGATGGTTTTTAGGATCCAGAGGAGCGATTTATCTTCCTTATTTCTTCTTATCTACTCGAACACTCCATAAGACACTCCATCATCCATCCCTTCATCCATTTCACCCACCAGATAGGAAAAAAGTTCATTTTTTTTTCCTAATCTTGAATTTCTACAGGCAAAATAGGAAGCTACATGATTCCTGTAGCACTACAGGAAACTTCTATAAATGCTATAGGAAACTCATTTATGAAGAAAAAGGTTGTCTAAGAAGTTTTTGAACTTCATTTAGGGCATGATAATATGTGTTTTTCTTATGCCTACAATTCCCAACATCCTATTTCACTCCATGCGCAAGGTTTCATTATCTAAACCCTATGTTGCAACTTGGGTAGCTAAATCATTAAAAACATGGCATAGGAACCATTTCTCTTGCCTACCCTCCACTCCATTCATCCCATTACTTCCTCCATAGCTTCGATAGCCCATTTCCCTCCATTCCTGAACAAACTAAAGCAAGAAGAGGCAAGGAACAAACTACTACAAGTATCAGAGAGTTTCCTGTAGAAAATCTGTGTATGGTACAACAAGGCAAAAAGATGAACGAAATATGATATGGATGACTCCAGGAGACCACTAGCAGACTCCAAAGGGAAAATCACACTAGAAATATAATTTGAAGCCCTCCATGTAGTACCTACAAAAGAAATAAAATAATAAAATGTTAAGCATCTCACTCATAAAAGACAAGCAGCTCACTCAGAAAAAGATGCTCACTTAGAAAACACAAAAACAATATCAACACGCATCAAATAGAAGACTCAGGCACATCACCAAGCTCCTTGCACTAGCTCCTGCAAAAAATAACCAATGCCAAGTAAGCTCAGGTATGGCCTATCACCCCTTGCCGTGCATCCATAATGGCCAAAATAGTTAAATGTCGAGATTTATAAGTTTAAAGGGGGAAAAGGTGGCCACTTAACTTGGTCACCTTTGTAAGTGAAACTAAAGGGAAAGTGAAAGTGCATGACACCTGTGCATGTCAAATTGAGTCAAGTGAGAGTGGGTGAGTACGAAGGGAAGTTATCACGAGGTCAGCAATGATTAACTGAAGTTGGGGCCCACGGTCTCTAAGAGAAAACTTGATTTGAGTACGAGTCACCACAATGCTCCAAATTTGGTTAAAAATTCCAATAAAGGTAAGATTTGTCTCATTTGAACCATTATTTGGAGAATTTGGAAGAGCATCAAGTGCAAGGGAGAAGTGGGAGCAATCAGAGGAGCAACATCGAAGTTTGGGATTGCATGCACCATTGTGCTACAGGAAACAGTGTTTTGCTATAGGCAACTTAAGAAGTACACCATCAGAGGCTTAGATGGCAACACAAAGTTTCATGTGGGTGGATTGGATTCCCAAAGCCTACATATATCACACCAAAATATAAAAGGACCAAGGTAAGTGGATTTTCATCCTCCAGCACTAAAATTCCTCCATGTAATTCACACTTAGAAAAAGCATATTTGACAGTTAAAGGGTAAAATAATTTTCTTGTGTTTTTCTTCAAGGTCTCCATCTCCAAAAATCACCTCTAATGTCTATGGGAGCCTATAGACATTAAGATAATTAGGTAGCACACTTAGGTTATGGAAATCTTCCGAAAGCACCAAGTATAGGGTTCTTTGAGCTATTGAAATGTTATGATGATGAAATAGCTAAATAATTTGCAGTAGCCCTACAGTCACATTCAGAAGAAAGATCCACCACTGCGATAAGAGGACTAGCCATCAATATATCTCCTGAAATCATAAGAAAAGTTACCACCTTTCCCTTAGGAGTCCAATGGGTCAAGGAAAGAATGCCTAGCACTGCAGCCAAAAAAATTTCTTCCTACATGGAGAGAAGTATATTGAAGATAAAAATGGTGTGAGAAGAGAGATCCTCCCATACCCCTGGGATGAAGTTGCATTCCACATCATGAAATTCATCTCTTGTGAAGGCAGATTGAGTGTTGTTTATGAGTATAGTTTTAGGTTGTTAAATGAACTAAGGTTTGAAGGAGAGATTCCACTCAAATAGAGATTAAGTGTCCCTCACTTTCTCCTAAACTCCATCACTGATATAATCCATAAAGTGAGACAAAGGAAGTATCATCATTTGGCCCATCATGGCCTGATAAAATTAATTGTGTATGATGCTTTGAGAAGGCTAAACCTACCTATATCCTGGTCCTCTTTTATAGACATGGATATGGACACCTTTATAGCTACCCAAATAGGGCAAACCTCTGCTTCTATCCCCATAGAGGAAGAAGTAGAAGACGAGGAAGAAGAAGAGGAAGAAGAGGCAGAAAACAAAGAGGAAGAAGAGGCAAAAAATGGAGAGGAAAAGGAGGATATGGAAATTGAGACAGAGAACATAGAGGCAACAGAAAGAGAGAAACAAGAAGCTAAAGGAAAGGAAGAAGAAAAGACTGAGAAAAAATAAGATATGGACCCTATCTTAGGCCATGAAACCTCCACTCAAGACACAAGCATGTAACTTGACATCATATACCAAGAGGTAGCTACCACTTTCACTACTTTGAGAACACCTATTAAAACAAAAAGAAAGAGGCAGACACCTATGTACTTCAGAACTAGGAAAAGTCATAGGGTGAGACAGGGAAAGCCATAAACTTCCACCAAGAGCCCTATCACCATTGAAGAATCATCACAAAAGGAGGAGGAAATTGTATTAGAGGAAGGAAGGGTACAAGAAATCACTTCACCCATAAGGACCCCTGTAACATATATCATAAGACTTTCAGCTAGGTTGGCATCCCACACACTTCATGCAACCTCCATTGACCCTTCAAGGAGTAGAAAGAGTGAAAATCAAGAAGAAGTGAGTCTTTAGCAAGAAAAACTTAGGTAGTTACAGGAAACTCTATTTTTTCTACAGGAAACTCTGGCAAGCACATATTTGGAGAAAAATGCCTTAGTTGAGGAGGAAAGCACAACCACAAAAGTATAAGAGGATAAGGAAGCTGAGGGAAAGACACAAGAGGAAATACATGATGAAAAAGAGGGAGGAAAAGATAAAAAAGAAGAGGCCACCTCACCAAAATAAAATCCCAAAGATGTTGCAATTTTGTGAAACCCTGGCACTCAACCCAATCTTAGCTCTTACTACACCTATATTAAGGGGGGTAGATTAATTCCTTAAAAATTCACAATTCACTTGTTTTATTAGTTGGAGGAAGAGAGGGAACACACTCATCATTGGATGAAGCTTTCCACAACTAAAGGAGTGTATGATATAGGGGTCATGGAAGGAAAAGTAGCTGAATTGGGAAAATATTTATCTAATGTGAGGCTCAGAGAGTCAGTTTTGAAGGAGCAGCTTCAGAAAGCACAGTCAGAGAATGTAGCGCTACAAGAGAAGCTTCAAAAAAAAGGTAAACAAGTGACCTCCATGGAATATTTGTGCATGGAGGCCATTCAACACATGTATCCTTTAGATTCATATGCTATTTACCTTCAGGAGCAGTGGCTCCTCTTTCAAATTAAATCTTTAGCCTCTCATGGATCCTTACCTTTCCAAAATTGTAGACAATTCATTGATTTTTTAAATTAAGCTAGCATGGTTGAAAATATGAAGATGGTAGAGTTTTGTACGCATAACCTTGTGTTAAGAGATTTAAATATTTGGGACCCCAATCCTATAATGGGGGATATGCAATTAATGGATTTAGCATCATGGATGGTGAATGAGGAGACAAGAGCACAAGAGATGAGGAGGGTTATGAGAAGAGAAAACAAACAACCCTTACACCTTAGGGTGAGATGTTCAGCCCTAGAGGAGTCATCAATAACCATATGAAGATTGAAATATATCCTGAACTATCTAAAAGGTACCTCCATACACAAGCTTAGGAGATAGCTCACTTTGATGATGTTTCTAGGCTAATAGGAGATGAGTGCATTATGGCTAGCCAGAGGAGATGGAAAAACATCCATTAAAACCTTAGAAACATGGAGTACCATAATCCAAAAAGATTAAGAGGTGACTTGGAAAGGGCACCATTGTACAAGAGGGCCATGCAGGCCTGAAAGGTTCAATGGCTTGGTCTAAATCTCAGTCCACATTTAGTGCTGGGGCTGAGTGGTGGGAAGGACTAGGATGAATATAACAAAGAATGGGAATAAGTAGAAAAGAATAATGGGTTTTACCCAACTTAGGGGACTCCCATACTTCTTCCTTGGGAAGTCAGAGGGTGCATCAAGGCTTTAAAGGAAATGTAGAAGGAGGATTAGTTGGTCATAGGATGAGCAACCATTTAGTAGGGGGGTGATGATGAGCTCCATCATTAGGTACATTTGGAGGGGTTACTAGTCACCCTTTTACCTGATTAAATCTTTATTCTTGCATTTTTATTATATTATGGTCTTATGATGCTAGTGTAGGTGGTGATTGAGGCTTAACATACTTCGAGTACCTAACATAATATTAAATGCAGGAACATCATGAAGATATGGCGTTTTTGTGAAGATTTTTTCATAAAAACTCTGAGTAGATAGAAAGGAGAGATTTTAGGGGGTTTTCCACCCTCCTTAACTCCCAAAGGTAGCCAAGGGATCCTCGAGATTCCCTCCAACAACTCAAAATCAAAGGAAACCAAGCAAACTCAAGACCAAGCGCACTCAAGCCATACTTGGAGTGTAGTGGAATCATCACCTATTTTCTAGGAAGTTTTTAGTAGCTACCCTTTAGGTTAAATAGAGTTGAGAAAGAGCTCATTAGGATTCAAATTTTGGAGAAAGTCATTAGGCTCTTTTCTATTGTAATATGTTTTCCAAGACTTTCATGGATGTAATGAGACTAACTTTTTGAAATGAAATGAGTATTCATAATTTTACTTATTTATCTAGTTGCAAAGAGATGGGCTTGTGGGTTAGGGCCTAATCCATGTGCCTCAGCTTCTCTTGTGTAATAATTCTTTCCTTTCATGTCATTTAGCTAGTTTTACTTATGAATAGTTAGCTAGTTTGTTGGTATTTTCATTTATTGTTTTGCTTTGCTTCCATTTTTATTTTGTTATAGATTTAGTCTGCTTACATGAGGGGTAGAATAGGTGATAAACTCCATAAATTTGTGAGTCAAGCCTCTCCCTCTCACCTCTGTCAATAGAGCTTTAGGAGGGTAGACCTTCCCCACAGACAAAAAATGAATTTTAGTTTATGATTTCTTGGAATAGACGAGATTAGTTGCTATAATTCCATGAACATGTTCAGTATGTTATGATAGATATATGTTTCTAAGATTAGGATAGATTTTCTTTACAAATTCAAGTCATCTTTTCCACTGTCTTTATCATGAATTTGTCCATATTTATTTCATGAATAGGTAGTTTGATTGCGGGTACAGGTAGCACAGCTAAGGAGAAGTTCCCCAACACCTCTAACTTCATCTCTTATCTTCCTTCATCCCTCTTTTCATCAAAATCACCATCAACCCTGTTTTCATATTTTTCTTCCGTACACCCTGAGAAAAATATAGGGGTGCAAGATAGGCCTCCCAAGAGGCTCTGAGCTTTGCCAAGGGGGGGGCCACCTCCTACTCATCCTCATCCACCTTCACACCACCTTCACTACCCTTTTGTCCACTTCTTTTTTTCCTCAGATTTCCCTCGGCCTATTTCCTGCATCAATTGAGGACTTGCCTGTAGCACTACAGGAAACCTGTAACAGCACTTAGAACAACACCTATGGGCCCCTCCTTAAGCCTAGAAACCACCATGGCCACCTTCTACACCTGTAAGAACCACTCATACACCTCCAGTTGTTTGGTCAATTTAATTGTCTTAAATTGATTACATAAATTATTGATTGGAGTTGGTAAAGTAGTGAAGTGCAAGTGCACAATATATGGTAGAAGCCTCTTTTATTCATTTAGTTTATTGGTGTGATGATTGGATTTGTAGAGATTACTTCTAAGGATAATTCTATTCTTATGTTCATAATGAAATTGATAAGCTTAAATTATAACTAAGCTATAAAAATCAACATGTTTTCTACTCTGTAAAACTGAAACAAACTTTCTCTATCATATGAAGAAATCGTAACTAATTTGTTTGCTAGTCTCTAAAAATTCTTATTCTCTAACAGTCTTGTGCATGAAGATAAAATCGAATTCTAGAAAACTGAATTTATACATTTTTATGTTTTTGAAATGAAATGTTATGGCAATACAAATTGTAAATAAATCACTCATGAACAGAAAAGAATGCACTTATATGCTGAAAGGAAATCACTCAATCACTACTGTTTCGAAAAGAAATTGCTCATGCTCTTGAAATAAACCACTCATGAACTTGTAAAAATACTCTAAAATAAATCAATATTGCTCTAGAGGTAAAACTATGAATCCTCTGCAATTTGACAATTTGAAAGGAAAGATTTATGAATCTATCAAATGATAAAGAAGAATTATGAAAGCATCTCCATTAAATAACAAAATGAAATTCTGGGAGTAACTACAACAAATGACAATTTGGAATTCTAGAAACAACTATGGCAAATGAAAAATTGGAATTCTGAAAACAACTACGGAAAATGACAAATTGGAATTCTAAAAATTACTATGGGAAATGACAAATTAGAATTCTGAAAATAACTACATCAAAAGATGAAATGAAAACATGAAACAACCACATTAAAAACATAAAATGCATAACCTTCACTATTTGTAGGGGCCCTCCACAAACAGGAGGTCAAATATTTACTCCAACATTTAGCTGCGCATCAAGTCTTCAAGGTTCTTCTTCATTAAAAATGAATGAAAAACAAAGTTTTAGAACTTCACAATATGCTTCAAAAAATTAACCTCTCCTCTTTGTTTCAATATAGTGTTTGTATAGGGGTTGCAATGTAACGTCATGGATATTAATATTGCTAAAGATAAGAACTAAATAGACACCTATTTTCCATGAATATGATGAAGAAAAGCCCATTCCAACCTTTGTTTGCTTGACTGGGAATTTAATGACACATGGGTGCAATGTTTGCTCATGAAACTGCAAAATAGAGCTCCAAAGAACCTGAAATATCTCCGAAATGGTAGAAAATTTGGGAAAAATACTCACAGAGAACTTAATTGGGCCCATGCTGAACAAAAAAAATGTTTTTATTTTGCAAGATTCGCTTTATTTTGCTCATAAAACACGTTTGAAGTTGACTTGTCAGAATTGCTTTGATTTTCGCTTGATCTTTTCCTCGATTTCCACATGTGTGAGCTGGGTGGAATTTTTCCAACAACAATCCATATTGGAGCTTCTAGAAACAATATCCATGTGTTGGATTTCATTCTAGAGTGGTGCTACTACCTTAACCATGGAGACAACTACGAAAACTGTAGAAACTTGAACTGTCAAACTATCATTAATAAAACCATGCATAATTCTATTTAATTCATTAAAAATAATATAAATAATAATAATAAACCATGTAAACATGTATGTGGGAATTTGGTGCGTTTATGAAGAAATATGGTTAAAAATGATGACAGTGGGTGAATGAAATGATGCGAAAATGGATGGTTTCATCAACAAAATTATGAGAAATTGGAGGCTCAACATTCCCCCACACCAGATATTTTCCATGTCCTCATGCAAACAAAGCATTGCAAAGTTTCATAATCTAACTGGTTTCTTGTGTTCCTTTATTTTGTCATTTCAACTAAATCCTTGACCAAAGCTCCAAGAGAGAAATATTAAACCTTTATCTCAATAAGATGCACTTTTCTCCAACCCTTCATTATTTATTATATGAAACTTGTGTGAAAAGAAATTATTCCCACATAATAGTATATTCAAGTACTTGTCACTATTTTAATTGTGCTCGAATTGTTCAATCCTTGGTAGAATACCATATTGTGAAGAACACATCAAGACTTTTACTCCATATATGGAATGTTCTTTCTATCCTTGTGAAGTTCATCCAATTAGTATGGATGAAAATGAACATAGGTTGCAGCCCATAATGATTGTCTTCATATATTCCATGTATAGAAACCAATCATATTTCAACATTGTTATGAGATAATTTCTTCAAGAACTCACAAATTGATGAATGAAGAAGACTTCCCAATGTGAATCTTTCGACAAGCTGACTTGCACATAACACAAAATAAGAGTTGTTGTTGAGGGTTATACAACTCATCAAACCCTAAAATATGCTTCCAAGTGATTTCAAGAGTGTGTGAAAAAAACATTGTTGCAATCTTCTTCTTGTGGCTTTCTACTCATCATTTCTTGGCTTCCATTAAAAATCTGAAGATGAGCAATATGACACATAATTTAAGTTCTCCATGTACTTTTTGATCATGTGCTACAAACATGTGCCATGACGTCAATTTTTTCTATTTGTAAAATCATTCTTTTTCTCACAAACATCTTGTTGATGGAACATTAAGGAAACCATGGATTAATAAGAAGAGAAACTTTAAACAAGGGAGTGGTGAAAACATAGAAGAAAATCATTATAACCATGGAAAACAATGTGATGATTGCATTGGTGGTAGGAATTTTTTGATAAAGAATTAATCATAACTTGTGGGATTGGTTGTTAAAAGGTTTGACAAAACATAATGGGAGAAAAATTGGAACTACATGTTTACAATAGCTTCTCATCAAAATTTCTAGAATTTTTAACAAATTAAAAAGTTTATGCCAAGTTTTACCTCAACTTTACCTTTTGGAAATGGATAAGAGAATAGGATACGATGGATGATTTGGTGTTGATTTGGCTCAGGTACTCTGCTCCATGATGCGTTGACCTCCACTTTGACCTTGCTCCACAATATCTTTTTCATGTAGCATATTTGTTTTTCCAATTTCTCTCAAATGGTAAATCAAATTCTCCTAAAATTTTCTGACGTTGTTACTATTAATATTATGCATCTCCCCATAAAACATCTCATCCAATGGGTGCCCGGATCTCGAGACAAATGATAAATGGCTGTAGGTTAAAGTGGTCAATTTATTGAAAACTATGCACTAGAATTTTCAGAAATTTTTTGTGCTTATTTACCCTACCTCAATGCATTTACCATAAAAATTTCAGGCCCAATGGATACACGGTTTGTAGGTTAGGATCAAATCAATTTCTGCCATGTTTCACCTTTCACGTTGCCCAATGTTGTAACAAAAACATATGCCATGAACTCATTTTGAGGCCAAATTGAGTGATTCGAAATGGAAACCATGTATTTTTACCTTTTCTACTGCCACATGCCTTCAAAATACCATTTTGATGAAGAAAAAATGATGTTGTGCAAAAATACCAAAATCTTCCATAATCTGTCAAAAATGGTGAAAAATGAAAATATGCCTTAAAAACCCACTTTAAATGCCCTTAAAAATTGTTATTTTTTGAATTATGAGTGTGTCTTACTCAATTTACCATATTCTAAGAAAATCCAGAAGCTCATAATTTTTTATTTCTGCTCCAATATCTTGCAATATTTGTGCCAAAACTTCGTCTAGAAAAAAACTGCTACAACAAAAATAGTCTGCTACAACAATAGCCATAGAAACTGCATCTTTCCACAGTTGTTGCAAAAAAAATGTGAAATTTTGCAGAAGATTATTTTCTCTGATTTTGAACTTCTGATTTGAATTGTGTACTGCATGCTAAAGTAGAAACCATGAAACATACTGCATATTGACTGAAATTTATTATTTTGCTTGAAATGAAAATGAATGAAAAAGTGTCGTAATGGTGCCATCATGTTATTGTTGAATGAAAAAAGGATTAAAATTCTACCACAATAAACCAATAAAATGTACTGCTGCAAGTTGTTGTTGATTCCATAAAACTATTAGTCTTCATCAAAGCCAAAATTCATGGTACAATTATTACCATGTGAATGAATGTGTTGAAGTTGAGCATGGGAGGAAATCATTGGATTACCGATCAATGATGAAAATCGCTAACCAACGCGAGACAACTGATCGATAATGTGAATGAGCATCAAGGTAACCGAGTGCATCTTGACAGGGACGAATGAAAATGTTGAAGTAGAGTCACCTGCAAGATCTAACAATCAAGAGACATTGTTTTACTCCCATTGTTGTCAACGAGGAGGCTTTCCATTGATGTATGCAAGTTCCAAGGCACTCCAAATAATCTCTGATCTTGATCCCGGATAATGTGTTGAGGTCGATGGGACAAGATCTATTGGAAGGTGGACCTTAAGGAATTCCACATCATCCAACTCGATCATAGAACCAAAAATTATTTGAAGAACCATAATAATAGATTGAAACCACCATGAAATTGCAGAACTTATTGTGAAATTTGCTCGTTAGTTGCCTGTTTTTCAAGCAAAGCTCATGTCCAATTGTGCGAGCAAGTTGGTTTTGACAAAAGGACTTATTTTTCTCTTTACTTTTTATTTTTTATTATTTATATTTCCTACTCTACTTGAAAAAGAAATCTTGTTCAATTATATGAATACTTCCAATGGAACCATGTATATAACAAGATGATGGATAAAATCATATGCAATTTTGAAATATACTCTTTGATATGTGCCAGTATATGAGAGACCAATTGCGTTGATTGAGATGATGTCAAAAGATACTGAAGAATTAAGCAATTGGATCCGATGGCTGCCCTAAACCAAGATTCAATGTAATCTGGTATTCCTTGGTTGTCTTCTATCATGTCATGCAAGTCTTCAAAGATGTGATCTTCATTCATAGAATTTGGTGATAGTCATGTAAGAAACTTTTCAATCTCAGGTTCTTACAACTTCTCTTTATCAACAACCATCCATGATTCTTGGACCTTATGTCAATATTCTTCTTTTGGTTGTTGTTCTTTAATGGAAGTTGGTGAATCATTTTACAATGCTTCAAAATTGTAAGTGGATTGAGGTGTTTTATTGTTGGGGATTTGAAATGGTTGTGCAGGTAGTGGAGTGGGAATGGATGTTTTGGGTGCTTGTGTGGTTGTTGCTAGAGTCGGTCCTTACAGCCCTCCGCTAGAGAACATTTCACTTTTTGCATATCATTTTTAGGTGTCTCGCTCACTTCACTTCATTGAATTTCGCTAGGGGCATGCCATTGACTGACGAGAGGGTTTAGTCTTCTTGTATTCCCTCATGCTTGTACCTGCTGGGCTCATTAAAAATCCTCAAAAATCATCAAAGTTCAGGTCACGTCATTCATGGTCATAAATAATTATTTTCGTCAAAAAGAGTCTCTTAGTCCTAGAGTCTAGGGTTTCAGTCTTTTGATATACTTAATAGATGCCCGCAGGCCATGAGGATGGTTTTGCAAAAGTTCTTAATTCAAGTTTTCATCATCAAAAACATTTGAAGACATTTCTAGTTCAAAACTCTGTTTTGAACTAGAAATTGTCAAATTTATTTTTTTGTAAAAATTATGTATTTTTTCCACCATAAAAAGTTCAAAGCACCCTCTGGTCTTTGCCAAAGTCAAAATGCCAAAATCCCTACAAAAATAAAATCATCACATCAGTCCAAGACTCAGAAAAAACAGTGAAAAGCCAAAAGACAGAATTGCATTAAATGACAAAGTGCCAAAATTGCCAAACATTACAAAGTGGGTTATGGAGAAAATAAAAATCAAATCTGATTCTTGTGAGATATTTCTCAAGCTATATAAACCATGGAAGACAAATCATTTTCATAAGTTTCCAAAGAAAAGTCGAGTTTGGAGTGTTGGAGAGCAAAAAAGTCGTTTTCAGAGCCGTGGAGTTGAAGTGGAAGTGCGCGCAGCGCATACAAGTGGCGCGCGACACACACACGGCGCGCGACGCATTGGGCATCACAGGCCTGTGCATTTTTGCACGCGCACGACGCACACACAGCGCGCGGCGCACTGGGCATGCGTGCGGCGCATAGATTTTTAGGGCCGGAAAACTTCAGTTCACCACCCAAATTCGCATCAAATCACTTCATTTACTTGCAAGTAAGTTATTCATGCCTACTTAGTGACTCATGAACATGCTGTGGTGTTTTGAAAGTGGAGAAAACAAGTGTTTGATGTGGTGAAATGTAAACCCTATGTTCATTGCCAAAATCACTCCATAGGGTTTTGAAGGACATGTTAGTGATAATGTGGGGGTTTCCAAACTTGTGTTATTGATATATATGCCCATGCTCTCTATTATTATTGGTGTCATCGCTTATTGTTTACCATAGCCTCATGCTCTCTCTCTCCTATTCAAATCATTACTGTCATTACCATTATCATTGTCACACTGTTTATCATTTATATTGTAACACAGTCCCATATTCACTATTCCCCATTCTCCATTGACAAAGCCTAACTATCATTGCAAGGGTTGTTTCTTTGTCCTACACTACATTACACTCCTTCCTACTCACTTGTCAAAATCCCCATGTAGTCAAGCAGTGGATATTTTCCATTTCAAACTTATTTGACAGTACCTTTATCATTATGGTTTTCCTATAGCACCTTGATACACATGTGACACATTTGGGATTTGAGCATACACTGAAACTCTTGTTTTTCACCATACCTATATCAGCATATATTTGTCAAACATCTTGATTTCAGCACCATGTCAAAGACGGATTCATTTTATGAGCAGGAGTATGACAGTGATTCCACAGCAGAGATTAATGTGCCACGGAGGTCTCACAAAAGTGGCAAAAGTGGTAGGCATGTCAGGGAGGAGCCTACTTATTTGGCTCAATTGCAGGCTTGCCCGCTTGCAATGGATTGTTTTCAACATCAGTCATGTTTCCAGTACTGTGAGATGATTTCACAAACCCAGCATCATCATGAACTAGCTCGCCTATTTTTTCTACATCTACATGATGGTCGTGTAAACCTTGCCGGAGTAGATTTCATTCTGTCACCAGAGACCATTTCTCAGGCCACCGGGATACCAAACATAGGAGAGGAATGGAACAAACGACAGCAGCTAGAGAAATCCTACTATGAGCCATACATCAAACCTGGGTATTTGAGGCAGCTGAGCAGGGTATTTCCATTCATATTTCTGAAGGATGAGTTTGCACCATTGATGAAACTCATCATTCGATATTTCAGTTGCGAGGGCAGATTCTCGCGCCTCTATGCGTACCATATCCGTTTGTTGATGCATTTCACGAGGGTACGTATGATGAGCATTCCATACTTCATGTATCGCAACATAGAGAGAATGACATTTCTTGTACAGAAGAAGACCCCAACACAGCAGCATAGCAGCATATATCATTACGCGCTGATCAAAATCATGGTGGTACATCAGCTGACACAACAGGGTACATCATCTCCCGTGACTTCTTCACAGCATCACAGCCGCTTCCCGAGGTAGTTCAAGATGAGGGAGGGCCTTCACACCAGATTGATGCTCCTGAGACTGAGCATATCAGCGCTCCAGTGTATGTGACATATCAGCGAGGCCACAGAGCCTTATTTGCAGCTACACGACGGGTACTATCTCCACCCGAGGTGGAAGGGGTCTCGTTGACTTCATCAGCAGAGTGAGTATTATCTCCACATGGTGTGGAAGGGGTCTCGCCTTCTTCATCAGCACAGGTACAGGTTCAGGACAGAGGCAAGAGGCCTATGCATGGTGAGGGCCCTTCAGGAGGCCGAGACACTGATTTTACACTCATCGATGTTGATGCGAGTTCTCCTATCTCTCCTAGCTCCATGAAGATCGACAATTGGCCCGAAAGAGACGAGGTGACATGACACTGGCTGATCAAAATACTTGACTCACGCATGTTAACATTCATCTGGAGAAGTGTTTGGCAAAGGCCAATAGAGACAAAGACATGCTCCGTCATATGAAAGGTCATTATTGGGCCCGCATGCACGTCTGCAAAGCAAAAATGAAGATTCTGAAGAGAAGGTTGAGCAGAGCACTGAAACGACGAAAGAGGCCTGATCCACTCCAGATTTTGGCCGAGGCTTCATTAGCTGAGCATGAGGCATGATGGGGAATATTCTCTCCGAATTTTAGCAAATTTGGAGAAGTTTTTGTCATTTTGGAAAATTTTGGTCTCAAAACAGGTTTTTCAGCCCAACGCGTAGCGCATCACGACGCGCGCTTATGATTGGGACACTTGCTGGACGAAAAATTTGTATTTTTGGATTTTTCATGGTAATTTATGCATGCTCAGAAATGGCCGAAGCATTTTACCAAGTTATGGATGATCAAAAGGGCCAAAAACACCATGAAAATCACCTTTCTGCCACCTTTTGCACCAGCAGGAAGTACTTGTGGGAGAATGAAGTTTTGGAGGGGAAAATGAGCTCTAAATTCGGAAATTCCACTTGGGTTGGATAGTAGACATCCAGGGATTTCCAACAAGCTATCATGACCTTGATTTTGATGCCGGGAAGTACCCCAAAAGTAGGCTGAAAGGTGCACAACGCATAGAGCTCAAGCGCGCAGCGCATAGAGAAAATTGGCTAATTTTTCATCTTCCAGCTCAGGATTTCGGCCAGTTGGACCAGTTTTGATTGTGAATGTAATTTTTGAGTTATCTTGATGTAATTTTGTGGTTTTAATGTAACTTTGATTCACTTTTACCTATTCTAGATGATTCACTCCCAAAAAAGTGAAAATCAAGTCAAAGAATCAGTTTCCTTCCTTTTAGAGGCAAGTTGTTTGGCTGCTTAGATTTTAGCTCCTTGTTTAGAATTGGTTAAAACTGATCCTAGAAGCATGAGCTCGACCCCTAGAGGCATGGAAAGGGGTTATAATTGTCTATTTATTGTATTTTCTGAGACACTTTCAGGGTTGGACTCTTGGGAAAAGTTTGGCACACTATTGTACATATTTTTTGCATTTTGGCTAAGGAAAGATCAGAGGTTTTGCAGCACCTGTTGGGATTCTTGTGGCTTTTATTTTTGATGGTGTGTTCTCTCTGTTATTTGTAAGTTCCTTAAATGTTTAATGTATTCCATTCCCTTCTTTTGCTTCTGAAACTAAATGAATGAGTAAATGAGGTAGAATCCATTAATTCCAGTGCTCTGCCTTTAAATTTGTTTAGTTTTATATGTTTTCGCCAGTTTGGAGAGGATCCTTGTGCTCCCTTGCCCTCTTCAACTCCTTGTCATTCTGATCCATCCATACACATAATAAAAAAGCATCAAGACTACTGCCTACCTTTCCCCAACTCGAATTCTGCAAAGATCTGGCCTCATCCCCGAGCCCAAATTTGTTTTTCCCATTTTTTCAACAGAAACCCAAAAAATAAAAATCAAACATTCCTATCTATTTACTAGCCTAAAATCAGTTCCCATTTTAAGTCATCTCGCACCCTATTGCTCATTTTATCGAGATTGACTGGAGAGAGCCCTCTCCTGTCCTCGTAGGGCTAGCTACGAGGCTGAGCTTGGTTTGATGTTGCCTCGATTTTTGCCTTCTTCAGCCTGAGGCAGATTTGCCAGTTTGGAGAGGATCCTTGTGCTCCCTTGCCCTCTTCAGCTCCTTGTCATTCTGATCCATCCATACACATAATCAAAAAGCATAAAGAATACTGCCTACCTTGCCCCAACTCGAATTCTGCAAAGATCTGGCGTCATCCCCGAGCCCAAAATTGTTTTTCCCATTTTTCCAACAAAAACCCAAAAAATCAAAATCAAACTTTCCTATCTATTTACTAGCCTAAAATCAGTATCCATTATAAGTCATCTCAGCCCCTTTGAATACCTTTTGCCGAGATAGACCCAGAGAGAGCCCTCTCCTGTCCTCGTAGGGCTAGCTACGAGGCTGAGCGTGGTTTGATGTTGCCTTGAGTTTTACCTTATTTCAGCCTAAGGTAGATTCGAGCTCTAACATAGTGGCGACCATACTGGGGAATAATCTCAATGGTTTTCTAGTTGGTGTGTTCGTTTCATGAGTTATAGATGGAGTCTGAAGTCACGCCAGGTAGCTTTCGAAATGCTTTTGCCATGCATAAGCGGAATTAGATAAACATTGCTTCAGTCGATCTCCGGTTTAGCTTGTGAATGTAGCACTTGGTTTGCAAATTACCCCAGTACACTTTTTCATTCTAGACTTTTGGATGATTGAGTCTAGAAGTCGATAGGCTGAAAATAATCGGTTGTGTCCTTTGGTTGAATAGATCAATACACTGGCTTCAAAAAGGCATACTAGATCAAATCCTGATCCAAATCCGCCTCTAGTATATGAAAACCCCAACCTAATCCCAAGAATTTTTCGTCGAGAAGCTCCCATCATTCCTTTGGTCAATTCTCACTCATACCCCACTGTTTTTGAATACATTGAAGATATTGAGTTTGACGATCAGTTCGAGTTATCATTGTTTGAAACCAAATCCGAAAGTGCTACTAGTTCCACCGTCATCAATCCTGAGTTCATCAAGTATCTAGAAGTTGAACAAGCAAATAGATCTATCGATAATTATATTCTGAATCTTCAAAACTCCATTGTGGCAACCAACATCCCTGAATTCATTGAATCTGCATCTGAAACTCTTGGGCCATCTGAAATTGCATCTGGTTCACGGATTCCCACTGAACCTCCCTTTATCCCTACCATTCCCGTGCAGCCTGAGATCTCTTATCAGCAATCAGCGGTAGTTCCTCCTCCATCTCCACTGCATACACCTCGTTCATCTACTGCTCCCATTCCACCTGTTTCCCCAAGACAAATTATAAATCCGCCGAGAGCCATGGCAGCTCGATTTTCTCCTCTCGTGTTACCACAGCAGTTGAATGATATGCCTGCAGATTATCAGAGCAAGATTCCAATATTTGATGGCACTCCGCAGAGTCTTCCGGCACAACAACATGTAGATAATATGGCAGACTTTTTCGATCTTCATGAGATCGATGAAGAGGATGTAACCATGAGACTTTTTGTGCAAAATTTCGGAGGGGAGGTAAGAAAATGGTTTAGAGCTTTGCCGGCAAGAAGCATTACTACAATGGCAGAACTTCACCAGCAGTTTTTGGATCATTGGGAAATTAAAAAGGATCCACTTCAGATCAATGCCGAGTATAACAGCATCAAGCGCAATCCTGGTGAGTCCGTTCAGGACTATATTGTCAGATTCAATACAGTTTATAATGCAATTCCAAATGACTTAAGACCATCTAGAAATTCAACTCTCCTTAAATTACCGGATGGTTTTGATCTGGAGATGGCTTATTCATTACGAGAAAGAGATCCACCTACCTTGGAAGATATGTAGAAGATTGCTGTTAGTGTTGAGGCGAATCTGAATGATAAGAGAGCCAGGTTGAAAGCAGAGAAGAGAGTGACCATAAAAGAAGAAGCTTCCACATCTACATCAGAATAGCACTTGCTTCGTGAGATGGAAAAAATGTTCAAAAGAATGACGCTTGACAAGCTAGAACCGCAGATTCAGAATCCCAACTACCGTGGCCAGCAGCAGCCACAGTTTAGAATTAAGCAGCGTGAACAGAGAGCACAAGAGCCGGCAGCCCAGCAGCAAGTTAAAACACCTCTTCTGCAGAATTTTGTGAGTCAAGATTCAGACGATGACGATGATGTAATAGGGGAGCAAAACCACTTATTTACTCCCGATGATCTTCCCATTTACATCACTGAAGACGAAGAATATGCGGAAAGTTCAGCTGCACAGAAATATGAGGATTTCATCTTAGCAAATGATGTAGCTCTGGAGGAAGAATCGGATGAATACCAAAGAGGGTATATGAATGATTTGTCCGCTCAGCAGAAGCAATACTCATTGAGAAACAGAGATGTGCCCATAAACCCAATTCAGAAGAGAAAAGAGGCTTCAGCACCAAAGATGGATTCACCTATACCACAGAAGAAAGGAAAAGAGACGATTGATCCCGCAGCTAACAAATCATCATCAGTAGAAAGGTCAAATCAGCCAAGCATAATGAAGGATAAGGCTGAAAGGAAAGAAGTTCCGGTCAAAGAGGTTGAAAGGGTTTCAGCTTTTAGTTTAGAGAATGAAATTTCGAAATTGAAGGTATCTATTCCTTTGACAGAAATTATGAAGAACAGCAGTTATCGAGGTCAAGTCTCTAAAATTCTGAATTTTGATCCAATGTTTGACACGGTAAATATTGAAGATGATCAGCCTAAATTGATATTTGGGCCTGCTTTAGATGGTGAGTCTCTGGAAAACGATGTTCCTCCCTTTTATATCAGTTTGAGGTTGCATGAATATGTATTGCATAATGCCATGCTCGATTCCGGTGCTTCGCACAATCTTATGCCAAAAGCGATCATGGAAAAGTTGGGTTTAGACATTACAAGGAAGTACCATGATTTGTACTCATTTGATTCCAGCCGAGTGAGATGTATCAGACTTATCAAAGATTTGGTTGTAAGTTTAGATCAGATTCTTGTGAAGAATGTCTTTATGGACGTGGTTGTGGCAGACATTCCTCCTCGATTTGGGATGCTGCTTTCTAGATCTTGGGGAGCAAAGTTGAAAGGCACACTACAGTTAGATTTCTCCTATGCAACAATTCCTGTCTTTGGCCAAATGAGAAAGTTATATCGAGAGCAGAAGATGAAATACATGATAACAAGCAAGGAGAAACCAATCAATCATCCTGTAAATTATGTACATACAGACTTAGAGTCTTTTGTTTTGTTTGCTGATAGTTTTAATGATATATATAGTCAGTTAGTTCAGGAAGAATATATACCAGAAATCACCGAGAATTTTAGAGAAGTTCTGCAGAAATAAAGACAAGAAAAGCAAGCTATTGTTGAGAAATCAGCTAAAGACGATGGGCAGCAAACAGAAAAAATAGAGCCAACGCAATTTCAACACTTAGAGGATGATGAAGATGGTCTTTGGACCATGGATTTCAATGGTGCAATGGGTAGTGATGGTGCTGGAATTGGTGTTTGGATACACAGTCCATTTTCCACTCCGAATAAGGTTTCGAGCAATGTGCGAGTATGTTCCTACAAACTAGCATTTGATTGTTCTAATAATGAGGCTGAGTATGAGGCTCTGATTGCTGGCCTAAAGATTCTAAGAAAGCTGAAAGCGAAAAGAATTGCAGTCTATGGTGATTCCGAGTTGGTGATAAAACAGGTAAAGGGTGAGTTTCAAGCCAAGCATCCTCGCATGAGGGCTTACCGTAATGCAGTTTTAGACATTTTGAAGTTATTTTTAGATTATACCTTGACATGTGTGCCTCGCATACAAAATCATGTTGCTGATGGACTTGCTAAGGCAGCAAGCAATTTAAAAATCCTAATGAATTCCAGCAATAAATTCGAGATCCATGTGAAGCATCGCCCTACCATTCCGGATAATCAGAGATGTTGGCAAGTTTTTCAGGATGATGAGGAGATTAGTGATTTTCTGCAAAACAAGGGTAAGTTTAAAGATACCTCCATAGATACAGAACATGATGATGGTAATGATGATATGCAGATAAATCAAATGGAAGTGCTACAACTTAAATATAACATCATTCCTAAAGGATTGATTCCTTTAGAGGAACTCTTTGATCAAGACGATGTAGCCCGCAAACCGACATTGAGGCCGACTGAAAAAGGTGTTGAAGAAGTAAATATTGGGACAACTGAAAACCCCAAGATGGTAAAGTTATCCAAGTCATTGTCACCGGAGGTAAGAGCTGAGTATGTGAGATTGTTGTCTTCATTTGCTGATGCTTTCGCGTGGGATTACTCAGATTTAAAAACGTATGACACTAATATCATTCAGCATATGATCCCTATTAAACCAAATCAGAAGCCTTTCCGTCAGAAGTTGAGGAGAATCAATCCGAAGCTGCTACCATTGATTGAAAAGGAGGTAAATAGGTTGTATAAGTCAGGAATCATTGTACCTATCAGATTTTCTGATTGGATATCAAATTTGGTGCCCGTGAGGAAAAAGACAGGTGAGATCCGTTTGTGTATTGATTTCAGAAATTTGAATAAGGTGTCATTGAAGGACAATTATCCGCTGCCAAAAATGGACCATATATTGCAGCAAGTAGTTGGAGCATCAAGGATGTCACTACTTGACGGCTATTCAGGATATAATCGAATTTTAGTGCATGAGGACGATCGTGACAAAACTGCGTTCACCACTCCATGGGGAACGTTTCATTATGCCAAGATGCCGTTTGGTTTCAAAAATGCAGGTGCCACTTTTCAGCGTGCAATGGACATGGCTTTCGCCAACGAGAAAGATGTATTTTTGGTTGTTTACCTTGATGATTTGACTGTGTTTTCAAATTATGATGAAGAACATTTGTATCACTTGAAAGTTGTTTTCTAGAAGTGCAGAAAATATGGCATTTCGCTGAATCCGAAAAAGAGCTTGTTTGTCATGGATGAAGGAAAACTCCTTGGCTACATCATATCGAAGGACGGCATTCATGTTGACCCTGCACGTGTTGAAGCAATCCAGCAAATTGAATAGCCCCAGAACAAGAAAGAAATACAGTCATTTAATGGTAAAATGAATTTTCTGCGTCGTTTCATTCCAAATCTGGCTGAGCATCTTAGAGAAATCACAAACATGTTGAAAAAGGACAGTCAGGTGAAGTGGATAGAAGAGGTGGTGAAATCATTCAATTTGGTAAAGTTATCTCTTTCTTCAACCCCTATTTTAATCAACCCGGATTACACACAGGACTTCATTTTGTTTTCGTTTGCTTCGGAGCACACTTTGGCAGCTGTTTTAATGCAGAAAAGGGATGGAGTTGAGAAGCCCATTGCCTTTTTCAGTCGAATTATAAGGGACGGAGCTTTGAAATATAACATTATTGAGAAACAAGCACTTGCTCTTGTGAAGGCCTTAAAGGATTTTCGTGTGTATATACTGCATTCCCACATTATAGCCTACGTTCCTAACGCAACAGTTAAAGATGTTTTGGTACAGGCGGATCCAGAGGGAAGACGGGGTAAGTGGATCACTGCGTTGTTAGAATATGATGTGGAGATTAAACCGACCAAGTTGATCAAAGGACAAGGACTAGCCAAGCTCATGGCTGAAACAAATCTGCACGCTCTAGATATAAATTTGATCGCTACCATGTCTGATGAAGATGAGGAGAGTACATCATTTCAGGTATCTGATATTTTTGTTTCTTCCCCTTGGTATGCTGACATATTATATGTACTTTAGAATTTGTCTCCACCTCCCGGGATGCCTATATATAAGAGTAGAACCTTGAAGTTGAGGGCTGCAAAGTTTTGCATATCGAATTCTGCATTATATTGGAAAGACCCTAGTGGAATGTTATTGAATTGTTTGGTAGAGGAGGAAGCCAAAAGAGTTTTGGAGGACTTTCATAAAGGAGACTGCGGGGGCCATCTATTTTGGAAAACCACAGCTAATAAGATTCTCAGAGCAGGTTACTATTGGCCTTCTTTATTTTCTGATGTATATAAGGCTGTTAAGAGTTGTCACGAATGTCAAATTTTCGAAGGGAAGCATAAATTATAGCCTCTGCCTCTTAAACCAATTGAAGTTAGTGCACCATTTCAGCAGTGGGGATTGGATTTCATTGGGGAAATCCATCCGTCATCTTCAGGTCAGCATAGATGGATATTGACAGCAACAGATTACTTCACGAAGTGGATCGAGGCGATTCCCACCCGACAAGCCACAGATGCGGTAATTATTTCCTTTCTTGAAAATAACATTCTGTCACGTTTTGGGTGTCCTAGTAAGATAATCACAGATAATGCAGCAGCCTTCAAGTCAAAGAGGATGTTTGAATTTTGCAATAAGTATAACATCAGCTTGGGACATTCGACTGCCTACCATCCGCAAGGAAATGGCTTGGCGGAATCTTCAAATAAGTCTTTGGTAAATATCATTAAGAAATTGCTGGAAATTAATAAGAAAGGCTGGCACAAGAAATTAGTGAATGCGCTTTGGGCTGATAGGGTAAGTCAGAAAAAGTCTATTGGTATGTCTCCCTTTGAGTTGGTGTATGGAGTAGACACAGTTTTTCCCACTTCTCTTGCTGTCCCGATAGTCAAATTGCTTCAGGAAGCAGGTAGTGAGGAAGATCCCATGCAGCGAAGGATAAATCAGATGATTCATTTACAGTAGACACGGGAGGAGGTATTTCAAAACACATTCAAGTTGCAGGAGCGTATTAAGAAGATTTATGATAGGAAGGCGAAAGCAGATAAGTTTCAGCTGGATGAGGTGGTTTTGAAGTGGGATGCTCGAAATGAAGATAAGGGAAAGCACGACAAATTTGAAAACCTTGGGAAGGGTCCTTTTAAGATTGTAGCGTATCATGGTCAGAACGCCTTTCTTCTCAAGGAAATGAATGAGGATGATTGTCCGGGAGGGCCGATCAATGGTCAGCTGCTCAAGCGATACTATTTCTGAGTATTTGCTGCTGATTTCATCATCATTGTATATATCGTTCTACTTCTGTTTTTATCGCAAGTGTGTGCTGATATCTTGTCTTCAGTCTGGGGCCCAGAACGAAGGCTATAATTCTGGAGATGGAGGTTAGTTTGTTTGAGGTTTTTCAAGTTAGTCTTATTAGTCTTTTCAGTTTTAAAATTGAGTCGGTCTTAGTCAAGTTTCAGTCAATTTTTTTTTTTTTTTTTTCAGTCAATAAATGTGTCAAAAGTTTTGTGTTATCCGTTCAAATAATGACTCCATCACCCAATGGATGAAGGCACTGCCTAGCTCTTCCAGAGATCTGCTGTTCTTGGCATCTCCTTGGAGCTACCATCCCCATTGGAGCCAATGTTAGAGTCGGTCCTTACAGCCCTCCGTCAGAGATCATTTCACTTTTTGCATATCATTTTTAGGTGTCTCGCTCACTTCACTTCGTTGCATTTCGCTAGGGGCATGCCATCGACTGACGAGAGGGTTTAGTCTTCTTGTATTCCCTCATGCTTGTACCTGCTGGGATCATTAAAACTCCTCAAAAATCATCAAAGTTCAGGTCACGTCATTCATGGTCATAAATAATTATTTTCGTCAAAAAGAGTCTCTTAGTCCTAGAGTCTAGGGTTTCAGTCTTTTGATATACTTAATAGATGCCCGAAGGCCATGAGGATGGTTTTGCAAAAGTTCTTAATTCAAGTTTTCATCATCAAAAACATTTGAAGACATTTCTAGTTCAAAACTTTGTTTTGAACTAGAAACTGTCAAATTTATTTTTTTGTAATAATTATGTATTTTTTCCACCATAAAAATTTCAAAGCACCCTCTGGTCTTTGCCGAAGTCAAAATGCCAAAATCCCTGCAAAAATAAAATCGTCACATTAGTCCAAGACTCAGAAAAAACAGTGAAAAGCCATAAGACAAAATTGCATTAAATGACAATGTGCCAAAATTGCCAAACATTACAAAGTGGGTTATGGAGAAAATAAAAATCAAATCTGATTCCTGTGAGATATTTCTCAAGCTATATAAACCATGGAAGACAAATCATTTTCATAAGTTTCCAAAGAAAAGTCAAGTTTGGAGTGTTGGAGAGCAAAAAACTCGTTTTCAGAGCCGTGGAGTTGAAGTGGAAGTGCGTGCGGCGCATACAAGTGGTGCGCGATGCACACACGGCGCGTGACGCACTGGGCATCACAGGCCTGTGCATTTTTGCCAGTGCATGGTGCACTAGGCATGCGCGCGGCGCATAGAGTTTCATGGCCGGAAAACTTCAGTTCACCACCCAAATTTGCATGAAATCACTTCATTTACTTGCAAGTAAGTTATTCATGCCTGCTTAGTGACTCATGAACATGCTGTGGTGTTTTGAAAGTGGAGAAAACAAGTGTTTGATGTGGTGAAATGTAAAACCTATGTTCATTGCCAAAATCACTCCATAGGGTTTTGAACGACATGTTAGTGATATTGTGGGGGTTTCCAAACTTGTGTTATTGATATATATGCCCATGCTCTCTATTATTATTGGTGTCATCACTTATTGTTTACCATAGCCTCACGCTCTCTCTCTCCTATTCAAATCATTACTGTCATTACCATTGTCATTGTCACACTGTTTATCATTTATATTGTAACACAGTCCCATATTCACTATTCCCCATTCTCCATTGACAAAGCCTAACTATCATTGCAAGGGTTGTTTCTTTGTCCTACACTACATTATACTCCTTCCTACTCACTTGTCAAAATCCCCATGTAGTCAAGCAGTGGCTATTTTCCATTTCAAACTTATTTGACAGTACCTTTATCATTATGGTTTTCCTATAGCACCTTGATACACATGTGACACATCTGGGATTTGAGCATACACTGAAACTCTTGTTTTTCACCATACCTATATCAGCATATATTTGTCAAACATCTTGATTTCAGCACCATGTCAGAGACGGATTCAGTTTATGAGCAGGAGTATGACATTGATTCCACAGCAGAGATTAATGTGCCACGGAGGTCTCACAAAAGTGGAAAAAGTGGTAGGCATGTCAGGGAGGAGCCTACTTCTTTGGCTCAATTGCAGGCTTGCCCGCTTGCAATGGATTGTTTTCAGCATCAGTCATGTTTCCAGTACTGTGAGATGATTTCACAAACCCAGCATCATCATGAGCTAGCTCGCCTATTTGTTCTACATTTACATGATGGCCGTGTAAACCTTGCCGGAGTTAACTTCATTCTGTCACCAGAGACCATTGCTCAGGCCACCGGGATACCAAACATAGGAGAGGAATGGAACAAACGACAACAGCTAGAGAAATCCTACTATGAGCCATACATCAAACCTGGGTATTTGAGGCAGCTGCGCAGGGTATTTCCATTCAGATTTCTGAAAGATGAGTTTGCACCATTGATGAAACTCATCATTCGATATTTCAGCTACGAGGGCAGATTCTCGCGCATCTATGCGTACCATATCCATTTGTTGATGCATTTCACGAGGGTACGTATGATGAGCATTCCATACTTCATGTATCGCAACATAGAGTGGATGACATTTCTTGTATAGAAGAAGACCCCAACACAGCAGCATAGCAGCATATATCATTACGCGCTGATCAAAATCATGGTGGTACATCAGTTGACACAACAAGGCATTGCTTGGGAGGATTTCATCTCTCGTGACTTCTTCATAGCATCACAGCTGCTTCCCGAGGTAGTTCAGGATGAGGGAGGGCCTTCACACCAGATTGATGTTCCTGAGACTGAGCATATCAGCGCTCCAGTGTATGTGACATATCAGCGAGGCCACAGAGCCTTATTTGCAGCTACACGACGGGTATTATCTCCACCCGAGGTGGAAGGGGTCTCGTTGACTTCATCAGCAGAGCGAGTATTATCTCCACATGGTGTGGAAGGGGTCTCACCTTCTTCATCCTCACTGGTACAAGTTCAGGACAGAGGCAAGAGGCCTATGCACGATGAGGGCCCTTCAGGAGGCCGAGACACTGATTTTACACTCATCGATGTTGATGCGAGCTCTCCTAGCTCGAAACTGAAAGAGATCATCCAGGAGAAAAAGGCTGAGATTGACACGCTGAATGTGAAATTTCAGAGAGCTCAGTGGGTGATAAAATACCTGGAGCAGAGTAACAAACAGCTGGAGGATCAGCACACACTTGTAGAGCTGCGGCGAATCCGTGAAGATCGACAATTGGCCCGGAAGAGACCAGGTGACATGACACCGGCTGATCGAGATACTTGCCTCACGCATGTTAAAATTCATCTGGAGAAGTTTTTGGCAAAGGAAAATAGAAACAAAGACATGCTCCGTCATATGAAAGGTCATTATTGGGCCCGCATGCACATCTGCAAAGCAAAAATGAAGATTCTGAAGAGAAGGTTGAGCAGAGCACTGAAACGGCGAAAGAGGCCTGATCCACTCCGGATTTTGGCCGAGGCTTCATTATCTGAGCATGAGGCATGATGGGGAATCTTCGCTCTGAATTTCATCAAATTTGGAGAATTTTTTGTCATTATGGAAAATTTTGGTCTCAAAACAGGTTTTTCAGCCCAACGCGTAGCGCGTCACGACGCGCGCTTATGATTGGGACACTTGCTGGACGAAAAATTTGTATTTTTGGATTTTTCATGGTAATTTATGCATGCTCAGAAATAGCCGAAGCATTTCACCAAGTTCTGGGTGATCAAAAGGGCCAAAAACACCATGAAAATCACCTTTCTGCCACCTTTTGCACCAGCAGGAAGTACTTGTGGGAGAATGAAGTTCTACAGGGGAAAATGAGCTCAAAATTGGGAAATTCCACTTGGGTTGGATAGAAGACATCCAGGGCTTTCCAACAAGCTATCATGAGCTTGATTTTGATGCCGGGAAGTGCCCCAAAAGTAGGCTGAAAGGCGCGCGACGCATAGAGCTCAGGCGCGCGACGCATAGAGATTTTTGGTCAATTTTTCATTTTCCAGCTCAGGATTTCGGCCAGTTGGACCAGTTTTGATTGTGGATGTAATTTTTGAGTTATCTTGATGTAATTTTGTGGTTTTAATGTAAATTTGATTCACTTTTACCTGTTCTAGATGATTCACTCCAAAAAAAGTGAAAATCAAGTGAAAGAATCAGTTTCCTTCCTTTTAGAGGCAAGTTGTTTGGCTGCCTAGATTCTAGCTCCTTGTTTAGAATTGGTTCAAAATACTCCTAGAAGAATGAGCTCGACCCCTAGAGGCATGGAAAGGGGTTATACTTGTCTATTTATTGTATTTTCTGAGACACTTTCAGGGTTGGACTCTTGGGAAAATTTTGGCACACTATTGTACATATATTCTGCATTTTGGCTAAGGAAAGATTAGAGGTTTTGCAACACCTGTTGGGATTCTTGTGGCTTTCAGTTTTGATGGTGTGTTCTCTCAGTTATTTGTAAGTTCTTTAAATTTTTAATGTATGCCATTCCCTTCTTTTGCTTCTGAAACTAAATGAATGAGTAAATGAGGTAGAATCCATTAATTCCAGTGCTCTGCCTTTAAATTTGTTTAGTTTTATATGTTTTTGCCAGTTTGGAGAGGATCCTTGTGCTCCCTTTCCCTCTTCAGCTCCTTGTCATTCTGATCCATCCATACACATAATCAAAAAGCATCTAGACTACTGCTTACCTTGCCCCAACTCGAATTCTGCAAAGATCTGGCCTCATCCCCGAGCCCAAAATTGTTTTTCCCATTTTTCCAACAAAAACCCAAAAAATCAAAATCAAACTTTCCTATCTATTTACTAGCCTAAAATCAGTATCCATTATAAGTCATCTCAGCCCCTTTGAAGACCTTTTGCTGATATAGACCCGGAGAGAGCCCTCTCCTATCCTTGTAGGGCTAGCTACGAGGTTGAGCGTGGTTTGATGTTGCCTTGAGTTTTACCTTATTTCAGCCTAAGGTAGATTTGAGCACTAACAGTTGCTAATACAAAAGGTTGAATTGAGGTCGATTGATGGTGGAATTGATGTTATGGTGGAGGTGAATGGTATTGATAACATTGATATTGGTATTAAGGATAGAGAGGGAAAGATTGAGGATATGGTGGATTTCTTTTGTAGGGCCTTTTCCAACTTTGTTGCCAAGATTGGTTTTGAGGTTGGGATTGAGATTGCCAAGGTTTCCAAGGTTGGTTTTGAGGTTGGGATTGGGATTTCCAAGGTTTCCAAGGCAAGGGTGTTTTCCAGTTACTTTGAGATTGTTGTGCATAACCTTAAAACTACACATAAGGATATTGCATCATATTGGGTTGATGAGGCTGCCATAGTACTCTTGGAGTTACATAACATAGTTGCTCTATTGCTTGATTCACTCCATTTTCCTTCTGGTAAACAGGCTTCAACCCTGGTAATGATGGGAAATCTTCAGTAGTATGTGAGCTTGTACAAATTTTACAAATTTTCATGTTATCAAGTGGACATTTATGAAAAAAATGTTTTTTTTGCACATTTAGGGAAAAATAAAGCAACATTTTCAACTTTTTTCTTGTTTTGCATTCTTAGCATGTCAATTTTTTCATTTAAATTACCAAGAATGTTTAGAAAATTGTAAGTTCAGTTTGAGTTACTAATCCTAATGTTGACTTACTTACTCTTGCCATAAATGGATCTTGAGGGGATCTTACATACTTTTCTTTTCCTCTTGATATGTTTTTGCAAATTTCACAAATCTCTTGAAATGACAATTGATAGACATCTCCTTTTCACACCAGATTAAGAAGATCAATTCATTCATCCTTTATAGATTTAGTAGGAGAGTTTTTAATGTGTTTGATCTTATATTTTGTAATTTAGATCTTTTGATATTATAAGTAAATATCTCCACTAATCTTCTAGGCTTTCATCCTATTTTTGGTTCGTCTTAAAGAATTCATTTCTAAGGTCATGATGTATGTAATAATCTTTATATTTTTCCAGAAATACCCTTTTAATATCATCCCATGTTCTTATAGAATTTGTTCCTAAAGTCATGAACCATATAAGAACTCTATCCTTCAATTTTTCCATAAACAAATTCAATTTTTGAATGTGTAATGAGTAGCCATAAGATCTACAAATGATTTAAAATTCAAAAAGAAAGGTTTCTGGGTCTTTTGATCTCATACCTTTGAATTTAGGAAGTACAGATGGAGGGATGTTCTCCATTTGAAGGTTGATATCAATTTATTGAATGGGAAATCCAATAGGATATTCCTCATTATCATGATCTTCATTCATTTCTTCTACCTCCTTTCTCACCTCTTCTTCCACCCGCAAAACTAGGAATTCATGATGTTGATGTGTGGCTCTTACTGCACCACGTGATATAGTGTTTATGGTAGGTGATTGGAAATTTTTTTTTTTTCTTTAATTTTTTTAATGAAATTAAAAGGGCTCCTATTTACACTTGCCTAACAACAGAGCCAAAATGTTTAGTCAATTTAATTGTCTTAAATTTATTACATAAATTATCAACCGAATTTGGTAAACTTGTGAAGTGCAAGTGCACAATATATGCTAGAAGCCTCTTTTCTTCATTTAGTTTATTGGTTTGATGATTGGAATTGTGGAGATTACTTCTAAGGATGTTTATATTCTTATGTTCCTAATGAAATTGATAAATTTAAATTACAACTGACTTCTAAAAATTAACATGTCTTCTACTCTGTAAAAACTAAAAAAAAAAAAAAAAACTTTCTCTATATTATGAAGAAATATTAACTAATTTATTTGTTAGTCTCTAAAAATTCTTATTCTCTAACAGTATTTTGCATGAAGATAAAATTGAATTCTAGAAAAGGGAATTTATACATTTTATGTTTTTGAAATGAAATGTTATGGCAATGAAAATTGTAAATAAATCACTCATGAATAGAAAATAGCACACTTATATGTTGAAAGGAAATCATTCAATCACTACTGTTTCGAAAACAAATCACTCATGCTCTTGAAATAAACCACTCACGAACTTGTAAAACTACTCTAAAATAAATCACTACTCCTCTAGAAGTAAAACTATGAATCCTCTGCAATTTGACAATTCGAAAGGAAAGATTTATGAATCTACATCAAATGATAAAATAAGACTTATGAAAGCATATACATCAAATAAAAAAATGAAATTATGGAAGTAACTACAACAAATGACAAATTGGAATTCTGGAAACAACTTCGACAAATGAAAAATTGGAGTTCTGAAAAAAACTACGACAAATGACAAATTGGAATTATGAAAATAACTATGGAAAATGACAAATTGGAATTCTGAAAATAACTACATCAAATGATAAAATGAAAACATGAAAACAACTACATTAAAAACATAAAATGCAGAACCTTCACTGTTTGCAGGAGCCCTCTACAAACAGGCAGTCAAATATTTACTCCAACAGTTAGTTGTGCATCAATTCTTCAAGGTATTTCTTCATTAAAAATGAATGAAAAATAGAGTTATAAAACTTCACAATATGCTTCAGAAAAATAACCTCTCCTCTTTGTTTCAATGAAGTGTATAGGGGTTGCAATGTAACTTCATGGAGATTCATATGGCTAAAGATAAGAACTGAATGGACACCTATTTTCCACAAATTTGATGAAGCACGGTCCATTCCAACCTCTGTTTGCTTGACTGGGTGTTTACTGACACATGGGTACAATTTTTGCTCACGAAAATGAAAAATAGGGCTCCAAAGAACCTGAAATATCTCCCAAATGGTAACGAAGTTGGGCCAAATTATCACTAAGAACTTAATTGGGCTCATGTTGAACAAAACCCATGTTTCTGTTTTGCAATATTCTCTTTATTGTTTTCATAAAACACGTTTGAATTTGACTGGTCAAAACTGCTTCGATTTTCCCTTGATCTTTTCCTCGAGGTCGACATGTGTGAGCTGGGTGGGATTTGATGAACAACAACCCATATTGGAGCTTCTATAAAAAATCTCCTTGTGTTGGGTTTCATTCGAGAGTGATGGCACTACCTCAACCATGGAGATAGCTGTGGAAACTGTAGAAAATTGAACTGTCAAACTATCTTCAGTAAAACCATGCATAATTCTCTTTAATTCATTAAAAATAATAGAAATAATAATAATAAACCATGTCAAAATGTATGTGGGAATTTGGTGTGTTTATGAAGAAATATGTTTAAAAATGATCATAATGGGTGAATGGAATGATGCGAAAATGGATGGTTTCATCAACAAAATTATGACAATTTGGAGGGTCAACACCAACCTTGCCCCCATGTGTTCAAGCCTTCCATCAACCACATTAGCACTTTCTTCTCCTAGATACAAAAAAACACATTTTAAAGCATAGTTAGGTTATGAATAGTTGCATGAATAAAATCGTGATAGATAGAGCATAGGATAAGTAGAGTGTGTTTAGACATTTGTCATAACTAAGTGTGATTAGATTAGTTTCCTTTCTATCATTTCAATTTAGAAATTTACTTCATGCAAGGTACCTAAGTTGCTTTAAAATTCTTTTCATAGTCTAATAAGTATATTTTCATCATTACAGAATAGTTATATGTACTTGGTGACTATGGTATAATTCTGTACTTGATGATAGTACCGTGGCTTTGAATCATTAGTAGCCTTAGGCCTAATTCCATAAGTGTGATAGACTTCATCTAGAAACCCTAGAAGTAACACCCTTTCATAGAGCTCAGAAGAGGATGACATGAGTAGAATGAATCTATTGTGTATATAGCATTTTCACCTCCAAGTTTGTACAAACGCCGGGGTGATAAAGTAAAGTAGGGCATCCCCTGGGAGTTGCAACATTCTTGGTGCAATACCATGGCTCACCATATATAACTAACGGAAATATAAAGGATATAAAAACCATAATAACCACATATAAACAAGTATATTTACCCATAAAATACCAAGGAGAAAGAGCTCTTATTTATGATTGCATAGGTCGACCAGGTATGGGACTACAACGAACCACCTTACCATAAACTAGGCTGAACCAAATATTCCTTTTAGCAAGTCACCCTTGTGCCATATTCCAAGCATGAATGTGGGATCTGATAAAAAAAATTAATCAAAACCAAACCAGGGCTTCGAGAGGCCAAAATAACTCAACCCTCAACTAGTGATTCAATATTTTGGTCAAAAATCACTACTCATCACCAGATTGGTCTCTACCCAAGTTTTCTAGGGCTCTTCAGTGTTTTTTCTGATGAGGGCTTCGAGGACTAGTAACTCAACCCACAACCCAAGACACAAGAAAACCAACCACAAAACAAAAGCAAAACCCACAACACCATGGATATGTAGGAAAAGGAAAAGATAGGAAAAAACACTGTCAATCTAGGCAATGTTGCATGCCAATGACAGATCATAACCAAGAAATCATGTGCATGTGACATGCATGCCAAAACTAGCAAGTAAATCATACATGCCAAAACTAGGAAGGAAATCATACATGTAAGTCGATACCTGCAAGAAAAAATGATTGTAGTTGTTGGTCCCAATGTCCTCTTGCACTTTCCTGCTTTTCCTTTGCCTTCTTTCTCCAAATCCCAAGTATGCCACACTCCTCCAATAGTGCTCCAAGAAACCTATAAGTTTCCAAGAGTATGTGAGAGAGAGAGAGAGAGTAGAATGAGAGGTCCAAAAATGAACTGACAAAAGTCTCTAAACTAATCCTTAGAAGCCTTTTTATTAATGAGGCCTCTAATTTCTTCAATTTTCCATTATTTTCCTTCATTTTCCTCCTCACACGAAACCTGTGACATTTCACCTCTCTTTTCTCCTAATTTCCATTATTTTCATAAATAAATGCCAATAAATGCCACTTTTCCTTTCTAAAGCCTTTTCCATTTCCTTTGCCAATTTCCATAGCCATAATAAACCAAATGAACACCCACACTAGGATGTTTTTCCCAACACTCAACTTGGAATAAGTGTCCCATAACCAAGGTATTATTTTACCTTTATTAACTTTTACATGGATTTTTTTCCAGGGTTGTTACAATGCATAAAATGACATCTAGCCCATCCAATCCAAGTGTTTGGACATCACACCTCTTATACCAATTTTTAAGGAGCCCCTCCCCACATTTACCCAATTTTACAATCTCTAAGAAGGGAAATGTTAATTTGAGTGTTGCTATGACATGACCCAACCTCCAAGTTCCAGTTATGTAAGTGGGGCGAACAAACTGTCAATTGTACTGATATCCCTTAGAGACCAAAAACCCCTCACAAGACTACAAACCATCCCAAGTGTTCATTCCATGAGATAGAACCCTTTTCCACTGACATAACACCCCAACCACATACACAACAAGGAAATAATGTAGCTATATGCCTCCAACGACATGCATAAGATTTCCTCCATGAAATTATGACCTTATTTTGCTTGTTCTATGTCGGCGGTCCCGAGATATAAGCCACATTTCCGGGATAGCCTCTAGACCACTGCCCAAAACTTCTTGTAACTTTCCATAATCATATTTTACATAAAAGAATGCTAAACCTTCAAACTTGAATCAGAAACTTGACCTAGACTGCCTAGAACACACTAGATATTTCTTCAAACATATGGTAAACATGTGAGTTATAGGTCATGAATTCATATCTAATCTTAAATCTTTGAAATTTATCTAAAAATCTCTGAGAAGGTCTACTTCCCTCTCAATTATCTGCAACAACACTTGTTAACCCATGCATTTATCAACCATTCAATTACTTATTAAATCATGAACACGATCCATAGCTAGAGCACATCATAGAGACATGCTTATAACCATCATATAACCAGAATATTAACCATGAAAAAACAAACAAAAAATCAACATAATAACAAGTACAAGTGTTCATAAATTACAATAGGAAAATAGCTATTATTAACCTATACAAAATCCAACCAAGTCATGTACTTCCATGTACGAATTGACCATAAATTAAGCTTAACCAAATATTTCTTTCAACAAATCACCCTCGTGTCATTTTCCAAGCATGAAAGTGGGATCTAATGGGATAAACCAAGACATAATAAACCAGGGACCCTAGAGGTTAAACCACCTCTACCCTCAAAATATCATGGTCGCACCTATACCGATCCTGAAATCACAAAACCAAACCAAGATTGGATGCCTCAAAATTTCTTCATTATACCTTAACGAATTTTCTTGTCTCCACCCACCTCTCAATTGCTTCCTTGAGAAAAGCATCTCCACCCCCAACCCTGAAAATTTCCTTCAGAACACCTCACCCAGTTCCTGCAAAACCTTACAAAAATTGAAATCTCAACCACAAATATATCTCATCACACCATGGCTATCTAGGAAATGGCAAGGAAAGGTTGAAATGACTATAAAAATAGGCAAACCCATGCCAATGGAAATAGATTAACCAAATAAAGAAATGCATGAACCATGCATTCACAAGTTAGCTAAGAAATCACAAATGCAATATGTTACCTACAAAATCCTCTTACTAAAGCTATTGATCCAACCTTATCCTTGTTCTCCTTTTCTTGTCCTTTTCCTTTATTTTCTTACTTTCTTGCTTGCTTTCTCTTCTTTGATCTTATTATCTCTCTAACACTATCATGAAGCCAAAGCTGGAAAAAGCTAAACCAACAAAACCTGTGTATTGGTTCTCTGATGCCTTTTTATTATTGATGTCTCCCTTTTTTCTTCATTTTCCTTGTTTTTCCCTCTAATTTACTTAACATGCAAATTTGTGTCCCTTCACCTCCTTTTTTTGCTATTTTTCTTTATTTTCCTAAATAAATACCAATTATTGCCTCTTTTCCTTTGTGAATGCCTTTGCCAATTTCCATAGCCACAAATAAACTAAAATTTATGCTCGCTATAGTGTTTTTCCCAACATTCAGCTTGGAATACGTGTCTCATGACCTTGGTCTTATTTCTCATTTATAATCCTTTATTACATGAAAAATTAACTTGGGGCTGTTACAATTGCTATCTATGAGCTCATTACAAATGAAGACCCCAATCCTAGGCAGAGAATGATTTCTGAGGATCAAGTAGACATATAAAACCCTTGGGCGTACTTTGATGGTGCTTCCTAAGTGAGAAGAAACTATGGGGTAAATGTAATTTTATTCATAAACAAAAATCACTAGTTAAAGCTCAAATGTGGTCCCATTCAAGGCCCCAATAGCTATGCAGATTTCTTAAGCCTCAAGTTATTGCTTATTTTTTTCTTTAGACAAAAGGGTGCCAACAATTATATATTTTTGGTGATTCAATCATTGACGTCAATTGGTTCAATGAAACAACTAGATACCACATGCACACACTCAGGCCTATCTTGGAGGAAATTCTTCCGTTAATAATAAATTTTGATCATATCACATGTTGTCATTTCAGATTTCAGACTTCTGCGAGTTATATATATATTTTTTTGTGTATCTTCCGAATCCATCACATCAAGTGAATTATTATATCGATGTTTCAAACCATCTACAAAGATTTGTTATCAAGATAGAAATGTGTGAAAAGTTGATCTCAAGAATGAAGAATAAATGAGAAAGGGGTTAATAATGGAAATAAATGAACCGACAAGACAAAATTAAAATGGAATTTTATTATTTATATTTATTTCTAATTATTAATAATTTCAATTTATTTCTAAATTTTTTTATATATGGTTTATAAGTTTTATCTACGTTAATGTATTATGTTTTAACTGTTAATTTTAATTTCAAGGGCTTCTCTGAATTTCCTGAGAAAATAATGGTCAATCTTGGCTATAATGCGGGAGCTTTCAATGCATATGTGATGTTTGGTGATGCTTGAATGATTAGCTAAGGAAGAGGTTTTGGATCGATTGTTCTTTATGTCTGCATAGTGTTCTTGGATTTTGGTCTTGATGGAGTGCCCAATTTCGCCGATGTATGGTTTGACACATGAGAAAGGGATGAGATAAAACCCTTTTTACAATTTATGGTCAAGGGGATCTTTAACAGACTAGAGGTTACCGTGAATAATGTTCATAGTTTTGAAAATGGAAAAAATATTATTTTTCCTTAAAATGTTGGCAATTCGGTGAGTGGTACCTTGGATGTATAGTAAGTTGACCCTACCAAACGTGTTATTGTTTATAGTGTTATTTTTATTTTTATTCTTTGTTTTGTTGGCATTATGGAAAGTCTGGATTGCTTGACATTTATTATACCCATTTCTGGAAAACACACCCATGAGATGTACTTTTTTAGATTCTAAATGTTCTTTTTCAGAAATTATTATAGCCCTAGTTGCTAAGGTGTTTGAGACCCCACGTTTTTGGGTGGGATGATGGTGAGAGATGGCATGGAGATATTTCTCAATATGAATATTTTTCCTATAGACTTGGTGGGATAAGGATCCATCAGGGTTACGCGAAAGGAGAATGTCAAGGAAAGGAAAGATGGCATTAGTTTCAGTTTCCATGGTGAACTTGATCAAGTTTGATAGAATATTGAAGTGTTGTTTGAAACACGCCAATATATCCTTCCCATGGGGCCAAATGACAAAGGAGTCATCCACAAATATTTTCCACTATTTAGGTTTGAGGGGGGCGGAATTAAGAGCTTTAGTTTCAAAGTCTTTCATGAATAAGTTTGAAATGATGGGGGATAGAGGAGATCCCATAGCGACACCACAAGTTTGTTCATAAATGTTACCCTTAAAACTGAATAATGTGGGTCTTAGGAAAGTTTCAACGAGTTTACAAGTGTATGGATCAATTATTTTTATCATGACATCCATGGCTTCATTGATGGGAATATTGGTGTACAAAGAAGTAACATAAAAGCTAAATAAATTTCATTTGGATCTAGTTTAATATTTTTAATTTCATTGATAAAATGTGTAGAGTCTTTAATAAATGAATCAGTCTTGCCAACAAGAGGTTTAAGTTTTTTGGCCAAGTGTTTAGCAAGATGATAAGAAGGACCACCAATGGTTTTTACTATGGGTGTCATAGGTATTCCCTCCTTGTGGATTTTGGGTGCACCATAGATTCTTGGAATATAAGGATTGCTTTCAATGGAGTTCTAAATTTCACGTAAATTGCTCATTTTGATTAAGTTATTGATTTCTTTGTTTATTATTTTCAAGGGATTTTCATTTAATTTTCTGTAACAACAACTATTAAGGAGGTGATGCATCCTTTTTTCATTATATTCATTATTATTCATGATTAATATGGATCCCCCTTATCGGCGTTAAGTACTACAATGTTAGAGTTTGAGTTTAAATATTTTAATGCAATGAATTCATTTCGACTGATATTTTTGTTAGGTGGCTTGGATTTTTTTAATATGACAAAGCAATATTTTATTATCATTTCTTTAATATTGTGAGGAAGGTCCTTTATTCCATATTCTACTTGGCTGAAGATGTCTTCAAAAGGAATGCGTCTAGGGACAAATGGAGAAATTTAGACCTGTTTTTAATAGATTTAAGCTGTGTATATCAAGTTCTATGTTGGAAAGATTAATAATGTTCTTATTTTCACAATTTTTAGGATGATGAGAAGAAAAGGGGTGAGATTTGATCTTAGGGATTTTTATGTTAAGAGGAACGTGCTGGTTAGGGGGGTTATTTTAAGAGATGGACCCTTGATTTTCATGAACGGTGCTGGTGGATTGTTTAAGGGCGTCATGTTCCATGGACAGTGAAAAGTGATCGAAATTCATAATATGGTGACGGTTATAAGGAATTCGGTTGTCGATTAAGTCTTCTTCATCGGTTAGGTTGACGATTAAGTCTTCTTCATCGGTTAGGTTGCTGATTAAGTCTTCTTCATAGATTAGGTCGTGTAGAGGAGTGATGCTGAGTATGCTGAGAGTGATGATAGGGCTACACTGGTCCTGTGCGTTGAGAGGACTCTGTGATTTGATCTTGATGAATTCTCTACATGTTGAGAGGGCTTTGCGTGAAGAATGCTCAGCGTGAGGAATTCTCAACGTGTTGAGAGGGCTCTGCTTGTTGAGCGTGTTTACAATGATACATCGGTTATGTGCATTGACAACGTTGGAGTGGTGTTCCGGAATGTTGGGCAACATTTGTGCATGGTTATCCGAGTTTGAAATTAGATATTGGAGGGGTTCACAGGAGTTACGAAGTAGATGAATGTGATGGTTGAATGCGTAAAGACTTCTCTACGTGTTGATAGCACGTGAAACAGGCAAAGCCCTCTCAACATGCAGAGCATTCTTTACCCCTCTGATATTTGATATCAAACTTAGATAACCATGCACAAACGCTGCCCAACATTTCACAACAACACTCCAGTATTGTCAGCATGCATAACCAGTGTATCCCTATCAACACGATCAACATGCAGAGCCCTCTCAACACAATGAGCATTCTTCACGCAAAGCCCTCTCAACACGTAAAGCATTCATCAATCTCAGCTCGCAGAGCCATATCAACACACAAGACCAGTGTAGCCCTATCAACACTCTCAACACTCTCAACATCACTCGTCTATGTAACCTAAAATATGAAGAACACTTAACTGGAAATGTAACCCATGAAGAAGACTTAACTGGTGACCGAATTCCTTATAACCGTCATGACATTGTGAATTTTTATCACTTTTCATTGTCCATGGAACATGACGTCCTTAAAAAACCCACTAGCACCATTCACGAAAATCAAGGGTCCATCTCTGAAAATAATCCCCCTAACCAGCACGTTCCTCTTAACATAAAAATCCCTAAGACCCAATCTCACCCCTTTGTTCTCATCATCCTAAAAATTGTGAAAATAGTAATGGTATTAGTCTTTCCAACATAGAACTTGATATACACACCTCAAATATATTAAAAAAGGGTCTAAATTTTTCCATTGTCCCTAGATGCATTCCTTTTGAAGACATCCCCAACCAAGAAGAATATGGCATAAAGGACCTTCCTAACAACATTAAATAAATGATAAGACAAGAATTCTTCGTCATCTTAAGAAAATCCAAACCACCTAAGAGCAATATCAGTAATTAATTCCTTACATTAAAATTTTTAAACTCAAACCCTAACATCATAGTACTCAAATCCGATAAAGGGGGATCCATATTAATCATGAATATTAATGACTATAATGAAAAAATGATGGATCACCTCCTTAATAGTGGTTGTTATAGAAAATCAAATAAAAATTCCTTGAAAATAACAACCAAAGAAATCAATAAGTTAATCAAAATGAGAAATTTACGTGACATCAAGAACCTCATTGAAAGCAAGCCTTATACTCCAAGAATCTATGGTGCACCCAAGATCCAGAAACAGGGAATACCTACCAGACATATAGTAAACACCATTGGTGGTCCTTCTTATCATCTTGCTAAACACTTGGCCAAAAAACTTAAACCTCTTGCTGGCAAGACTGTTTCATTTATTAAACACTGTATGCATGTTATCAATGAATTTAAAAATATTAAACTAGATCCCAATGACATATTAGTTAGCTTTTATGTTACTTATTTGTACACCAATATTCCCATCAATGAAGCCATGGATGTCATGAGAAAAATAATTTATCCAGACACTTGTAAACTCATCGAAATGTGCCTAAGATCCACATTCTTCAGTTTTAAGGGTGACATTTATGAACAAACTTGTGGTGTCGCTATGGGATCTCCTCTACCCCCCATCAATTCTAAATTATTCATGGAATACTTTGAAACCAAAGCTCTTAATTCCCCCCCCTCAAACCTAAATGGTGGAAAATATTTGTTGATGACCCCTTTTTCATTTGGCCCCATCGAAAGGATACATTAGAGAGTTTCAAACAAAACCTCAACAGTCTATCAAACTCGATCAACGTCACCATGGAAACTGAAATTAATTTCATTTTTCCTTTCCTTGACATTCTCCTCTCTTATAACCCTGATGGATCCTTATCCCACCAAGTCTATAGGAAAAAGATTCATACTCAGCGATATCTCCATGCCACCTCTCACCATCATCCCACCCAAAAACCTGGGGTCTTAAACACCTTAGAAAATGGGGCTATAAGAATTTCTAACAAAGAACATTTGGAATCTCGAAACTCACATCTCATGGATGTGTTTTCTAGAAACAGGTATAATAAACATCAAGCCATCTAGGCTTTCCGTAATTCCAACAAACCAAAGAATAAAAATAAAAAAATGCTATAGACAATAACTCGGTTGGTAGGGTCAGCTTACCATACATCAAAGGTACCACTGAGAGGATTTCCAACATTTTAAGGAAAAATAATATTTTTTCCATTTTCAAACCTATGAACACTATTCACGACAACCTTAGGTCTGTTAAAGATCCCCTTGACCCTAAATTTCAAAACAGGGTTTATCTCATCCCTTGCTCATGTGGAAAACCATACATCAGGAAAACTCCGTGCTCCATCAAAACCATAATCGAAGAACACTCTGCAGACATAAAGTACAATCAGTCCAAAAACTCTGTGCTAGCTGATCATTCAAACATCACCAAAAATCACATATGCATTGAAAGCTACTGCATCATAGCCAAAATTGGCCATTATTTTATCAGGAAATTCAAATAAGCCCTAAAAATTAATAAGCATCCCAATAACCTCAACCGCGATGAAGGATGGAACATTAGTAAGAACTATATTCCCATATTAACCTCAACGCTAAAAAAATGTTTGAAAATGAGCTCATATTTCATTATAGTTATTCACATTAATATTCCTTATTTAAATAATTTCCCTAAATACCGTTAATAAATTTCAAGCCTCATTAACCTAAATACCCTTAATAAAATTCAAACCCAAATGCCCTTAATAAATTTCATCCTAAATACCCTTAATAAATTTCAACCCTCATTAAATTCATGTCCTTCCTTTACTAACTCTCTCAATATATATTTCATACTATTATCAAATGATTAATATAATTAATAGCTCATACTTATCATTATATAAATAATTAATAACAAATACTATAAATTAATCCATAACTAGTCGTAAATAGCAATTACAAATAATTTAAAATATTAATTAACACATAAATCTTATTACTTTCTTTATATATTATACAATTATAAATAATTAAAATTAAAATTAACACTTAAAACCTAATACATTAATGTAGATAAACTTATAAACTATATATATATATATATATAATTAGAAATAAATTGAAATTATTAATAATTAGAAATAAATATAAATAATAAATTTATATTTTATTTTAGTCATGTGAGTTCATTTATTTCCATTCCTAACTCTTTTTCCATTTATTCTTGATTCCAGAGATTAATCTTCCACACATTTCTATGTTGATAATGAACCTGAGTAGATGGTTTGAAAGGTCGATACAATATTTCACTTGATGCAATGGATCCGGAAGATACACCACAACAAAAATTGTTGTCATATTTAAAGAAAGAGTAATTTCATCGTTGATGAACTATCCAAGGCAAGCACACAACAAGTTTTGGGCACATGACAGATCATAGAAAGCAATGACAATGAACAATATGATTACAGCCACAGACCATTCCTAGATGGGTTTTTGGTAGAAGAAGCACAAACCTAATGATATATTTTGTGAACTTTATGATGGTCATGGTTTTGTTTTTTTTTCCTATAAAAATTATGAATTTTGTGTATGTTTTAATATGGCTCTTTAGGCTGAATTCTATATGTTTGTAACTTTTACGAATGCAAGGTTGTTGATATAAAGCTTTCACTCGCTTGATGTTTTGATAATTTTGTTGCTGGCATCATTCTCGTGAGGCATATTTTCTTATCCAGGTATTTTTTTTGACAATTTATTTGTTTATAAACAACCTTTTTTGAATGGCGACAGAGGCATTTAAAACATGCAATTTTAGCTTTTAATAATGAAAATTATGATTTTTCCAAGAAATAAAGTTAGTTAGAAATGAACTATAGAGATGAACTGTTATGTAGTTAGCTAAAATAGAATAAATAACATTGACATAACTATTACGATGAGTTGTAGTTATATAATAGGCTGGTTGTACCCTAAATGTAACATGGTATGTATGAGATTTATTGCTATCAATATTTTTTAATTTTCAAGTCTATCTGTATATGTATTTATACCAGGCTAGATCCATCTTAACTCCAAATCTACCAAGCACTCAGAGAGATCAAATCTATTTTGAATTTAAAAGAGGTTTGCATCTCAAGGGATTTGATTCCCTGGGCTTAGTAGATCCATAGTAAGATGGATGCACACTAGTTTTGTTATTAATCATAGCTAATTATAATTATAATTTGTTTCTAATTTCATTAGTAAGAATAAAATACAATATAACAAATTGAAATTTATTATTCTGATTAGTTGAACGAGCATTTAAATGTTTACACTCATTGATTCGAGATCTATGAGGATATGTGTAAGTTTTTCCATCCCTCCGTCATCGAGTTGACATATGCTCCTTTAAAAAAATTATACTTTAAATAGAAAAATAATGTCCTTTATAATAAAAAAATGAATATGTTGTAAAGTAATTAGAAGAAAAAAAAATGTGTGAGCAAGATGTTTAAACTATATACTTTTCAAAAATATTTCAACAAGAGATTTAAATAAACTATTTGAAAATCTATGTTAACTACACACACACACATATATATATAGATATCAACTTCATATATATCTATTTAGATTTTTTTTTTATGTTGAAATAAAATATTTTAATGTTGTATATAAAAAAAATATTCAATGTGGGTTATCGATAAAATATTTTAATATGAATTAATATTGACATATACTTAAAAATATATAATTTTAGTCTCCATTTACATGTTATGTAAAAATCTTTAGTGTCAATTATGCAGATATTATATATCATTAAAAAAAAATATGTATATATCAAAGAAAAAGTAAGTTTTATGGTTACAACATTTATTTGGTCCTATATATATTATATATAGCATTCAAAAATATAATTTAAATAATGATAAATTACACATTGTATTTTTTACTTTAAGTAAGTTTGCATATGAAGAAATTTGATCCCTCTCGCCTCATGTTAGATCCGTACTTAAGAGGGATATATGTTGGTTTACAAACACTACAACATCTCCTTTATACTAGGATGTATATCAATTTTAGTCTAAATTTATTATTTTCCCTTTTATTACATCTCTTTTATATTGGGATGTATATTACTTTTACTCTTTTATTATTTTTTAATTGAGGCTACATGTAAGTGTTTACAAATATTTACACCACTACATCTCCCTCATACCTTTTTGTTTTAGATTTAATGTTAAAAATGTTATAAAATTAAATTAAATTAATATATTTATAAAATGTTTTGATTTTGGAATGAGTTATGATTTTTAGCATGTTGTAATGATAAGCCATGATATTAGCACATGGTATTATAACAAATCTTAATTACAAATTCATAATATCCATAGTAAATAAAAAATATCATATTATATTGTAAATTTATTATAAATATTAAATTTTTTATATGTATATCATAATTTTCTTTTATTTAAAAATTTGTTCAGATTTTTTTTTTTTTTTTGAAAAATCACGATATCTAAAAAAGATACAAGATTTAAATAAAAAAAAATACAAGATTTATCCAATCAAGAATTATGGAAATTATATTTTGTTTTGATGTTTTTTCATTGAAAGATATTTTAAAAATGAGGTAAGTGCCTCTCTCGACATGCTTTGACTTATAAATGAGGTAGTCTCTGTTGACTTGCTTGACTTATAAAAATGAGGTTACGCACCGACTAACGTCATTTTGCTGACGTGGAAATGAGTGGTGTAATCTGCTTATTGGTGAATGAACTGGAAGGTACTGTGCGGAGACACAACGCGTTTATGGTCAGTTTGAACACGTTTTGGGAATGATACTAAATGTATAACGTGTGATTGTTGCAGTTCACCCTTCACATATTTCGCTGGTTGGTGGAATGCGATAAGTGTACCTTTGGTCAAATGAGAATGATATTAAGTTTATAACGTTATAACGTGTGATTGTTGCAGTTCACCCCACAAATATTTGGTTGGTTGGTGGAATGCAATAAGTGTACCTTTGGTTATAATGATTAAATGGACCACACTCACATATTTGTCTGGTTTGTGGGATGTAATAAAGTGTACCATTGGTGAAAATGGTTAAATGGACCACACGTTAGATTTTGGTTTGATCTCGTCAATTCCCTGGTGATGCATTGATTCTCGAGGGCTGCATATCACAAGGCTGTAGTAGTTTAATTGTTTTATGTTGGTAGGTTTTGGGATTGGCTAAATTTCTTAAAAATAAATAATAATTTTGATATATGAATTTTGTATTTTTGGATATTAAATTTATTTAAAAATAAATAGATTTTAAATAATATTAAAAAATGTATTTCAAATAATAATTTTAAATGGTTAAAAATTGTTTTATTTTGATTTGAGCAAAACTCTAAAATATAGAATAGTTTGATAATACTATAGTATTTTTAAGGATAAATTTTGGATGAAATTGAGTATAGATTTCTTGGAATTTGTATATTAGAAATCTAGTATCCCAAGATTTTGTACAACACTAAAAGTCATTTTAAACAATTAAACTTACAATAAAACCAAAAATTGTATCTTTCAATTTGAGTGAAAAAAACCAAAAAAATTCTAATAATTAAACCATTGTTGTTTAAAATTAATATGAATAAAATGGTAAACAATATACAACTCATAATAATATGTTACATACTATATAGATTGAAATATATATCATTACAATATATACTAAAATGTATCACATTTATAATTATACATGTCTCAACTTAATACCACATTTAATACACTATTAAAAGAATACATATTATTAATTAAATTTAAAATAAATACATATGTATAGAAAATAATATATATAGATGTTACTCCCTATATGGGGTGGCTAGATCCGTAGAGGGTAGGGGCTTGGGTGTCACTGCCTCATTAGGCTACATGTTATGGGATGTGGCAATACATTGTCATAATGGTCTTAGTGTTAACATGCAAGAGGAACTGGTGAGCCATCCATCCTACCATCTTGTGATTAATTTGGAGCATCAATCACCCATTGCAAATCTTATGCGATTAATTTTCATACAAACAAAAAGGATTGCACATCCCTTGATGAAATTCGCCAACCCAACTAATGGTTCATTAAGGGGGTTATTTAATGATTATTAATTAGGGAAGGCTTGCTATAGCATGTTGCTCAATTGTTTTAATTGACATTATTACCCGAGTGGCTCTTTGCTCCACCTCACACTTCACGGAATTGGCATGGGGTTGAAGAATTATAAACTTAGTAATGGCAGAGAAATTCTATTTATTTTCTCCATGTGGGAAGTGATTTTTCATCTATCAGAGAATGATAGGTTGTCATTTTCGACTTCAGTTTATCTTAGCTCCATCTTGGGGCAGGGTCGCAGGAAAATCAAACAAGTTGTTGTTGTTTCCCTCACTCGTCTAGCCTCTAATTCATACGATATATTAATATGGCTCTTTGTCATGCTCAAGTCACACTTGGGAGGAATTATGTCCAGTTGAATGATGAACCAACATGGGAATCTCGTCAAGTCCAATTCTTTGCATGTAAACAATGTTGGTGGCAATTAGTTTAGGTTCGCATACACTTTTTGTGCATTAACTTAATTTCCTTATCATCCTTGGTTTGATGTCAATTCATGTTATAGGTAAAAGAGACTGAAGTGGTTTCCTTCCTATTCATAAGCCCTTCCCCATCTTGAGGCTATCTATTTATGGTATCTGGAAGTGGCTCCCTTGCATCTTGAGGTGCAGAAGATTTTCCCTAAGGACCACACTTCACACGAGTATTTCATTTTGTCACAGTTCTCTCACAATTTTGAGGGGTCCCTTTTCCTCCTCTTGGTTCTTATCTCATTCATTTCTATTAGTATGTCGTGGCATAGGGATTGGATTTTCCAAAGAGTGACTTATTACTAAGAATGAGGGCACTCTCATGCCAAAGTGAGGGTTAAAAGTTCTACTACATGGTTTAGAGAACTCACTCCTCAACTTGTTCAAGAGGAAATTTCTCAAGTTGAAAAATAATTGGCAAACCAAAGATGCACCCGTATAGACACTGAAGTATTAGCTAAAGTCACTTATTAGGTTCTTGATGTTGGGAATACTCGTAGGCATTACAATGAATACATGTGTATGGTGGACATCTATTAGCATCTCAAGTTCCTTCTTGTTTGGGTTTTAGTGGACATAAATGAGTGCAAAGAGGAGACTCTCCTCTCTATGGATCACATGCAGTGATAATTAACAGTTTTGGATTGAAAATTGAATGCACTGAGAAGCATATGGACATCCATCTTAAATGAAGTTATTCTCTTAAAAGACACAATAAACCTATGCCGATTGAAACCACAAATTGAGATAATTTCTCTTAATTGTTGTTTTCTTTCCTGTCCTTATTTCTTAATCTAAAAAAGCACAAGAAATCCCGGTTCTAATTACTTCTATCTTTTTAAATTCAATGACTTAAAATGTCCTCCTTATTCTAAAACATATTTTAAAACAAAACAAAATATTTACTTCAACATATAAGTATATATATATTACATATGGAAAAGTTGATTTTATGATCCAACCACACATTTTGTCCAAACCCTTTATATTTACGTGGTTGGTGCAATATAAAGTGTACTTTTCATGAGAATGGTTAGAAGGACACACGTTTTATGTTAGTTTTGGTATGATGTCCTCGTCGTCCCATTTCCGAGGAGTTAACGGCATGTTGCCTCGTAAATGACTATTGAATAAGGGAACATAACACAGGGAAATATTATAGTTGTATTTAATCTTGGATGAAATGTAAATGGATATTTAAAATGTTGATATTTTGCTATATATTATTTTGTATTATTATTGTAGTGTTGAAAATTCAACGTTCTAGATATAATTTTAATTGAGAAAATGGTAATTTTAAAATTTTAATTTTAATCTTTTATTATTTTATTATTTATTTTAATTTTTTTCTATAGTATTTTATTTAAATTAAAAAATTATATTTTATATTATATTTCCAATTAACTATTTTAATTTTTATTGGAAATGAGTTGTAATTTTTTTTTTCACAATAGTTAATCTTAATTTAGAATTTTTTAAATATTAATGGATGAGTCTTTTTCTTTATTATTTATACTTTATTGTTTATGATGATGGGCTGAAGTTTCCACTTGAATGTTTCAAATTTTTATACATAATTTATTTCAATTAAAATCAAGTAACATTTTCAGTAATTGTGAAATCTTATTCGTTGAGATTCTAAAATTTTAATAGAAAAAATTATATCAAGATTTCAGAAAACAAATAATTAAAATTATAAAAATAATTCTTAACCTTATTTTCTTAAAAAATTGCATAAATTCTCGTACCTTCCTCATATTTACTCACATTCATCAACACACCATGATATCCTTAATCTCAAATATATTTTTGCAAGAAAACATATAAACAATCCATTTTTCTATGGAAACTCTCAACCATATATCTTCCCAGTTTTTTTTTGAAGTTTCACATATACTTTATTGTTTCCTGTATGCCATATCACACAACTTCTAATTTATTTTAATGGTTTCAAAAAAATCAAATTGCTAAGTATAATAAATTAATTATTAATCTTTGTATTCATCATCCTCATTATTCTTATCAAATAATCCCAATCAATTTTTATTTAGCCTAGAAGTTTGTAAGTCTTCTCTTTTATCTTTATCACTTAAGATTATTTTCATTTCTAAATGTGTTTTTTTAGTATGCATTAGTTCATTATAATCTAATGCTCAACATTTTTTCTAGACATTGAGTGATTTAATAGATCATACTCTACTCAATAAGAATATGTATAGCTCAATGGTTTAACATCAAATTGTTTCGTTATCTCTATTTAAATAGCATCAAAGCCCATTGTTTATGATCAATTGTGCAAACATTTCTTGATATCATTAGAGAAATATTAAGGTAAAAAATGTGCCCGAAAACAAAAATGTACAAAAAAAATTAACTTTATAAGAACTAATAGGATTTAATATGATGATGTTAACCATGGGGAATGATTCACCATTTTTTGATTAAAAATGTGAAGAGATAAAAAAATAAAAAATAAGAAAACTATTTTTTAAACTCATAGTTTCAACTTATCTCCCTAGGATTTTACTCAATTTTTGAGTGGGAGCACTTGTTGGATGCAAAATTTAATTTTGCATCCAAGGAGTACTTGTTTTGCATACATTCGATGTACCATATTACACGAAAAGTATTCAAACATTAGTTCTCCTTGGATGCAAAATTAAATTCCACTTCCAAAATGTCTCTCCTCAAAATTTGAGTAAAATATTAAGGAGATAAGTTGAAAATATGAGTTGAAAAAATAGTTTTTTAATTTTTCCTTCTAAAATTGGCAAGGTTGAATCAAATCTTATTTTATTATTTCCACTATTAGTTTTTAATATTCCTTAGGAGACCCATTTTAGACCTCAAAATTTCTCTAATTGACCATGTTACCTTGCTCTAATATGTTAATTACACTCAATTATAATACAATTTCTAGTACAATGTAAATTGATGATGATAAATATTTTTGGTTAACTATGTGTTCTCATTGAGATGTCCAACGTTTCGGGTAAACACTTCAACCATCTTTAGGGGCATAAAGCTTAATTCGATTATGTCAAGAGTGTCACACGTTGAATATATAGAGATAGAATATGGTCGTTTGAGATATATTGAAGATATGGCATAACCATTAGAGATAGAGAAATTGATTTTGAACGATTTTGTCATATGTCCAATTTTATTTGTAATGCTCATATTCTATCTCTTATTATTCATGGTCTGGCACCCTTGGCTTAATCAAATAAAGTTTTTTGTTATTGAATATGGGTGAAGTTTTCACCTAAAACCTTAGACATCTTAATGAGAACACATAGTTAACCAAAAAAATTCATCATCATCAAGTTTTGAATTGTAAAAATCTACATACAAGAATATAAATTTATAAATAACATTAGTGTTTTAAATATCTTTCCAGAGACTTCTCCATGATCTTTCTAGAGGATTCTTAGTAAATCTTTTGGATCTATTTAATCATATATTTTCAAGAAATTTGAGTTAGAGAGCCACTACTTAATTATATGTTAGGTCCCAGCCTAGTAGCTTGGAGTTGGGAGCATTTTCAATGATATATTTTTGGAGGAAAGTGTTTTCACTTTGATTGATATGAAGGTGCACACTTGAGGAGTGAGAAGGTTTTATAGTAGAATATTTCTAGTTATAATTAGTAGTAGTGTAACTACTACTTTACTACTATCCCCCTTAGTGTAGTAAACGTTAAGCCTTTACCATAGTGCTATGCTGTAGCGTGACTAGGCCTTTCTAGTGCTGGCCTTCCTAGTAGGAGTAAAGCAAGAATGTGACTCAAATCGGATCGGCAAGATGTGTTGAATCGAAAACTATCCCACGCCACGGGGGCTTGCCACCCAAGCTGTAAGGTTTGTAAACCTTCAGAGAATTTCTTCCCCCCTAAAGGATTGGTGTACCCATTACCTTGCATTTTCCACACTCCCTATTTATATTGCATGGGGTATATGATGCTATAAGAACCTCTTAATTTTTGGAAACAAATAGCTGGTCCTCAACTACACACTTGCTAAGATTGTGGGATACTTCTTGGAATTGGGGACTAGTAAAGGAATTTTAAATATAGGTTTCTTACAACCCCTGTTTCGATGGTAGTATTCTTGGAGCCTTTATTCCATGGGGTTGCTAGATATTTTTCTTATGGTTGTGGTGGAGTGATTTTTCTCAACCTAGTTCATCATTTTAGTTTATATGGGGGATGTGGAGGGGGGGAATTATGAAAGAAGAAATTTATGCTCTCTGAAGGGTTTTTTCATTTAAAAAATTCCTTGGCTTGGACTCTATAGGTTTTGGGTGACTCTAAAGTGGTGGTTGAATGGATTAAAGGAAATTATTACTTAGACATAGTTGCACTTGGGAATTGTAAGTAGAGAGTCATAAATATTTTCAGCTCTTTTACCTACATCAACATTGAACATATTTACAAAGAATTAAATGGGAAGGCAGATGCCTTTTGTAAAAAAGGCTTGGAGACACCTCTTAGGACTATTTTTGTAGATGAATTTGTTTTTTTTGGATTTGGTAGTTGCTAGCGATACTTTTGGTGATTTATTTTAATTTTACTCCTTTTTTTTGTGTTGTTTCTTGTGGGCTTCCTTTTCAATAATACTAAACAATGTTTTGATATTTGTAAAATTAGCTTCTACATGCTTATATACTTGGGGATATGTCTATTTTTTTTGGATAGGT